>CM045743.1:19441439-19731439 GCA_024760905.1 Plotosus lineatus
GTGTCTCATAATGCATTAAGAAAAGTAGTGCACATCATAGAAAATAGTCCATGTCATGCATTGTCTGTCAGTGTTATCTGTCGGTGTTGCTGCCATATTGCTAAACCGCTAAAACTGGATCCTAATTAAAAATACTACATTAAAATGCCTTTATCATGTGCTGCTTTCTTTTTGTATATTTATGGCCGTTATAATTTCCTAATATTTGCTTTCATCTCTTTGGATGAAATTAAACACTTTTATATTCCCCTCTCAATCTTTAATCCTAAATGGAATGGTCACTGCCTAAATAAACACCTTAACATTTAAATTACATAGTGATGTATCCATAATTACCCTTTAATTACAACCAATTATGAGAACATCTTAATTACCATCTTAATAACAAAATTAAGTGAGTTCACATCCACCCCTTAAATAATATTTTAAGGGAAAAACTAAGGAGTGCGATGCACAAATGAAGGGATGTTTAATTTAAATGAAGAGGTTGGACATAAAAGATAGTATCTCCTACCAAGACCTTTCTCTTGGAGCCGAGCAATGTCTTGTGCCAGCACTGTGGGCCCAAACTCATCACTCCAACCAGGTACCACCATATGTTCAAGTACTGTTTGACTTTGTCCATAGGGACACGTCAAAGTAAATTTGGAGACAGGGTGGGTATAATATCACAGCCATATATCAGCCGTGTCCTCCCCTTGAATCCTGAAGAGTATAAATCTACCAGAATTATATATAAATAATCAGGCAACATCCCTAAACTCAAAATAAACCAGCAAAGCCAGTCGAGAATGGATTTTGTTTTGTTGCTGCTCTAACAAAAATCATAGCCGCAGTAGATTGTACACACTCTCCTAAGCTATTCCATACCGAAGTCATAAACAGGACCACTCAATTAATATCCAACTCAACTGGGACTTCTAGACCATCTATTCAGTGTGGTCTCCTGTTTCCCAGGCTTTTGTTCTTACAATGATGTGCTGTATAAGGAGATCAGTGATACACACTGGATGTGTTTGGCTACAGTATATCAATTTAATACAGTCTCCATCTTTTCCTTTCGGCTGTTCCCTTCAGAGGTCGCCACAGCAAATCATCTGCCTCTATTTCACTTTGTCCTCTGCATCTTCTTCTCTTACGCCAATGACCTTCATGTCTTCCTTCACCACATCCATAAATCTCTTCTTTGGTCTTCCTCTAGGCCTTCTGCGTGATAGTTCCAACCTCAGCATCCTACTGCCAATATACTCACTATCCCTCCTCTGTACATGTCCAAACCATGTCAATCTAGCCTCTCTGACTTTGTCTCCAAAACATCTTACATGGGCTGTCCCTCTGATGTACTCATTTCTGATCCTATCCATCCTCGTTACTCCCAGAGAGAACCTCAAGCGGTCCAGAAAATAGATGATTGTTTTAAATATATACTGTATTAAATTAAATTCAATTGAAATTGATATATATCAATTTAATACAGTATATATTTAAAACATTCATCTATTTTCTGGACCACTTAATCCTAATTGGAGTCACAGGAGGCTGGCGCGCATCTCAGCCGAATCTGGGCGAGGGCATAGTGGGCGAGGGCATAGCACCAACAACTGTTAACAGTGGGGCTTGAACCCCCCCCCCCCCCCCCCGACCTTGGGATCGGTAATCAAGCACCTTACCACCAGGCCACCACTGCCCATATTTAAAACAGTATATGAAAGATACAGGCAGCAGTAAGCTGGTCCTGTTATGGGGATTTACGAGGCATTCACCTACGCTAATTAGAACAACTGGTGGGCACTTTCAGTTTTCAAACACAATAGGGATTCTGCTAGGAAGTCAGGAGTTACTTTGGCTCTAATTATAGTTTATTTTTACATATCCTAACAATGATGCCCCCAGTGCAGCTAACTGGGTTATCAAAGGCCGGCCATGTCTCTCACTGTCTATGGTGTGAGGCATGTAAAAGAACCATTGTTGACTTTTGACAAGCGTAGGCTGCAAAGCCGTCAGCATGTTTCTAATTGGGAGTCGTAGTCCCCTGAGACAATTCGTTTACAGTAACGTTGTGGTAAGTCCTGCAGCGGCACTGGAACCCAGTCGTATTGGCACTTGCCCTGCTGTTGGATCCTACTGGTGGTGCCGAGAGGAGGGACTTGCTGCTTGGGTAACAGCCTGTCCTCCATTACTCCCTACCCTGGCTCTACGCACCGGAGAGTATCACCAGCCGGGATACCAGCCAGAGCGCAGCCATAGTCCTTCGGGACTGACGGAGGTCTACGACAACAATGATGGTAGAAAGTCCAGTGGGCTTCATGCATGACAATCCGAGCTAAGTCATGGGTAGCTAACAGTGTGCTTTTAAAGCCATTCAAAGTTATAGTTGCGGCGTAGCATTTGTAATGGAATATTGTTCTGATGGTTGTTCAGTAATCTTGTGTTAAAAGGATACTTAGGTTAGCAAGACAGGCAATACAGATTAAATCAGAAATCAGATTGTGTAAGGGAAGGCGGTAAAAGGTAAACCCAAACCCAGACTCAACACCTATCTGTAGAAACAGGGCATACGTTTGAATATAAATGTAAGTAAACTGCTTACATTTTAGTATGTCGCCTACCTCGTTCAAATATGTAGTGATATTGCTTTATCCTGAGATGATGCTTGACAATCCACAGAAAGTGAACCTATCAGATCACACTGTTCCTATGCAGTGTATATTATTTAATTTTATGCGTGTGCTATTACATCTGCCATTAACGCTTTGACTGTTATAGTGATGGAGACTCATACAGTATAATAGTTCTCTGTGGGAAGGAACCACTGTACCAGTGACTTATTTTCATAAATCACTCCAAAAATGAACAAGACAATGGAAGATGACTTCAGCGAAGTTTATTTTGGTGGTTTTGCTGGTACATGAATAATAATTGTTGTGATGACTAATTTTCAGTGATGATAATAAAAAGTTAAAAAACCCTGAAGTTTGTGAAGCATTTAATCATGGGATGTTATGTTAGGACTAAGAGAAAGGTAGACAAACCGTTACTTTCAGGAGACGGTCCTGCGACAGTTTAGCGGTTATTTAGTGAACGTCACAAAATAGTGTTTTATGTTTTTATTGCTTAGGTTTTGTAACTCTATCCTTGCCAGTTATCAGTGCTTGCTGTGCTGAAGTTTCTCATTGATAAATTTGTTTTTATTATTGTCTGGAAGATATTTAGCAGCATAATTCCAGTATTTGTTGGGTTGTTTGTGCAAAAATGGTCAATTATACAATCAACTAATTGATTGGTCTGGTATTGACTTAATTCAAGCTCTGTGCAAGAGTATCAATAATTGTGGCTTCACGTCCGACTTTGATTTTTTTTTTTAATTCTTTCTCCTGTGTAAGCTAGTTTACAATGATGAGACATTCTCTGCATTCTTGCTCGGTTATTTACCAGTGTTATTGAAACGTGATGCTCTTTGTCTTTTACCAAAACAGTGTCCACCGACCTATATATATATATATATATATATATATATATATATATATATATATATATATATATATATATATAGTGACATCAGACCAATATCATTTACATGCCAGCTGTATAAGTTTGTGGAGGAGCTTTCTTTGACAAGAATTCCACCACCAGTTCTTAGTAAGATCAGTCCTATGCAGTTTGTAAAAAGTCTATTTTCAGGTCTGGGTATTTATCGTCCACTGGATACTTGATACCCTAGATGAAGGCAGTTGTGTGGTCATTTTTTTTTAACAGACTTCAAGAAGAGTGATGATCTTATTAATCATAACATTTTGATGTTCAGGCTTTCTAAGCTGGAAATCCATCCTTGTTTTTGTGTGGGGCTGATGTCCTTCTTCAAGGCTGTTGACAATAATGTAAGACCTCAAAGATATGTTAATCTTTCCTACACTTCAATGCTGGAATTCCCCAGGGGACTAAACTGGGCCCTACTCTATTTGCATTGGTGATGGATCAAATTATCTGAATTTGGACGCCCTGCACCAAATTGGTTGAGAACAGTGTGGAATCTCAGCACATCCTATGTACGTTGTGAATAAAATACACTTTTTTCAACAACAAAATAGGTCTTAACCTTAAGAAATGTAAATTGAGTCATGCAATTATTTTGAACTATAAGATTGTAACAAAAGACTGTTTGCACTTCGTCAGAGTAAGCATGAGTGAATTAGAACCCGTGAGGCTATATTATCCTGTAGTTGTCGAATGTTGTTTATGCTAATTCACCAAAATCTTTGTCACTAGTGATAGAAAGAATTCATAATGCCTCTTTAGTTTTTCTTTTTCCTAGCAAGGACATCTAGCGCAAATTTATCTAAACAACTGTAGGGAAATGCAGAGCAGTTATTTGATGCAAGGTCTCAAAAAGGATGACCCTTCGTATAGTCTAACACAAACCAAGATTCTGCAGCAGTTATCCATATAATTTAAGGCATGGAAGGGCCAGTCAGACTTGTCAAGTGTCTGCCTGTATGAACAGGTGTAAAGATTGAGCCATATACATATGTGTAACATTTTACGTGCCGCTAACCTGCTTCGTTAAACTATCTTTAATTCAGTATTCTTACTGCAGGAGTTCTGGTTTTAATAAATAAGCAATAAATAGGTGGTGTACTGTGAGTAAACCTCATGTGCTAGCGACAGATGTTAGCACTGATGGACTTTACCCTCCTTGTACGTAGATTCCTAAAGAAATATGGAAGATATTTAGCATCAAAATTGTGCAGGAAGAGTCCGAGTGTTACTCTTCTCCTCAAGTGCCTCCGCAGCCTCTCTGAGAACTGAGTAACTCACTCTTAACTGACTCATTGGCATGGAGGCTTAGTGGTTCCAGTTTTGGCAGTGGTCGCTCTCAGTGGAGTTTGCGAGTTCTCCCTGTGCTTGCGTGTGCGTCCTCCATTAATTGGCTGTTCCACATTGCCTCTAGGTGTGAGTGTGGCAAGCTGTTCAGAGTGTACCCTGCTTTTGCTTAGAGATGGCTGAGATAGGCTCCAGTCCCTTTATGATGCATGTAGGATTATGCAGTTTGGTGAATGATTGAAAGAGAAGATTGAATATTGAATTTTCATTTGAATTTTGGTGCAAACATTTTCATGATTTTGGAGTATTTCAGAAGAGCAGGTCATTGAACCTTGAAAATGTTGTTGGACCATTTCCCTTCTCAATGTAACCCAATATACAGCAGTAGTAACTACTGACATGTTTATGGTATCTTATTGAGTGAGATTTTAGAAGAACATTCCAGGTCCTAGAATCTAGGGATATTGATAGTAGTTGTTGTTATCTTGCTGTGTGCATTATTTAATTCTCTTTAAAATTGTCAATTTCTGCCTCGCGCATGTAGTTGTATGGTGCCCATGGCCACTTCAAGTCTCACCCAGTTCAAAGAGCTCCATTGTGTGTGCAGTAAACTTAGAGAATAAGATGTGGCAAGAAAATAGTAACAAAATCTACTTTGGTGGTCATCAGTTAGATTCTGAGATGTGGTGGAATCGAATCAGAACAGCTGGAGAACATTGAATGTGAGATCGAGAAAAGTGACTGATGGATATGTGTAATGAAGGAGGGATAAAAGGATGGAGAGATGAGTAATGTGGGAGAGATGAATCTGTCAGCCACAGATATGAAACAAAGTAATAGGAGGTCCAGAGGAGGAATGATGTTTTAATGGTGTTTTCTTTTCATTAGTGAGTTGTTGTCCTTTCATAAATGTGAACAGGATGTGTGGGTGGTCCAGCCCTCCGCCTCACACACACACACACACTCACCACCCAATCTTTTTATTAAAGAAAAATATTTTTCAAGTGGGGCAGCACAGAAACATAGTACCTCACAGCAAGAAGGTCCTCGGTTCGATTCTCAGCACAGATGTTTCTATGTGGAGTTTTCATGTTCTCCCCGTGTTTGCATGGGTTTCCTCTGGGTACCTGGTTTCCCCCCACAGTCCCAAAAACAAAAACATACACAGTAGGTTAATTGGCTGTTCCAAGTCACTGCTACGTGTGAATGTGAGTATGAATGATTGTGTGAGTGCCGGCTCTGTGATGGCCCGGCGAGCAGTCCAGGGTGTACTCCACTCTGGCCCAGAGTTGGCTGAGATGTGCACCAGCCTCCCCGCGACCCTAACAAGGATCAAACGGTTCAGAAAATGAATGAATGAGGATTTTTAAAGTGGGGGCCCAGTGGTAAGGTCCTTTATTACTGATCCGAAGGTCTGGGGTCGGAGCTCCACTATTACCAGGTTGTCATAGCTGTCCTCCCAGGGCAGCTACCTGGGTTATCAAAGGCCGGCTATATCTCTCACTGTCTGTGGTGAGAGGCATGTAAAAGAACCATTGCTAACTTTCGAAAGCAGTAGGCTGTATTGCTGTCAGTGTGTCTTTGCCCTGCAACGGCCTGGCAAGTTGTCTGGGGTGTACTCTGCTTTTGCTCAGAGTCGGTTGAGATGGATGCCCTCCTGCCTGTCACCATAATTAGGATCAAGTGGTTCAGTAAATGAACAAATATAATATGTAAACAATAATATGTAAAAAAGAAAAAAAAATAGAGTTAGCTAAAGATTGATGCAGGAAATCATGCAGGTTGTGGACTGGTTCAATAATTGCAGAACTGATGATCAGAGATGGTGGCACAGTGGTGTCGAAAGTCCTGGGTTTGATTCCCAGCTCAGGTATTTCTATGCGGACTTTTCATGTTCTCCCCGTGTTTGTGTGAGTTTTATCCGGGTACTCTGGTTTCCTCCCACAGACCAAAAACATGCACATGAGGTTAATTGGCTGTTCCGAATCACCCGTGATTATGAATGGTTATGTCAGTGTTGGCCCTGTGATGGTCTGGTGATCTGGCTCTGGCCCAGAGTCAGCTGAGATGGGTGTCAGCCTCCCCCTGACCCTAATTAAGATTAAGCGGTTCAAAGAATAAATGAATGAATGAATGGTTGGTGATACCTCCAGTGTTCTCCCCAAATTTCTTCTGCACAGAAAGGGATTCCAGTTTTTTAGGGATTCCAGTTCTTTTAAGTTCATCTTTACTTTAAAAATGTATTGAAAAACACTTGTTACAATATTTTTTCAGCTTTACACAAATGCAAATACAATGTAAATACCAGGCACTCGAGACGTCCCTTATCATCATACAGTTCTCCATGAGACCCTAGTGAGATCAAATCTGAAAAACTGGACAGCGGTTTAGGGCGTACCCTACCTTCCCCATAAGGTTGTCTGAGTTAGGCTTCAGTCTCCCCAACAGAGCTTGTGAAAAGAGATGTCAGCAGAAGTCCAAAATGCTTGATTTGTGGAGCCACCGATAGTTCCAGGATGTGCTTGGCAAACAATATGAAAGCAAGAGAGCAGCTTATGATTTTGGTAATGAGCAGTAAAACTGGAAGTGCCATGCACTGATATGCCGGTATAAAACTGCGGTAATGGGACTGAATGTCTAAGTGATGGTAACTTCTAAGCTATCTTTCCCTCCAAGCTGTGGTTTGTTTCAACCATAAAATAAAATACACTTCCATTTACATTTTCTGTAGCCGCTTAATCCTAACTAGGGTCGTGGGGAGGCTGGGGCCCATCCCAGCCAACTTCGGGCCAGGGCAGAGTACACCCTGGACAGCTCGCCAGGCCATCTCAGGGTGGAAACATGCCGACGGCTTTGCAGCTACTCTTGTCGAAAGTCAGCAATGCTTCTTTTACATGCCTCACACCATAGACAGTGAGAGACATGGCCGACCTTTAATAACCCAGTTAGCTGCACTGGGGGTGGACAGTGACAACCTTGTGGAGCGTGGGACTCGAACCCCTAACTTTTGGATCAGCGATCCAGCGCCCTATACCACTGGACCACCACTGCCCTATAAAATAGAATGAAACATACTTTTTAAATGAAAATAAATACACCTTTTAATCATGTAAACATTATTAATATGTGCCATATGCCGTAGGTTTCCTTCTTTTATTAATTGGCATAATAAATTATTATTGCAAAGCAAAGCATTACTTATTTGAATAGAAAGGCTTTTAACTCGATCACATTGAGGAAGCGCATGATATTTTTGGCACGTATAATGTGCTTGCAGAAATAAACATATTCACCAATTAGCACCTAAATAATTTATTAACTAATTCAATCCGTTTTAAAGCACTCCAAACCGACAGGACGGGACACATGACAACACAAATACATTTATACACTTAAAAACTTTAAAACATTAAAATGTATAATTTTATACACTCAAAGTTTTATGCAGCCTTTCTTTATATCATGCATTTATTTACTGCAGTTAATTCATTCACATAATCTTTAATAAACTCAGAACATCTCAGAAAGTTTGCATTCCTTCTTATCAGTTATTTTTGTGTTGTCTCCACCATCTGCCCTCATGTAGAGTCGGCTGAGATGGGCATCAGCCTCCCCGCGAATCTAATCAGGATGAAGCGGTTCAGAAATTGAATGAATGAATGAATCTACCATGGTTTGTAGTGTTACATGGCTATGATCCAGTCATTCAGAGTGAAGTGGATGAATGTATCTTGTTCCCTGAATGACACAGAGACAAGGAAATAAATGGTTGGTTCAAGTCAGGAGGAGAAATTTGATCTCTTAAAAAAATTACAGCAGGAAAAAATATGGCCACCACTCCAGAAGATTGTATGACTTCTCTTAATAATATTGCCTAAGCATGCCCTTCTGACTTCAGTGAGAGAACATATATCTATTTCTGCTTTCTCGGGTTCCCTACAGATTATTGCTTTGGCACGGTCTCACAGATGTACTGATATCATTTGTTGTACATTCATTCCAAGTTGTTAAATTAAGGTGTTGGTGAAACATCATCAAAGTTTCTGCACAAAGTAAGATAAGTGTACAAATTTCATGTATTTCTCACCACCACCATAGTTGGTGGCGTTCCGGTTGTCCAATACACAGTACCATTAATCGATACATCTCTCCATGTCATATCATGAAATTCTGTGTGGCTGTGTTACGATGTCAGTAACAGCACTTTTTGATCCTCTCTTGGCAAGATGCTCTGTTGAATTGATGGCATATCAAAGTCCAGACAGCAGCAGGAGCATCTTGCTGCTGTTGCATGATGGCCGTTGGTCAAGATGAGTTCTTTTTCACAAAGAGAACAATATTGGAAAGTGTTTGGTGTTCAGTTTTTAAAAAAAAAAAAAAAAAAAGGAAAAGGGAAAGGCTTGTAAAACGCAGAGAGTTCAGCTGTGAAGCTGTGGGACCTCTGGATCTAATGAATTCTTTTGATTCAGGAACCATGTACAGTCAGCCCTCTACTTACGAAAACCTCTGAATATGAAAAATACAGGTTACGAAAAACATTTTCCTAAATTTTCGTCCTCTTTTTACGAAAAGCAACAAAAGTGTCATTTAAAAATTCAAACGCACCATTAAAGCATTCAAACAATGCGCAAGTTGCTCTCCCATTGGCCAGGAGGGAGCTGAACTGTACCTATACTTCCTGTTTGTCACTTCTGGTTTGTCTGTGAAGGAGAGTTGAACAGGACTGTTGGCTCGTGAGTTTTTTTGAGAGTGATCATTGCAGCGTTATATTTTGTTATCCATCATGGACCCCAAGAAAGTGATTCCCGGTGACACCGAAAAGAAGAAGCGAGCTCCGTTATCAATCGAAGTGAAGCAGGCAATAATAAAAAAAAATACAAAAGTGGGATGCGGTTGAGCGAAAACGCAAAGGAGTATGGCCGAAATCCCTCTACAATCGGGACGATATTGAAGCAGATGGAGACCTTGAAAGCGGAGATACAGTGGTGGAGGCGATTATTTCGGAAAAAGCAACTGCAGTATTTAATGACCTCATGAAGGAGGGTGGGGTGGGGGTGGGGGTGAGGGTTCTTCAGACCAAAAACCCCTGGACTTTAAAGCGTCGCATTAATTTTCTTTTACTTTAAACACATATTTCATATAAAATTGGTGTACTTTTACCATTTTTAAAGGGTTTATGGGGTAGTCTTGGGAGCCTTGGAACGAATCACACGTTTTACATGTAAAATGCACCTCTACTTACGAAAACTCCAGGTTACAAAAAAGGCACTGGAACGGATTAATTTCGTAAGTAGAGGGCCGACTGTATACTGACTCTGACTGACCCTTTATCAGCAACAAAGCATCCAACAAGATAATCATAAACATTGTTCTAAAAGAAACTGTATCTTCACCATCAAGGGTTTTTTTTCTGGTCTAATTTTTTTTATAGTTACTGTAAATATTCATGTATGTTCCAAAAATATCTGTTAATCAATAAATTAAATAAGTTCTCATTTAAACTGTTTCTAGTCTACTAACTGTATTTGTTTTGAGATTGTAACAGTTGACACAAAGCGGCTTTACATTACTCTATAAACCTTGAGAGAAACAAGATTCAAATGGGAAATCCATCCTCATTTGGTTGAAACCAGGAAAAAATACAAACCATAAAATTACAAAAATGCTAATTTTCTGTAGCAGAAAATTCACTATAGTTTCACATGAATTCTGTTTTGTTATCTTATACTGTAATGGTAATTGCCATCACAAATAATGCAAACTTTACACAGAAACACCAGAGCAATTTCCGGATGTCCGGTTTTTGTGTGCGTGTTTTATTATAATACTATGGTGCTAAATTTTTATCCTTATCCTAAACTATGTAGAAAATTCAACATAAAACATTTAGTTACCTGATGGCGATCAAATCAGAGTTCATAATTCAGGAAGATTATTAATAAGATTCTGTGCAGTAATTGATGTACAAGTAATGTGATAATGTCGCGATTAAATAATTTCTGATTGTGGAACTGTGAATATATTTCCAATATTTAATCAGAAAGTTAGTATTACATCTGGAGTTTATCCAGCATTATGAGTTGGTCCTATTGTATTTTGATTTTTACTTGCTGAATCTAGAATAGGCATGAACAATGTTCTTAAAGGATCTTCTGGGTCCTTCATTCATCTGTTTGCCAAACTGCCAAATCCTACTTAGGTTGCGAGAGGCTGGAGTTTATTCATCCTGGAGGCGGTACACCATGAACAGCTCATTCCATTGCACACCCAATTACTCACACTCACACCCAGGAGCAATTTGGAACTGCCAATTAAGCTAATGTGCATGTCTTTGGACTGTGGGACCTGAAGCACCTGGAGAAAACCCATGCAACCACAGAGAGAACATGTAAATTCCATACAGAAGCGCCCTCGCTGAGCTCAGGACCCGAACCCAGGACCTTCTTGCTGTGCTAACCACTAGACCACAATTCTGCCCTTATGCTCCAGGTTATGGGAATGATATTAAAGTTCCAAACCATTAAGGCTTTATTTAAAAAAAAAAGCTAAGTTTAAAATTAGGTCTACATAATCACACAGGAAGTCAGAATACAGCTCTGGGTGTCTGTAGTTAGTACTTTACTGTATTATGTGGTTAGATGTTGGCATATAGAATTCCAAACAAGTTAAATTTGAGTTCAGATTTTTTTTTGTATAACTTTCATATTATCAGTATAAATAACTGCTTTCTCACCAACCCCAGCACACTCTAAAAGACATTGGTGATGCATGATTTATCGCCAGCTATGATGTTGATAATGGGTGCTGATAATGATAGTGATCAGTGATTGGGTGTTGGGAATAATGTCACCAGTGAGTGGGCATTTGAAATAATGGTTATCAGTGATTAGGTGTTTGGAATAATGGTGATAAGTGGTTGGGTGTTTGGGAGGACAGTGATCAGTGATTGGGTTTTGCGATTATGGTGATCAATGGTTGGGTGTTTGAAACGATGGTGTTTAATGATTTTGTGTTGGGAGTGATGGTGATTAATGATTAGATGTTGGGAATAATGGTGACCAGTGATTGGGTGTTGGGACCAATGGTGATCAGTGATTAGATGCTGGGAATAATGGTGATTAGTGATTGGGTGTTGGGACTGATGGTGATCAGTGATTAGATGCTGGGAATAATAGTGATTAGTGATTGGGTGTTGGGACTGATGGTGATCAGTGATTAGATGCTGGGAATAATGGTGATTAGTGATTGGGTGTTGGGACTGATGGTGATCAGTGATTAGATGCTGGGAATAATGGTGATCAGTGATTGGGTGCCTGCAATGATACTAATTAGTGATTAGGTGCCTGGAACCATGACAGTGTATGAATTATAAACGTGCACACTACATACATGTTACATGATGAGTATATGATGAGGGTGGTGGTGGCTCAGTGAATAAGGATCTGGGTTTCTGAGCCAAGAAGTGGGTTCACCATGCTGCCACTGCTGGGCCCTTAAGCAAGGCCCTTAACCTTTAATTTCTCATTTATAATAAAAGTGATAAATGTAAGTTGCGCTGGATAAGAGTGGTTACCAAATGGCATAAATGTAAATGTAGATACATGTACTACATATTTTATACTGTACAGATATGACCCCTAAGAACTAAAGTGGGCCATTCCAAATTTTTTTGTTGGACCATTCTGGCTCTCAAAATCATTTTACTTGTACCCAGAACAAGAGGTGAAACCTCTCGATATCTTCAGCGCATCGCGAAGTAGGGCCGAGATGATTCACCTCTAGTTCTGGGTAAAAGTAAAATGACTTTGAGAGCCAGAATGGTCCATCAAAAACATGTAGCATGTCCTGCTCTGGTTCTTAGGGGCTCCTATGAAGGTTATGTTTTTAAGCTTAAAATCCTTAAAATCATGTTCTTCCCGTGCTTGTGTGGGTTTCCTCCAGGTAGTCCGGTTTCCTCCTACATTCCAAAGACACGCACAGTAGACTAACTGACTGTTTCAAATTGCCTACCTTTGCTCAGAGCCGGCTGAGATGGGTGCCAGCCTCCCCATGATCCAAATTAGGACTTAAGGATGTAGAAAATGAATGAATGAAAATATTACGTAAATAACTGAATAAATAAACACCAAACACTGTTTAGTCAGTGTTTATAATTAAAATGACATAATTTTTTTTTAGATTACGGGAGGCTGACAAAGCGAGATATGAACTTAAAAGACTTAAAATAACAAGAAGCATTTGAGCTCGTCTCATGTGTTATACAGTTGGTTCCGTTTCATACACTTGTAGTTTTATAATATAGGATGTGTGACTCTGACTTTATGTGTAAGGGAAAAGTTCTGTGACTGTTGGAAAGAACAATAGCGTCAAGGAGCTCTGCAGCACTTATATATTAGACAGAACATTGCTACCAAAAATTTTGAAACTTCAGGCATCATGGGATCATCAGGCATAACTGTTAATCCGTTGATTAAAAAAGTAGCTTAGTTAAATTTCATTCGCTAATTAAATAAATCCAATAATCTTCTACTTATATAATTAAAAACAGTATATCGTTTTACATTATTAATCTAATTATATTTATTATTTATATTTTGTATTTTATAATGAGTTTTTATTTTATGTGATGAAAAATAATCAGGGTTTTATACGGGGGGGGGTTGTTGTTGTTGTTTGCACATCTGCTTCTGACCTGAGTTTCCTGTCCACCGCCTTCCACTTGCTGGTTTTCATATTTGTTTGGATTACTGGTCCTTTTAACTAATGAGTTTGTGCTCTGTGTTGACACAAAGATTGGGTGTGTGCGTGTGTGGGTGTGTGAGGGTCAGGGGTGATCATCATGAACACCATCAGTTCTCAAATGTCCATACTCCCAGCATGCACCACTGAAATCAGGACCCAAAATAAAATCCTTTAATATGTTTAATGGTATATATATATATATATATATATATATATATATATATATACAGTCAAACCTCGGCTGACGAACGCTTAAGCTCACGAACTTTTCGCCTCAAGAACTTTAAATTCGCGAAAATATAGTCTCGGCTGACGAACTACTTTTCGGGCGGATCTAACCAAACCACGCGGTCGAACAAGCGCCACGGTGGCGGCCACGAGAAGCTGACGCGCGCCACGGCGTCACAGTTCGCCACCCCTTTCTTTGAATGCGGAAGTGGTTTGTGTTTGATAGACATTTTGGACCATATTGAGTGTACTTTTGCTATTATGGGACCGAAAAAGACCCCACCACAGGCGGAGATCATTGAAAAACACGAACGAGGTGTGCGTTTGTGTGACTCAGCGTCCCAGTACCAGTACGCTAAGTCTACCACCATCCTTAAGAACAAGGAAGCTATTAAGGGTGCGTGTGTGGCTCTGCGTGTTTCCAAACAGTAGGCGTTTCCAAACTCTCCTTCCAAACGGTAAGTCCCGCCCTCTCTCCTCCTCCCACTCCATTCCATCAAGCCATCAACTACCATAACAAAGGTAAATAAAACCACTTTATTATACAGTACAGTTTATTTCTTTAATTACAATACAATAGCACATTTATTATACATAAAATAAGGTATATTTTTGTGTAGTTTTAAGGCTTATTTAGTAGAAAATTATGTTTTATGGGGACCTGGGAACGGATTATTCTCATTTTAATGGTTTCTTATGGGAAATAAATGTTCGGAAGACGAACTTTTCGCCTCACACACACTTTCTGGGAACCAATTATGTTCGTGAGCAGAGGTATCACTGTATATATATATATATATATATATATATATATATATATATATATATATATATATATATATATATATATATATATATATATATACATATATATATTTATACAGTCGGCCCTCTACTTACGAAATTAATCCGTTCCAGTGCGTTTTTCGTAACCTGGAGTTTTCGCGTGATTCGTTCCAAGGCTCCCAAGACTACCACATAAACCCTTTAACAATTATAAAAGTCCACCAATTTTGTATGAAATATGTGTTGAAAGTAAAAGAAAATTATTTACCTTTTTTAAATCTCTCGAACCACTCATGCGATGCTTTAAAGTCCGGGGGTTGCTGGTCTGAAGATCCCTCACCCCCACCCTCCTTCACGAGGTGCTTAAATATGGCAATTGCTTTTTCCGAAATAATTGCCGCCGTCACTGTATCTCCACTTTTAAGGTCTCCATCTGCTTCAATATCATTCTGAAATAATCGCCTCTGTCACTGTATTTCTGCTTTTAAGGTCTCCTTTTGCTTCAATATCGTCCCGATTTTAGAGGGGTTTCAGCCACACTCAACACATCTCACCTTCGTTTTTTTATTATCTAGTGCTTCACTTCGATTGATAACAAAGCCCGCTTCTTCTTTTCGATGTCCCCGAAAATCACTTTTTTGGGGTCCATAATGGATAACGAAATATAACACTGCAATGATCACTCTCAAAAAAACTCACGAGCCAACAGTCCTGTTCAACTCTCCTTCACGCGTATGACAAACAGGAAGTATGGGTACAGGAATGGGCACAGTTCAGCTCCCTCCTGGCCAATAGGAGTCCAGCGGAGTGGGATGATGGGAGATAGCCAATGAGAGAGCAACTTGCGCATTGTTTGAATGTTTGAATGGCGCGTTTTAATGTTTGAATTTTTGAATGGCGCTTTCCGTAAGAAGAGGTTGTTTCGTATATAAATGTTTTTAGTAACTTGGATTTTTTGTATTCAGAGGTTTTTGTAAGTAGAGGGCCGACTGTGTATGTTGTGTATATATATACACATATATATATATGACATTACTAAATAAAGTGTGAATGTGTGAATCCAGCTCAGTTTTTTGAACGTCTAAAGCAACATGTTGTTTTTTTTTGTTTTTTTTTGCACGGATCATGTATAAGAAACGTGACGAGCTTTCATAACCTCAAGAGTTCCAATATTAGAAAACAATGGAGGTGAAATTGTCTTATGGCTTAATTTAGGTCGTTTGTCAACAAAAATCTGTTTGAGAATCTTTAAACAAGAAATAATAAAGACCTCTATTTGCTGAAGAACGTCTATTAAAAATCAGTCTGTGTGCATAAGTGTAGATGAAGAGGGGAGTGAATATTCAAGCATTGAAAAAGGAGTTGAGCAAATTTGTGTGATGTCACCAGATATCGCAACTATTAAAGTGAATTAATTTTTAGGAAATAAAGAGCAGAGGATTGGAGATGGGCACAACATGACAAATATATGTATGCAAATGATACAGACTGTAAATTTACTTATTAGTCTATATCCAAGCTTTCAAAGCCGGCTGAAATAATTCTTATGATATTTAATCAGAAATCATGTATTTTTCATTTACATGGATGTCGAACAGATATAGACAATTTCACCACTCAGTATTTCTTCCACGATTTCTTACAGCCTTCACAAGAGAGACGGAGCAGTGAAGAATGGAAGCAAATAATCGACATTCCAATCACGTTGTATAAATGCTAGATTTTTATGGCAAACTACATGAAAGACAGCCCTGATTATTTTTATTGTTAAACAATACAATCTGTAAGAGCAGTGGTGGCCTCATGGTATAGGTGCTGGATCACTGATCTTAAGGTTGGGGGGGTTCAAGCCTCACTCACCACAAGGTTGTCACTGTCCCCCCCAGTGCAGCGAACTGGGTTATCAAAGGCCGGCTTTCATTGCTGACTTTCGACAAGAGTTTCACGTTATTTCTGTACTCATGTGAGGGGTGAATTGCAGTTCCAGTGGTAATAATCTACAGATTATCTACATATTAGAACCTGGCCAGACCTTTAGTGTATGTAGAGCTTCCCTAGAAAGCTGTCATTGAGATGCCGTTGTCATGTGAAATCTTGTTCAATGTGTACTTCAATCATTTAATCAATTCAATTTACTCAGTAAACTGCTGTGTTTTTTTTTTTTTAAATTACTTTTCCTGGAATCAGTAATTCAACTTGAATTTCCCACATAACATCTTGGCTGATATAAAAACAGGGTGTTCCCTATCAGTGCGAGTTGGAAAGCTGATTTTTTTCAAAATTCAAAAGTTTTCAAAATTGATAATTCCTACGTTTAAATAATTAAACTGGCCCTGCAATGATCTGGCGAGCTGTCCAGGGTGTACTCTGCCCTAGCCCAGAGTCAGCTGAGATAGGCGCCAGCCTCCCCGTGACCCTAAGTAGGATTAAGCGGTTTAGAAAATGAATGAATGGAAATATTTAATTTTTTTTTGTGGGTAATTATGCTCTGAATGACTGAGGAATGAATGCATTGCAGAGGAGGGTCCAGGTTCATACACTATATAGGCTCAAACACAATTTCAGCCTTTTTGCTGAAACCAAGCTGAAATAGCGACTCTCCAACAAGCCAAAACTGAGGTCCGTCCATACATGACCAATTTATGCTGGAATACACAGTGAAATCAACTGGAGCAACTGGACTCGAGATAATCAAATCTCCGGTCCTTAAAAACAATTTGAATTTTTTTTTAAGTTGCAGAGATTTTTAAAATCTACCATCTCAAAGTTGAGCAACATTTCAAGAAAAGGAAGCACCACTATTAAGTACGTATGTGTTCTGAGCTGCTATGTGCATTCTGTATTAAAGCTACAAAGGTGAACCACTGACGTCAGTAGTGAGACGGCGATAAAGTGTTGTGAAGTGTATTTTGTGTGGAGGATCCCGCGACTCACAAAGTAAGCAATGAAAAGTTTGCAGAGAGCTGAAGCTGAAAAGAAGTTGATTTTTGAGAGTTGGGCAGATGGATCCGCACCTCCACAGGAAACTATTATTGTTTCAGGTGGGTTTGGTGAAGAGGTAGATGAAGAGTGTTTAAATAGCACAGTGGATGTAAACACTCGCGAGCTACACACAAAAAGGCGGATGCTGGATTTGTTTTTTACGTTCCATGCATAACTAAATGAGAAAGCTGATGTTTTATCACCAGAAGATACAAGATGGTGTATTTGTTTTTTGGGTTTTTTTTGCTTACAAAGAATGCAGTACCTTATAAGTTGCTTCCCTGTGATAATCAGATTCGATCTTAAAGGATCTTAACGAGGTAGCTAAACGGTGTTCAAATGTGTGAGTTACCTGGGCAGAGCATCCCAGAGTTTTCAGTATGAAAGCTGAACGTATTCCACTTCACATCATAATCTTTTTTTATTTATTTATTTTTTACATCAACAACCACAACTGCTGCAAGCCACCCTATTTTAAAATGGTAGCTTAGATTTGTCTCACTAGAGCAAGTCTGGCCATTCTAGGGAATGATGAGATTTCTGTGAGCATCAAAAAATGTGTTCTGAACTTAGCAGCTGCAACAAATGTGAAACATCAGCGTAACAGAAAATAGACAAGTTACCAGTGATAAAAAAAAAGAATTATAATATTACATTACATCATCATCTGTGTGAAATAAGAACTGTTTTATCAGTATTTTGTGATATGATGAATCACAAGATGCACTAATTCCACCAAAAACTAACTTTCAAACTTTCAAATGTTAACAAAGGTCAATGCTTTCAAAAACCATTAATAAGTAAAAATTCTATCTAAAAAATAAATTGTGCATGCAGATTACATTTTAATTGTGTATTAAAATTGCTAGGCGTGGCATGGTGGTGTACTAGTTAGTGTGTCCGCCTCATAGCAAGAAGTTCCTGGATTCGTGTCCTGGGCTCAGCAAGGGCGTTTCTATGTGGAGTTTTCATGCCCTGAGGTTTTCTACAGCTTTTTCTCCAGGTATTCCAGTTTCCTCCCACAGTCCAAAAACATGTACATTGCGCTAATTGGCTTTTCCAAATTGCCCCTGGATGTGAGTGGGAATGGTTGTGTGTGTTTTGCCCCACAATAGACTGGTGAGCTGTTCAGAGTGGTGCGATACCTCATGAGCATAGAAGGAACAATAAAAAAAGAACATTGTGGAGAATCGATTTTTGAACAGTGCATGATATTTATCTTATATCATACTTCTGACTCTATAGGTTTGGTCTGATATTTAAGGTGAAAGGGCAGAAAGAAAAGAGAATACTGTACTCAGTTTCCTTTAAATGAATCAGTTTCTATAGCAACAGTAAGCAGATGTTATTTTGAGTATGAGAGGGAGCGAGATGGGGGAAAATTAGGGGAGCATGGCAGAAATGGTTACCATAGCAATGCAGCAGAGAAGGTGGATTGGGAGGAATCATACAGATATGTAGGACCCATTTAAAGTGGGGGAGGTGTGAGATAAATGAAGCGGTGGAAAGTAGGATGCTAAAGTACCTTACATTTACAAAATCAGTAAAGTGTCAAATGGGTCACATTTCATTTATATCATGCACAGTGATAACTGCGTGTTTATTTTCTACTGTTGCTCTAAACAGCTTACTTGTAATTTTATATAAGATTAGTTTTGAAGATCTTCCTTCATTTACACTGCATTACCCTAGAAAAAGATACTGTTGTTAAGGACGGGTATTTCTCCAGCTTTACCTTCCTGCTGAGTTTAATTTGTTCCATTATACACGATACAGATCCTGATCAGGCTGAAGCGTAAATGTAAGATTGGACACTCAGGGAAAGGATTGATATCTCCCCAACAGAATAGTTTCAAGTCTATGGCCTAAAGACAAATAAAGCTATATCCACGCTTGTCTTTAGAAAAGCCTCATTGGACGGACTTGGGGATGTTTTATATCGCTTGATCAATTTCGACCCATTAAACCGTTACTTTTTGGAGTGAAGCATGAATGTTAAGCTTTCATATTGAGTTCCACTAGATATCTACCAGAAAGGTTTACTTTTATCTGCATTTCAATTATCTCATTAATTGTGTTCATTTAGTTCTATCTCACTGTAGATCATTAGGGTTCTTTGCAATTTTTTGATGGCAGGCAATCTTTGAGCGTTTGATGATAACAATGTGCCAGTGCGGGCTACAGTAATTATTATTTAAAAAACAAGATAAAAACCAAACAACAACAGGAAAACAAAAATGAAATAGTATCAGATGAAACTTGTAATTTTGTATATTTGTAACGTAAACCTGGGGCCAGAAATCATTGAGAAGGGACCTAGCTGTTGCACATATAGTGTTTTTTAAATGTTCCAATGAATGTAAAAGTACAGTGGAACCTCAATTTCCGAAAGCCCCAACAAACGAAAAATCCAGGTTACGAAAAACATTTTCCTAAAATTTTTGTCTCTGGATATGAAACTAGTTCATGTGACGAAAGCACCATCTGAAAAATTCAAACAATGCACAAGTTGCCCGCTGGCCTCCTATTGGCTAGGAGGGATGACGCAGCTCCCTCCCATTGGCTATCTCCCAACATCCTGCCCCGCTGGCCTCCCATTGGCTAGGAGGGATGACGCTCCCATGAGCAGCATCTTGTTTCATGAGTTTTTCGAGTGTGCTCATTGCAACTTTATTTTTTGGCTAAGGCTTTTAACCTTGCATTAACACTTGTAAGATTATAACTCTGCTAAGAGGACATGGTCAACACAAAGTTAGTACCTTAAAAGGTATGCTTTTATAATTTTTAAAGGGTAGTATTGGGGGCCTTGGAACGAATCACGCATTTTAAATGTAAAATGCGGTTCAACTTACGAAAACTTCAGGTTACGAAACCACTTCCGGAACGGATTAATTTTGTAAATTGAGGTACCACTGTACATAGAATTTATCAAAATCTTTTTATCCAAATTAGGTGGCACAATGGTGTAGTCCCCCTCACAGGAAGAAGGTCCTGCGTTTCAAGTCCTGGGTTTGGTGAGAGTGTTTCTGCATGGAGTTTGTATGATCTCCCCGTACTTGTTTGGGTTTTCTTTGGTTATGCCAGTCTCCTAATGTGCCTCCAAAGACATGAACATTAGGCTAATTGGTTGTTACAAATTAGGTGTAAATGTGAATGGCTGAGATAGGCTCCGCAAATCAGTAAATAAATGAATGAATTTTTTTTCCAATTATTTGCAGATAATAAGATAAACCATTGCTTTTCTCATAAACGTTATTTGATGAACAAAATAATAAGCCTTTTTACCATTTCACCAGACGTTTACCTTAACAAACACACATCAGGATCGGGATGGTGACTTCTGACTTTCAATCGTTGAATAAACTGGTGAATATCAGCAAATGTGTAAACTGTTCGGTATTATTTAAGTTTCATATGTAGATTTTCACCGTTACCGTGCCAAGCTGATGAAATAAAATTTGTGATGTAGATGTGTTCATGTTTTCTGAATATTTAACATAGAGATTACCTTTCCTAAAGAGAATTTCAACACACACACACACACACACACACACACACACACACACACACACACACACACGGAAAAACCTAAATAATAAAGAAAAATATATAATAAAAAATAAAGGCTGCAGCACTATTTGAAAGAAGCAGGGGCAGTGGGGGTGGGGAGGATAAAAATGATTGAGAGAAATAGAAAAAGAACAAAAATAGGAGGAAAGAGATATAAGTTGCGTCTTCCTTAATGTATCTTTTTATGTTTTTTAGCTTGAACTCTGCCTCTCCCGATCCCTCGTTTTAGTTACCATGGTGATGATTTCTTACTTTCTCTGTCACTGCTTGCTTTCCTGTTCACTCATTTCTGTGTTACCATGGTGATAGCTTTCCACCGTACTACCTGCTTGCTTCTTTGTGTTGGGATGAATGTATTTGTGTGTCCACACCTCTATCTCAAAAGGCAGTCTGACTATGTGTATTCCTTTCTGTCTCCCTCTCTTTTCATGCATACATCTCTCTGTGTCTGTCCTTATATGCTTTTTTTTTGTCCTTTTATTTCTGGAATTGTCAGCTTGTCTGTACAGAGGCACAGAATATGAAGATTATTTAAAAAATGTGAATACATTCATGAGAATCTCAGAACCAGCCCTAATGTTGCAGAAGCTTAGATTTAATTACTTTTTCAAATTACTAATTTAATTACTTAATTACATTTAATTAGAATATTAAACAAATCCATTTTGAACAGGATTCTCCAGCAACATTTTAACACTCTGGTCTATGAGCAGTATTTACACAATGTAAATTCCTCTACAATAAACCTGGGATCTGCATTTTAATTATTGATGTTGATAATAATAATAAAATGCATCACATGCTTTTCTCTTGTGGTACAGTCTGTGTATAATGACTTTGTTCATGATTCTGCATTGCTCGGGTTTAGAGATTAGCAATCCTCGATACATTTCGTATACTTTTCAACCGTAGTGCCGAATGATTAACTTATGTTGTCTTATATGCATAGGATACATGTAAAGGGGGATAAAGAGTGGGCTCAATTTATTTCTTAGTGACTGTGGATGAGACTCAGACAAGAGTGTTTTTAAAACTTGATTTAAAAAGGTTGTTCCTTTCAAAATAATGTTCAGTCCAACCGCCATGATGAGAATTGTGATTATTATTAGCTGCTTTGTACCCCAGGGCTATCGGTCTCGTGTTTAGGGTGTTAAGCCTATGATCAACAAGGTGGTGGGATTTGAACCCTGGTTAGTAACTTATATTACTTAAACTCAAGTCTTCTATCCATCTACTCGTATAAATGATACCAGTAAAAATATTGGAAAGAAATCCACATCTCATCCAGCAGAAGTTAAACTCCTAGTAGCTTTACACTTCAGAAACCAGGATACTTCAGCCGGCTAGGATTTGAAAGTCTTTATCTTTTCAAACCATCATATTACTGTGACATTTATCATTCTTCTTTATAGGTGATGGCCATAAAATTAGCAGAAAATTTTAATCGTATTAAAGATTAAATTTTATAATAAATACAGAGATCCCTCGCTACTTTGCATGTCAATTCATGCGGCATTAGTGCATTGTGTTTTTTTTTTAAAATATTCATTGAATTAAAAAATAAGGAAATTAAGGAAGAATAGGGAAAGTTAGGGAAAATGCCACAAAACAAGGCCAATTGTGCAAAAAAAAAACCCAAACAAACAAAAACAACCCAAAACCCGCCATCAGAAATACTTCCTGTATTAGACGTAATAAGCGCCCTGCTCCAATAACACCCCCCCCCCCCCCCACACACACACACACACACACACACACACACAAAATGTTTTTGATCTTAAGTCTAATAACCGCCCATGTGTACTGGCAGCAAAATTGTAGATCAAACTTACCAATTTTATTCGATTCGTCTCTGTAATCGTAAAATGAGGTGTTCACTGCCTGTAAAAGTGAGTTTACAAGGTATTTCAAGACCCCCTGCCACTGGGGAATGTCTATAATGTTCATCAGTAACAACACATGTGATTGTTTGCTGTACTTTAAAAAAACAGGAAAATATTTTGCTGTGTTCTCTTGGTAAATGTCCAACAACTGATGAACCATTAGAAACTGCTACAGCAAACTATCGGATGCTCTGAATGAATGGAACGATGAGCCAGATATGGACCTATCAGAAAATGATGTCGAGTATTTTTCACCAGATTCTCCTGCTAACTAACTCCATAAATTTAAAGACGTTCCTTGCCATGTGCTTTTGTTTATGTTGATGGGTTCAACTTCTTCACTTTTTTCCTTAACATCCGGGGATGTCGTTTGGGCGCCTTCATGGCGAGACTTGGGCTGATTTGGCCTGGCGGAGCCCATCCCTCTCCAGGCTGTTAACCTATGGGCAATTTAGAACTGCCAATTAACCTACTGTGCATGTCTTTGGATTGTGGGAGGAAACTCACACAAGCACAGGGAGAACATGCAAACTCCACACAAAAACACCCAGGCTGGGAATCAAACCCAGGCCTTCTTGCTGTGAGGCTGACATGCTAACCACTACACCACCCTGCCGCCTTGGTTCAACTTGCCATGTTCCAAAGTTGACATTCATGTTGATTGGCTCGATTTTACTTCCTGGAAAATGTTTTAGGGAACAGCACCAGGAGGGAAAAGTAAGGGGTCTTTTATTAAAAATTTTTGCTGTTTTCTGTTTATTTTCCGCTTTCATGTACGTAGTTTGTTGATACCACAAAATGGATAACACAAATGCCAGTAAAACTCTTTTATTGTTCTGTTAATATTCATGTTTTCCACCTCGATGGTAATAATCACTTACTGTTCCACTCCGCTGGTAAACATTTTAATAAGCGCCCTCCCACTCTAATTTTCTAAGCGCCCTGGGCACTTATCACGTCGAATACGGTATATTTTTATGTGGGGTGCGCATCTGCGTGCACGTGTGTCTGTTTGTGTGTGTGTGTGTGTATTATTTTTTATTTACATCTTATGCATTATTTTTGAATGTTTAATTGTTATTATAAGCATTTATAGCGTTCAATATGTATTTATTGATATTATATACACATATGCAGTACATGTACATATACGTCAGTCAGGGGTGGTTGATCCTACTTTGCAGAATTTGGTGGTTGCGCGGGGGGTCTCGGTCCCAATTAACTGTGGAAAGTGAGGGATCCCTGTACAGACGCTCCCCGACTTACATTTTTAATTGAGTCCGGATGGCCGAACGTAAGTTAAAAGTGAAGGTTAGTTGTTATAGTGACGTATGATATATGACGTGTGAAGTATGTCGCTCATACTGCACTATACATCCATAAATACCATTACTGTATCTCATAAAACACCCCGAAATCAATTATTATAAACATAACATTGTAAATTAATATAAAATGGCCTGAGCCAAAAAATAAAGTTGCAATGAGCACACTCGAAAAACTCAAAAAACAACAGTAACTCTGTCTTTTACGCATGTTAGAACTCCGTGACGAACAGTGGGTCGAAGGCACACAAAAAGCATCATGGGTATTATGGAGATGCAGCTACATAATTGCCAATGGGAGGGAGCTGCGTCATGGGTATTATGGAGATGCAGCTCCCTCCTAGCCAATTGGAGGCCAGCGGGGCGGGATGTTGGGAGATAGCCAATGGGATGCCAGCGAGGTGGGATGTTGGGAGATAGCCAATGGGAGAGCAACTCGCGCATTGTTTGAATTTTTGAGATGGCGCTTTTCGTAACGTTAACTTGTTTCGTATCCAGAGACGGAAATTTTATGTAAATGCATTTCGTAACCTAGATTTTTCGTTTGTCGGGTCTTTCGTAAGGTAAGGTACCACTGTGCTTCCAATTTTTTAAACACAACCAACCTCTGATACAGTGGTCTAATTTAATTTCTGTTTTTAACAATAAGAAAATATATAATTTAAATACATTTAAGGCAGTTACAGTGGCGTAATGGTTTGCACATCCCCTCACAGCAAGAAGGTACTGGGTTCAATTCCTAGCTCAGGTGTTTCTGTATGGAGTTTGCATGTTTTCCGTATGGTTGCATAGGTTTCCTCCCACAGTCCCAAAACATGCACAGTAGGTTAACTGGTTGTTCCAATTCACCCCTCGGTGTGAGTGATGGCTCTGCAATTGGCCATCACCCATAGTCAGCTGACATGGGCTCCAGCCTCCTTGTGACTGCAATTAGTATTAAACCACTCAGAAGAATAAATGAGAAGTTTTATATATATAACAGAATTGGTCTTATTTTACATACATTTAACATTTAGTTTCAAAAGTATTTTAAGGTTTATTTATTTTCTAGGTGAACGCATTGGTGTGGTTTATTCATGTAGTTCAGATGCTGTAGTTTTAAACTACACAGTTTAAATGTGGAATCCAAAATTGAGATTTTGCAAAGCTTTCCTTGTTGTGGTTCACTCTTGGAAACATTTGAGAATTGTATAATACGTGTGTGTGTAACTGCATGTCAAACCTTTTCTGTCTTATGAGTCAGTGAATCTTTTGTCAAGAGAGAGATTTCTATCTCATCTGAGCGAGAGATTTCCAGCAATTCAGGGAATGCACTGGCAGGCTGTGTTGTGGTAAATCTTTTAGAAATGGCACAACAAAAAAGCAGTTGCCCTTTTAGCAAAACAAAGACAACAACAAGCATTTGGCACAACAAAAAATAATCATTCTAATGAGATTGCGAGTTCAAAGCCCAACAAAGGGGTAAGCCATAGCCTAATGGTTAGAGAGGCAACTTTGGGACAAAAAGGCTGCTGGTTTGATTCCCAAACCAGCAGGGAAAATGTGTTGGCAATGGGAGAGTGAGCAGTACCTTCCCTTCCTCCAAATAAATGGCTGAAGTGCCCTTGAGCAAGGCACCTAACCCCCAACTACTCCCAGGCACCCCCAATGTGTGTGTGGCAGCCCACTTCCCTGTGTGTGTTTGTGCTCAGTGTTTGTGTGTGCTCACCTTGAATGGGTTAAATGCAGAAGAAATCCCTTTTGGGATTAAAACAGTATATCACAGTCAAAAAAACTGTCCATGATTCAAAAGGCAAAACTGGCCATGCTGTCTGGGTCAGAAAAATGGTCATCCATCCATCCATCCATGCCACCCTCAGTGCATTTCCCCCCACCAGCAGCCTCTACCTTTAAAAGAATTCAAATGACTACGGTCACCTTAAACACTAAAAATGTATCTCTAATTTGTCTCCAATTAATATATACAAATTAGTTAGTTCATTTTTGAACAGTATCAAACTGTTTGTAATTTGGTTTCTTTGCACCACCATAATAGATTCAATTTTGGATTGAAATTCTTTGGAACGTTATGAGTTTAGGATTCCTGCATCAGATCATGTCTTAACTAATAGCGTCCTAATTTTTACTCAATTTTATCTAATAGAACAGAAGCACATGGAGAGCACAAACCTTCGCCAATCTATAAAATGTAAGTACACAGCACCCACTGCTGGGCTTGCTGTGCTACCACACTTCCAAAAAATTGGAGCATCATATGTTAATTTTAAATTGCCACCAAATGTGAAATCTCATCTGATAGTTTTCAAAGAACAATTTCAGAGAATAATGTGATTTAAAATCTATAATACATCATATAATGAAAGGACTCAGGTGATTAGGACATGTCTCAATGTACTGGATGTGACCTCTAAGTCCTCAAGCAGAACTGCATGAGACACTGTCATGTTGTTTTGACAAATATCAAATAATAGTCACATGTGCTTCGGAGCACTTGGAAAATTGCTATCACTTAACATAGTCCGCCACCACACCCAAAAATGCAACCAGAAATTGTATTATACAAGGAGGAAATTTTACATCAGTTCCTTGGGAGTAAGGTTTTTTCAGACGGACCAACGGACAAGGAACCATGTGTCAGATGAGTTCATATTACAATTTGCTTTTTGGAAAAATTTCTGTCAAATTCCCTTCCAAACATTAAAGTAGCTGGAGTATTCCAGTACTGAATATGGCTAATATGGCGAATGAGGAAATACCCTGCCAAGACTGCGGCACCTTGAGAATTGGCAAAATAAGTATATATTCCCATTGTTTTACAACTAGGACAAGAAATCCTCTCTTAAAAAAGTATTTAGCATGATCACATTGTCTTCTTCTTCTTCTTCTTCTTTTCCTTTCGGCTTTTCCCTTCAGGGGTCGCCACAGCGAATCATCTGCCTCCATCTCACCCTATCCTTTGCATCTTCTTCTCTTACACCAACGACCTTCATGTCCTCCTTCACCACATCCATGAATCGTCTCTTTGGTCTTCCTCTAGGCCTTTTGCCTGGTAGTTCCAGCCTCAGCATCCTATTACCAATATACTCACTATCCCTCCTCTGTACATGTCCAAACCATCTCAATCTAGCCTCTCTGACTTTGTCTCCAAAACGTCTTACATGTGCTGTCCCTCTGATGTACTCATTCCTAATCCTATCCATCCTCGTTACTCCCAAAGAGAACCTCAACATTTTCATCTCTGCTACCTCCAGCTCTGCCTCCTGTCTTTTCCCCAGGGCCACTGTTTCTAAACCATACAACATCGTTGGCCTCAACACCGTCTTGTACACTTTTCCTTTTTTATTGTGTTTCATCACATTGTGTTTATGAATATTTGAACTTGTCAGATATTGTACTTTGAAGGTTGCATTTTTGGTAGCATGTCACGCTTTCTTCCAGGTAGGCCATTTACACCTTACTTTGGCTCCTACTCAAAACATGCCCTTGTGACTTAATCTGTAATCGTAACAGTGTGGCTTTGTAATATATTTTTCTGGTGTGTTGGCAGTCTACATATATCTTCATGTATTGCGTAGCAGCTGAAGTCACGTATTAAGCAGTAGCTGATTGAATATTTAAATTCATAGAAAAGGTGATGAAATGCATAAAGATAAACATCCCTCTGTCCTAACCTTTGTTGAGTGTGTAATAAGCACAAAATTCTTACTTTGTCTATACAGTATTTACAAATTAAATGTAATTTGGTTAGTAAAGGTACAAAACTCTTTATTTAAATAAATATTCAAATGAAATAATAAATCAGCAAGTATCCTTTTTTTGCATTTCAGGAATAAAATAATGACTTTTCAGGAAATGTGGTTAGTATAAATATTCAAAAATATTTAAAATGATGTAAACCTCTTGGTTTGTTGTCATTTATTTATTTGTTTATTTTTGAAAATAATAATACTGTGACCTTTAATCAGGAAAAAAAATAATTTCTCTAAATTACTGTGAAACAAGGATGAATTGGACATTTCTATGGATGTTTATTGCCAAATTTTTTTTTTTTTTACTGTAAACCTGACATTTCAGTATCGTATACATGCAAAGTAACCTGAACTTATGATATATTTTCTCCTCTGACTTTCTCTCTAAGGAGTTTTCTGAGGAAGGGCTTGAAGAAGTGTACATATAAGCGAGATTTTGGGGTAATTTCCTGAAATGGCAGCTGTTGCTATGTAGACGGAATTCTTGGATTGGAGGGAGTAGATGGAAGGAGGTATAGAAAAGTGTGCCGAAGTGAAAAGAGTAAGAGATTGCAGAGAGAGAGAGAGATGAAGATGAGCACTGAATATGAGGGAAACGGCAGAAAGGAGCCTTTTGTGAAGTGTAGTTCTCCACTCACACAGCTGCTCTCTGGTCCCAGTTAAAGTCAAAGGCAGACATGTGTGTGTGTGTGTGTGTGTGTGTGTGTGTGTGTTAAAGATCTGTTGGCAGTGGTTCCAGTACCAGATTTAAATAGAGAGTAATGATGAGGGAGAAGAGTTGATTCTAAAGACTTCTATTATATAGATTTTTAAAATATATGTCTAATGTTAGAAGTTACAAATATCATTCTATAGTAATGCAAATATGAGTAATAATATGAAAAATAGTAGAATATAAATATAAGACAAATGTGTAACAGCTGATGTTGTCGCCACATGCGGGAGTTGTACAGTCTAAGGACCATATGTATAACTGATTTCATCGTTCATTCAATGGTGCATTTTGGTGCTATCAGTCTCTTGTGACTGGACAGCAGATTGTAGAGCGAGTGGTAGGCATTGTTTAGTATTGTCCTTATCGTGGACAACATTTGACACATCTCTGATGGTATTGTTGTGTCCAGGTCCATCCAACATCACTGGCCTTGTGGATTAGTTTCTTCACTATGTTGGCATCTGAAACCCTCACCCTGCTTCCCCAGCACGCAACAGTATAGTGGAAAACGCTGGCCGCAACAGACTGATAGAACATCCTGAGCAGTGTCTGACAGATTTTAAACAACTTTGCTGACTCAAAGAATAGAGACAGTTCTGGCCCTTCTTTTAAACTACGGTAGTGTTCTTAACCCAGCCCAGTCCAGTTTACTGTCAGTATGAACTGTCAGATATTTGCAATCCTCCACCATTTCCATATTGTTGCTCTGGATGGAAACAGGGGAGCTGGTGTTTTGGATTTCCTAAAATCCACAATCAGTTCTTTGGTCTTTGTCACATTAAGCGTCTGATGATTTCAGCTCCACTGATACATCTAACTACAGAAGTCATCAGAAATTTCTGAAGGTATCAGATCTCTGTGGAGTAGCTGAAGTCCGTTGTGTAGAGGATGAAGAGGAAGGGAGAGAGGATGGTCCCTTGTGGAGTTCCTGTGTTGCTGACCAACGTGTCCAACATGCAGTGCTGCAAGCACACATACTATGTTTTCCCAGTCAGGTAGTCCACAATCCAGGACACGAGAGAGGTGTCCACCTGCATTGCTGTCAGTTTCTCACCCAGGAGGGTTGATCTGATGATGTTGAATGCACTGAAAGAGTAAAAAAAAAACTCACAGTGCTTGTCAGCTGGTCCAAGTGGGCCTAGATATGACACATGTTCTCACGTGGATTTTTTTTTTATCAAATAATCACCATACTAGAATATAAAAATATAGTCCCTTTTCAGATTTCCTTAATTTAGAATTCTTCATTGAAATCTTATTTGTGGGCATTTTTGTAGTAGGTCATCATATTCCTGTTTCCTTTTAATGTTTCTGATTGCCAGAAAAGTCTGCTTGACTTTGAGAATTTCAATCGCTTGGCGTGTCTTTTACTGATGACTGGATTCATCGCTTTTCATGAAGCAGATTATCAGTACAGTATCTGGGAAATTTGAGCAGTATCAAGCAATGTAGTATTTATTATTCACTTAAAATTTGTAAGACATAAATTCATAATTTATGAAAAACATATTTCGAAAACCCTTCATAATTTAAAATCAGGAACATCCTGACAGATATTGAACACATTTAAAAACAAACAAAATCCAAACTAGCCCACTTTCTGTTGATGATGGTTAATAAATGTACAGTACTCTGGTCAGGGCTACAGCTATCAATTTTTGAGTATTTTATCACTTGTCGAATAACCAAGTAATCAGAGAACACATATTTTTAAAACCCTCTCTTAAAATGAATAAATTGTATACAGGGATTCCTCGCTACTTCACACTTCAATTCATGTGCATCGTGATTTTTAAAAAATATTCATTGAAATAAAAAATATGGAAATTAAGGAAGAATAGGGGAAAAATTTAAGGAAAACGCCACGAAACAAGGCCAATTATGCAAAAAAAAAAAACCCTAAACAAACAAAAACAAAAAACAACCCAAAACCTCCCATCAAAACTAGTTACATTTTGCGCACCTCACATATGTTTGTGTGTACAGTATTTATATTTTATTTACATCTTATGCATTATTTTTGAATGTTTAGTTGTTCTTATAAGTATTTATAGTGTTGAATATGTATTTATTGATATTGTATACATATATACATATACGTGTATGTCAGTCGGGTGGGGTCCGATCCTACGTAACGGAATTCAACGGACGCAGGGGGATCTTGGCCGCAGTTAACCGCAGAAAGTGAGGGATCCCTGTATTTCAATTTTGTAATAAACGGCAGTGGTGGCCCTGTGGTAAGGTGCTGGATTGCTGATCCTAAAGTTAGGGGTTCAAGGATTAATCGGTTAAGAAAATGAATAAATGTTAATGACAGTTTGTTCTAAATGGTAATCAGTTTTTTGTTTGTTTTATTTTACTCCTTGGAATCGGCCACTGTCAAGTTTTTTAATAATTAGGTACATTAATGTTTTTTACTGTACAGATTTGTCTTAGGAAAATCCACATACCTATCAGATTTGCAACATGTAGATTAAATTATATGCTGGGTAAACGTGTCCTTGACACAGAAGCATGATTGAGTCCCCAGGCTACACCATAGGCCAAGCCTAGGAATACATTCCATTACATTTGCTTTGTTTTAATATATTAATTTAGACTTAGAAAACTCTCTTGTCATTCAGTTTACAGTTAATTTACAAAGTTTTTTGATTGTCATTTAGTATACAGTGAGTGTGCAAATGGCTCAGCAGTAGTAACGTGTCCTATGGAATTTACAAGAGTTCAAAATACAAGACTACTTGCATATGCTATATGATGGAGGGCACAAAAGACATGGGGACCAGTATCGAAATGTGTGGCCAGTATAAGCAGCGATTTTCCAAAGGCTACAGAACCTCTTGCTATTCAAATTAGTACAGTTGATTCAGCTGATGTAAGAAAAGCAAAATTATCCTGATTTTATTTATTTATTTATTTATTTTTCAATTATTGCTATTATGTCTTGGCTGTTGAGTAAATTCAACTGAAGATATTTTTGTTTGTCTCTTCATTTCAGGCCAAAAGCAAAGAAAGGTGAACATTTTTAAGAGAGTGATTATTTCTATATGAAGAGAGTAAATTATTACATCATCTAGCAATTCAGCTGGTTTCATCACCACCTCAGAATCACTTTACACACACACACACACACACACACACACTTTCACATCTCCTGCATTATGGTTAAGGTGTAAATGAAAAAAATATATTCGATTATGGCGTCAACAGAAAAGGTCTTGAAAGAAAATACTGCAGTATTTCTTTTTTAAAGTGCATCATGTAAATAAAAAAATCTATCTATCTATCTATCTATCTATCTATCTATCTATCTATCTATCTATCTATCTATCTATCTATCTAGCTACCTACTGTATACATACATACGTGTGTGTGTGTGTGTGTGTGTATATATATATATATATATATATATATATATATATATATATATATATATATAATCGTTTGCTCCTCTGTGTTGAGGGAAGTCAGTTGAGGTGGCTCAGGCATCTGATCAGAATGCCTCCTGAACAGCTCCCTAATGTAGTGTTTCTGGCATGTCACATTGGGAAGACACCCTGAGGTTGACCTAGAACACACTGGAGGGACTATTTCTCACCGCTGGTCTAGAAAATGCCTCTGTGTCCCCCTGCAAGTGCTAGAGGAAGTGTCTGAGAAGAGGGACTTCTGGACCTCATTGCATAAGGCTGCTGTCCCTGTGATCTGACTTGGAAATAAGAGGAAGAGGAAGATGATGATGATGATGATGAGTTTCATGATTTAAAAACTCTTCAATTTACAGAATATTATTCATTGTGCCTTTCTCTTTCTTGTTCAATTCTAGCTGGGCCACGCTTCTCTCAAGAGCCAGCAGATCAATCGGTGGTGTTGGGGGAGAGGGTTGTACTATCCTGCGTAGTTTTCAACTATACGGGTATTGTACAGTGGACCAAAGACGGACTCGCTCTTGGCATTGGAGAGGACCTGAGGGGTGAGATCACACTGAAGCATGCTGACACTCAAATACATTCTTGGGTATATTCTTGTATAAATGCATGTATAACACACTTACCTGTGTCTGCATAATTGTTTATGCATTGCTTGAATGTTCCGGTGCACAGTTGTTCATAAAAAAATAAATGATGATATTCGTGTTCATTTTCTGCAACCACTTAATCCTAATAAGGGTCGTGGGGAGGCTGGCACCCATCCCAGTCAACTCCGGGCAAGGGCAGAGTACACCCTGGACAGCTCGCCAGGCCATCGCAGGGTGGAAAGACGTCGACGGCTTTGCAGCCTACTCTTGTCGAAAGTCAGCAATGGTTCTTTTACATGCCTAAGACCATAGACAGTGAGAGACATGGCTGGCTTTTGATAACCCAGTTAGCTGCACTGGGGGGTTGGGGACAGTGACAACCTTGTGGAGAGTGGTTAGAAGTGGAAGGTTAGCACTTCCGGTCATACTGCTTGAAAATGTTCAGTCCCTGCGAAACAAGATGGACGAGCTTCATGCTCAGATTGCAGAGCAGAGGGATCTACAGGATTGCTTCATGTTGTGTTTCTATGAAACATGGCTCGAGGAGAGTACACCTAACGAGGCGATTGCACCAGCTGGCTACACAGCCTTCATCCCTGCGATCCCAAGCGCCGGAGTCGTCGTTTGGCCCCTTCCCGCCTGGGCTTATTGTTTGCTGGGGTGCGGCTAGCATTGAGCTAGCATAGCATATTAGCTCAGGATAGGAAGGTGCTAAACTTCAGAAGACTCCTATCTCATAGCTGTAGTAGGGTCGACCGGTCATAGACGAGCATAGTGCAAAACATGAACACACAAAACAACAAATAAAACAAATTAAAACAAACAAAGAAACAATTTGACTCTGAGAACTCTGCGACGTCGCCCTCTAGGCAGCATCATCTTGGAGACGTCACTCCAAGACATAACTCCAAGTTCACTGTAAAAGGACATGAAGCGTAATACAGTTTATCCTTTTGGTATCATTTGTTAAACATGCTACAGAACATAAAATCTGACACACAAACATTCTAAACATTAACTTAGGTACTGTACTGGAATAATAATCGAAAAAGACTTTAATACTAGTGCTTTACAACAGTATATGCTGTATAATGTTTATATTTTATCATCAATAAATATAACAGTAAAAATTGAAAAGTTTTTCTCAATCATCGCTACATTTTACTACATTAATACTGCATTAATGAGTAAGACTGTCTATAGAATGTGTTTAAGAAGCATATTTTAGCGCATGTAATAGATACACAGTATTTTACTTCCAGTTGTTCATTTGCGCATGTAATATGATACATGGGGTTTTACTTCCGGGTACAGAACTCGCGGATTATCTTCATTCGTGGGAAGGGCCAGAACCGAACCCCACGAATATCGAAGGCCTACTGTATTCAGCTGTAACACAAAATATAAAACAATACACTTCACAAGAGGGGCAATGGTGGCCTGGTGGTAAAGGTGCTGGATCACTGATCCTAAAGTTGTGGGTTCTAGCCCCACTCTCAACAAGTTGTCACTGTCCCCTAACTAACTGGGCTTAGCAAAGCTAACTGGGTTACCAAAGGCCAGCCATGTCTTTCACTGTCTATAGTGTGAGGCATGTAAAAGAACCATTGTCAGCTTTCGACAGGATTAGGCTGCAAAGCTGTCGGCATGTTTCCGCCCTGTAATGGCCTGGTGAGCTGTGCAGAGTGTACTCTGCTCTCGCCCAGATATCCAACTGTTTCTCATTTTCTGTGGTACCTCAAAGGCTGGTACCCCTAGCAATTAATCAACATCAGTGGTTGCCAACTGTGTCAAATGGTCTCAAACCAAACACAGCTGTTCATGTGATGTCCTCACTGACTCAGTTAAAATAATGCCCAAAATAAAAATCTCTGATTGTCTACAACTCGGTCTGAGGCTGTCTGCAACTGAGTGCCCAACTATCTGATACTATCTATGATGGACCACAGTGGTCTTAGACTGTCAGCAATGTAATCGTGTATAGCTAGCGACAGTTACCAGTTGGTAGCTCGTGTGTAATTGTTCAACATTTGGAAAGAGGTTTAAAAAAAAAACAGGAAAATTGTCCTTAACGAGTGGATTCCTTGGGGACAGTCACTGACAGTCATGGATATGGTTGACGATATCAGTCGCAGACTCCTTATCTATGCTCCAGATCTAAAAAATTTATTGAATCATGGTCATTATCAGGTGTTATCACCCAGATAAGATTGAGTCATTACAATGCATCTAAATACTAATATATACACCTTGCCACACGTGTACTTTTACATCAACGAATGCACAGAATTTCATTTTTAATCTCCAAGAATTATCAACTATGACTGGCTCACCATCAGACCTCACAGAACTAGATCAGGCATTGGAATGCCTAGAGTCAAATTTATACTATACAGTAGGCCCTTCACTATTGGCGGTTTTTCACTCACGGTTTGAGTATTCGAGGACTGCTAAGCAATTGACACGTCACTCAAATTCAGCCAATGGCTGACCTCCTTCCTGCTGATTGGTTGAGATGATGTAACGCCCCTTTTTCCTCATTCGCACAAGTTTTCAATGAGCCTCTTTTTTTAGTGAGTTTTAATTACCAGTTAAGCTCTATGATGCCACTCAAACGCTGTGCGTCTTCCCTGGCTAAGCAATAGAAAAGGTAATGACGTTGGATGTCTCTTCTGAAGAAATAAGACTTTCTCCTGAAGAAACGACAGTTGCCTCTGAAGTGCTTGAAGAGAAAGAATCATTTGAAAGCACTCTAGTATTAAAGTCTTTTTCAATCATTATTCCAGCACAGTACCAAAGTTAATGTTTAGAATATTTGTGTGCATGATTTTATGTACTGTGGTGTAGCATGTTTATCATTTTGTTTGTTTATCCAATTTATTACATTTCATGTTCTTTTATGTTCTTTTTGTTATGATCTGTGTTTTTGGGGGACTTTGATTTTGACAGCTGTTCTCTAACTAACTGTCCGCTCTGGCTGAGGGGCGTGGCTGAGCTGCTCCGTGGCTTCTAAACATTTAATCATAAACATTAACTTAGCCACTGTACTGGAATGATAATTGAAAAAGACTTTAATACTACAGCTTTACAACAGTTCAGCTGATTATCTTCAGGCACTTCAGAGGAAACTGTCGCTCATTTAGGAGAAAGTCTTATTTCTTCAGAAGAGAATGGCATCATAGAGCTTAACTGGATGATATATTATACATACAAAATGAAAACATATACATACTGTGTATAGATAGATATAAAGAAACCACATACATACTATGTATAGATAGATATAAAGGATGCTGTATAATGTTTATACATTTTATTAATAAATACCACAGTACAAAATTAAAAGCTTTTTCTTAATCATTACTATATTTTACTACATTAATACTGTATTAATGAGTAAGACTGTCTATAGAATGTAGTATTTTACTTCCGGTTGCTCATTCGCACATGTAATATGATACATGGGGTTTTACTTCCGGGTACAGAACTCGCAGATTATTTTCATTGGCGGGAGGGGCGGGAAACAAACCCCCGCGAATATCGAGGGCCTACTGTACTATAGATAACGTAGCTCTTTTTAAAAGAAAAAATAATTATAGAGAAAAATATTTGTGCCCTAGTATAATGATTATCTGCATACACTAAAACAGAACAAAACAAATTTCAAACTAAATTAATGGTATTCCAGTTAGCATGGCTAGAGAGTCTCCTTAACTATATAAAAGCTCTTAGAGCTGCCACAGCAATACATTTCTTAAATCTACTAGAAGATAACAAAAATCCAACTTATTTAATATTTTTCGCAAAACTGACAGCAACTTTTAAAATTTATTAGTTCATACAGAATACAAATAACAACATACCACTATCAGATCAGCAACTAGAATGTTTGGCCCCCTTCAAGAGAGCGCTAATATGTGTGGATGCTGCCCAGATATGCACAGATGCTGTTTACTGACTACAGCTCTGCTTTTGACACCATTGTTCCATTCATGCTTGTCATTGAGCTCCAGGATCTGCGCATCAGTGTCTCCTTATACAACTGGATCCTGGGCTTGCTCATGGACGGACCACAGGTGGTGTAGATTGACAGTGTCATGTCATCCACACTGATGCTTACCACAGGTGCCGCTGGGGATGTCTGCTCAGCCCCCACTGTACACTCTGTTCTTCACGATTGTATGGCCAAAATACAGCTGTATCACATCTTTAAATTTGCAGATGACACCACAATAATTGGCTGGATGTCAAATGAGGATGAGTCTGCTTGCAGAGAAAGGTGAGAGCCCTGACATCATGCAGCAAAAAACATTAACCTGCTGTTTAACCTCCGCAAGACCAAGAAGTTCATTGTGGGCTACAGGAGACTACAGGGTGGAGGGCATACCTCTATCCACATGGAGGGAACAAAGGTGAAGAGAGTCAGTTGCTTAAGGTTCCTGTGTTCAGTATCAGTATGACTGAGGATCTGAGCTGGTCACATCATGCGAATGTGATCATGAAAGCAGTGAGAAATCAGATCTTTCTATGCTGATGGAGAAGGTTTAGAATGGACTCCAGCAAGCTCACCAACTTGTACTGATACTGTACTGAATTATCTTCTGAATGGCCCCATCACAAGCTGGTACATCAGTACTAATGTTCTGGACCACCATATTCTACAGAGGGTGGTCTGGTCAGCACAATGGATTACCAGGTCTAAACAGCCAGCCATCTAGGACCTCTACAGACAGAGCTGTAGCGAGGAGACAAAGCTGATCCTCTCTGATCACAGCCCCCTAGCCACACTCTCTTCATGCTCTTATGCTCTTGCACTCAGGCAATGGTACAGGAGCATTCAGATTCACACCAGCAGATTTGAGGACAGTTTGTAGGCACAAGCCATCAGGCTACTGAATCGCTGAAGTTCCATATAATTGGCACCCACACAACAGCCTGCTCATTGGAATGTATATATATATATATATATATATATATATATATATATATATATATATATATATATATATATATATATATATATATATATATATATATATATATTGTAAAAGGCCCAAGAATTTCATTACTGGGAAGGATGTTACCATAGTTACCTGTATATGATTATAAAACTTGAAACATTGTCATTGTTCTGTGTACCAGATCCAGTACTTACACACTTTTTAAAAAACAGATACTCCCAGAAGTGGTAGAGCCTTTGTAAAATGTAAATAATTATTCTTTTAGCACTGGTTATGTACCTAAATCCTTAAAACAATCAGTTATCAAACCCTTGATTTAAAAACATTACCAATATCAAACCTCCCTTTTATTTCCAAGATCTTAGACAAACCTGTAGTGCAACTGTTGTGTTCATATTTATGTAGGGATTACATTCATGAAATGTATTAGTAAGGATTTAAATCTCATCGTAGTATAGAGATGGCACTTCTTCAGGTGATAAGCTACTGCTTCTCAGCTACTGCTGACCTCTGATCAGGATTGTGTCTGCTTGCTTGTCTTACTTGAACTTAGTGCAGACTTTGACACTTATTCATTCGATTCTCCTTCATTGACTAAAATAAATTTGCCAGTTAACTGAACAGTCTTCTCCTGGTTTAGCTCTTATTAAACTGACCGTGATCAGTTTGTAGATGTAAGTGGTGATTTCTCTGTACATTCTAATGTTAAGTTTGGTGTTCCACAATGTTCTATTGTTGGCCCACTGCTTTTTTCTCTATATATGTTCTTTTTCTGTAATATTATTTGTAAATGTAATATTACCTTCCAGTGCTAAGCTGATGACAATCAGTTGCATATTCCAACAAAAGAAAGACAGCAGGGTCAGTGGTGGTCTAGTGGATCGCTGATCCAAAGGTTGGGGGTTCGAGTCCCACTCTCCACAAGGTTGTCACTGTCCCTCCCAGTGCAGCTAACTGGGTTATCAAAGGCCGGCCATGTCTCTCTCACTGTCTATGGTGTGAGGCATGTAAAAGAACCATTGCTGACTTTCGTAAAAAGAGTAGGCTGCAAAGCCATCAGCGTGTTTCCGCCCTGCGATGGCCTGGCGAGCTGTCCAGGGTGTACTCTGCCCTCGCCCTGAGTTGGCTGGGATGGGCACCAGCCTCCCCGCGACCCTAATTAGGATGAAGCGGTTACAGAAATGAAAGACAGCAGCTTAATAAAGTTGACAAATGTGTAAAGGACAATAGACACTGATGCTTACTCTGATCAGACAAAAGGACTTGCACTCAGCTCACAGACAGCTAAAAATAAGGTTTGTCATAACCTTGCATGGTGTTTCAGGCTCATCACAATACAAGAAATGTGATTTCACTACATGATGTGGAGAAACTGTTCGTGTTTTTTTTACCTCAAGATTAGATTGTTGTAATGCGTCACTGTCTGAATGTTCGAATGGGTGCATAAACAAGCTCCAGTTAGACCAAATTCAGCAGCAAGAGTCTTAACTTGAATCAGAAGATATGACCATACCACCCCTATCTTATCTACATGGCACTGGCTCCCAATTAAATTTTTCACATACAATTTTGAACATAAAATGCTACTTTTAACGTGTAAAGCACTAAATAGTCTTGCACCACATTATCTTGGTGAATTTTATGTCGTTTATGCTCCATCACGCCCACTTAGATCAAAAGGTGCAGGCTGCTTAGTGATACCTCGAATAATGAAGACATCTGCAGGGGGCGGAGCTTTTTCTTACACAGCCCCACAGTTATGGAACAGCCTTTCAGTTACTGTTTGGAGCACAGTTTGTTTTTACGCTGGAAACTTACTTGTTTAGTCAAGCATTTTTTTTAATAACCGTTTATTAGGTAAAGGAACAGATCTGGGGCTTCTCTTACATAGAGAGTTCTGGTGAAATATGGATGCTGTCACTCCCTCACGCTCATATGTACACTCAGCTTCTTTAACAGTGAAGTGGATGACTGCCTTGTGTCACAGGGAACCCTCCTGTCTGTCATTAGATTCCGTCTTTTTTTATTTATGATGTCAGAGTCAGTTTTTATTGAGGTGTACATAATATTTCCAAGATACCAGTGATCCTGATCGTTCTGATTCCTGAACCATATGATCCTTCCTGATATGCTACTGTGAGTTGGACCTCTCCTCTTTGGAAGCCTCTCACTCCTGCTGATGATCCATATATACCTAAATATACACTCAGAAACTATGAATATAACTGGTGAGATAAACTATTTTACTGAAATGATTTAGGATTAAAATTCCCATTCCAGTCGGCCCCCAACGTACGAAATTAATCTGTTCCAGAGCCCTTTTCGTAAAGTGGGGATTTCATAAGTAGGGGTCGCACCTTACATGTTAAACACCTAATTCGCTCCAAGTCTCCAGTCTTTGGACTGGATAAACCCCACAAACCCTTTAAAAACAATGAAAGTACACCAATTTTGTATGAAATATGTGTTAAAAGTAAAAGAAAATTATTTATTAAACCATTTAAACATTTAATTAACATATTAAACCATTTTATTAACATATTTATTAATTAAACCATTATGAAACATTTTTTATTAACACACACACACACACACACACACACACACACACACACACACACACACACACCTCTTTCTCTCTCTCTCTCTCTCTCTCTCTCTCTCTATCTCTCTCTCTCTTGCGTGCGCTGCGGGCCAAGCCTACAAGACATGGAATTCAAAGCGCATTCCCTGCTCGACAAACTCAACTTTAATTTGATTCCTTGAGGGATTGGAATTCCATATAAGCTCAAATGCACCCACATTTATTCAACATTTACTGACTTAAACAACTTAAAAAACTAAAGCATTATTCCTTCTCTCCCCCCCCCCCCCCTCTCTCGCGCACGCGCTGCAGGCCACGCTCACAAGACGTGAATTCAAAGCGCACTCCCTGCTTGACCATTTACTGAATTAAAACAACTTAAAAAACTAAACTAAAAACTAAAACGTTATTCCTTCTCTCTCGCTCTCTCTCTCACTCTCTCTGTCTCTGTCTCTCTCTCTCTCTGTCTCTCTCGTGCGTGTGCTGCGGGCCACGCCCACAAGACGTGAATTCAAAGTGCATTCCCTGCTTGACAAACTCAACTTTAATTTGATTCCTTGAGGGATCGGAATTCCAGATGAGCTCAAATGCAGCTTCCTTCTGTCTCTATCTGGGAGGCCAGCCGGGCGGGATGTTGAGAGACGGCCAATGAGAGAGCAACTCGTGCGTCATGTGAAATTTTGATTGGCGCGTTTTAATTTTGAATTTCTTTTCGTAAGAGGGGGATGTTTAGTATCTCGGGGTACGGAAACTCAGGAAAAATGTTTTTCATAACCCGGGGATTTCGTACACAGGGGTCTTCGTAAGTTGGGGGCCGACTGTACAGTCATAAGACAACCACTTAGATTTCATGTTAAACTCCAGTGAAATTTCTGCAACATGGTTTCCTCTGAAGCTTCAAGTGTTCAATCGTCTAAGAGATATTGTCCTTGCCACTGTTGCCACAGGTTCACTCAACAGGAATGTATAGAATCGAAGGAAAAAGTTTTAAAATCATAAGTTTAAATTCTTCTTTAAATTATTTACTGTAAAGCAGTTTTGCGACAATGTCAATTAGAAAAGCATTACAGTATACAAAAAGGATGGACTGAATTGAATTAAAAATGAATCTCATAATATTTCATGATAATCACATAGGGTTTAACTACTCGGTTCATAAGACAAAGCAGCAGTTAAAATATTTCACACGAACTGGCAAATAGATTATTCATTATACCAAAAAATGTACAATAACAAATTTGGATTTTTTTAACCACTGTAAAAAAAAAAATTTCACCAGGGCAGTGGTGGCCTGCTGGTAAAAGCCCTGGTGCTGGGTCACTGATCCCAAAGTTGGAGGTTCAAGCCCCACCCTCAACGAGTTGTCATTGTCCCCCCCAGTGCAGCTAACTGGGTTATCAAAGGCCGGCCATGTCTCTCACTGTCTGTGGTGAAAGGCACGTAAAAGAACCACTGCTGACTTTCATCAAGTGTAGCTGCATAGCCGTCAGCATGTTTCTGCCCGGTGATGCCCTGGTGAGCTGTCCAGGGTGTACTCTGTCCTTGCTCAGAGTCAGCCGAGATGGGCGCCAGCCTTCCTGCAACCCTAATTTAGGAATAATCGGTTCAGAAAATGAATGAATGTCTTTACCTTCCTTATATGGTAGTGAAATAATCCTGAAAAGAGTCAATTCAGAAAAGATACCCGGAATTTAAAGTCAATAAACATATTATCAAGCACAACGGAAATGTCAAGGTGTTTCTTGTTCCTGTGAACAACAGTAATCTCCTCCCGCTGTTTCATATCAGCTGTTTGGGCAAGGTAGCATCATGTAAAAGTTCATCCCTAGGCTCCTGAGTGGCACATCAACACGGTGCAGGACTTTCAACCTGGAGGTCACCGTTTTGAATCTAAGTTGACGGCGCATCCATCCATGACAGGATGTCCATAGCTAATTGGCCCAAGTGGCCCAGCTCTCATGGGTGGGAGGGAGAGATGGCATATGCTCACTTCCTTGTCACTTGCAACTAATCATGGATGTCTCTGAGGTTATTCGTATGGGGGGGGGGTGTAGAGATTTCCCTCTGAGTGTGGTAACTCGCCTACAAATATACAGGCACACCAATTTGTAAAGAGGCGGATGGCAGCATGTCACAGAGGGAATGTGCATGCTTATGCCTTTCCGTGGTGGGTGGTTTTTGTGTGCCAGGTTAGAATCGGATATGACGAAATTAGTGGAGAAAATGGGGACAAAATGTTTTATAAAAAACTATTGTGTCCCAATCGAATTATTTGCCACAGCGCACCTATCACTCTGTTTGTATATTTATTTAATGTTGAGTGCATGCACACACACACACACACACACACACACACACACATATATATGCTCAGTTCCAACCACTACAATTACCTGAATTTCTTTGTTTCTGTTTCTTTCTTTCTGTCTGTCTGTCTATCTGTGTCTTTCACCTTGTAGCTTTAGCCTCATCCCTTTATTGATTCATCTTGCATTTTCTTTAGCCTTCTGCTTTGTCTTCTTTATTAGTTAGTCCTTCTTCAACGCTGATCATGCAAGTTGATAATTCTGACCTATAGATGTCTCCTCTTTCTGTCTTCTTGTGCACACAGACATGCGCATACAGATTCACACTCAGAAACACACACACACACACACACACACACACAGGCTGGCGATCTGCAAGGATTCATTGAGCTATAGGGTGATGTAATTGTTGCCAATACTTTGGTCCCCCCTCCCCGATCAGTGATGTCATTTTGTGTGTGTGTGTGTGTGTGTGTGTGTGTGTGTGTGTGTGTGTGTGCGCGTCTGTGTGTGTGTGCGTCTCTGTGTGTGTGCTTGTGTGTGTGTGTGTGTGTGTGTGTGTGTGTGTGTATGCGCTAGACCAGGGGTCACCAACCTTTTTGAAACTGAGAGCTACTTCATGGGTACCAATTAATGCGAAGGGCTACTAGGTCGATACACACCTCTGAAATTACAAATTTGCTCAATTTACATTTAATTAGATTTAATTAGATGTTATTATTAATAATTAATGATATTCATCTATGTGAAGATATTGACTTGATTTAAAAATATATTCAAAAAAATTATATGCAGCTCAATGGAGAGTGGCGCTGTCCTAAAAATGGGCCTGTCCTAAAAATAGCAGTGAACAGGTCCGCGGGCAACTTATATTGTCCTTGCGGGCTACCTGGTGCCCACGGGCACCACGTTGGTGATCCCTGCGCTAGACAGAGGTGAGAAGAAGGAGACAGTGCTGATAGAATGCCAGTGTGTTGTAATAATACCCCCTGGTGGGGGAAAGTAGCTAATACAGATAATTGTCTTCTCTGTTCTCTCCCTTTATGTGTTGTTGAGTCTCATTCCTTTTTCTGTCTTATCCATATCGTAATACTGGCTGTGACTGCAGCCTGTGTATGTGTGCATATGATGCTGTACGACAGTATTTTGTGTGTGTGTGTGTGTGTGTGTGTGTGTGTGTGTGTGTGTGTGTGCGCGTGTGTGTGTGTGTGTGTGTTTCCATGTGTTTTATTGTCTATATCTGAGGTGTTATACCTGAACAATCAAGGCTTTTATTTGTGTGTTACAGCATGGCCACGTTATCGTGTTTTACGGATCATTGACGTGGGTCAGTATAATCTGGAGATTACATCAGCCGAGCTGTCGGATGATTCTCTGTATGAATGTCAAGCAACTGAAGCAGCTCTCCGATCCAGACGAGCCAAACTCACTGTCCTCAGTATGACCACACACATGGTGTTGCATGCTTCGTGTGTCTCTGTGTGTGTGTGTACATATATATATATATATATATGTGTGTGTGTGTGTGTATACATATATATATATATATATATATATATATATATATATATACACATACACACTAGTCCTTCTCAAAAAATTAGCATATTGTAATAAAGTTGATTATTTTCTGTAATGTACTGATAAAAATTAAACTTTTATATATTTTAGATTCATTGCACACCAACTGAAATATTTCAGGTCTTTTATTGTTTAATACTGATGATTTTGGCATACAGCTCATGAAAACCCAAAATTCCTATCTCAAAAAATTAGCATATTTGATTCGACCAATAAAAAAAGTGTTTTAAATACAAAAAAAGTCAACCTTCAAATAATTATGTTCAGTTATGCACTCAATACTTGGTCGGGAATCCTTTTGCAGAAATGACTGCTTCAATGCGGCGTGGCATGGAGGCAATCAGCCTGTGGCACTGCTGAGGTGTTATGGAGGCCCAGGATGCTTCGATAGCGGCCTTAAGCTCATCCACAGTGTTGGGTCTGGTGTCTCTCAACTTTCTCTTCACAATATCCCACAGATTCTCTATGGGCTTCAGGTCAGGAGAGTTGGCAGGCCAATTGAAGACAGTAATACCATGGTCAGTAAACCATTTAGCAGTGGTTTTGTCACTGTGAGCAGGTGCCAGGTCGTGCTGAAAATTAAAATCTTCATCTCCATAAAGCTTTTCAGCAGATGGAAGCATGAAGTGCTCCAAAATCTCCTGATAGCTAGCTGCATTGACCCTGCCCTTGATAAAACACAGTGGACCAACACCAGCAGCTGACATGGCACCCCAGACCATCACTGACTGTGGGTACTTGACACTGGACTTCAGGCATTTTGGCATTTCCTTCTCCCCAGTCTTCCTCCAGACTCTGGCACCTTGATTTCCGAATGACATGCAAAATTTGCTTTCATCCCAAAAAAGTACTTTGGACCACTGAGCAACAGTCCAGTGCTGCTTCTCTGTAGCCCAGGTCAGGCGCTTCTGCCGCTGTTTCTGGTTCAAAAGTGGCTTGACCTGGGGAATGCGGCACCTGTAGCCCAGTCCACTGCTTCCACAGGTCCCCCAAGGTCTGGAATCGGCCCTTCTCCACAATCTTCCTCAGGATCCGGTCACCTCTTCTGGTTGTGCAGTGTTTTCTGCCACACTTTTTCCTTCCCACAGACGTCCCACTGAGGTGCCTTGATACAGCACTCTGGGAACAGCCTATTCGCTCAGAGATTTCTTTCTGTGTCTTACCCTCTTGCTTGAGGGTGTCAATGATGGCCTTCTGGACAGCAGTCAGGTCGGCAGTCTTACCCATGATTGCGGTTTTGAGTAATGAACCAGGCTGGGAGTTTTTAAAAGCCTCAGGAATCTTTTGCAGGTGTTTAGAGTTAATTGGTTGATTCAGATGATTAGCTTAATAGCTCGTTTAGACTACCTGAACATGATATGCTAATTTTTTGAGATAGGAATACTGTAATACTATAATACTGTATACTGTACTGCTTATTTTCTCACTGAACCCCAATGACAGAAGAAACCTCCCTGTGGAATAATTTGCAGAAATCCTTTTTTTGCGGTCAGACAGCCTTACAACTTGTATAACTTGTATAATAAAAGCTACCAATTTATAAACAGCCCATGCACATGAGGTCTGTAATGAACATGAAAATAGATGTGCTAGACAGACAGTTAAGAATACTTGCCTGGTTTGGTGTAGCTCAAATAAATCAGTAAAAATATGGCTTTGTCAACAAATACTTTGCATTTTATATTGTGGACAAGAAAGCAAATATATTTTATTTAAAAAAAAACATTAAATGTTTTGAAACGAGATGCTTAGAACCTTGTTAACAACGTGTGGTTTCCATGTATAACTGCATTTTGCATTTTTCACTATATATATATATAATTTAATTTTATATTGTATTTTTATGTACTGTATATATATATATATATATATATATATATATATATATATATATATATATATATACAGTACATAAAAATACAATATAAAATTAAATTTGAACACTCCAGTTTTTTATGAATCAAAAATAAGTAATTTCAGAGATCTTTTCTCCTTTAATCTGTTAAAATTCAACAGAATACAAACAAATCTTAATAGAAACACGTTTTGATCCAAGAAAACAATCAGCCTTCCTTATAGGTATTCTTTACTTGGCAATCTTTGCTCATACCTTCAAGTAAAAATGCATCAGTTTTTTTTTTTTTCCCCTGCATATTCTTCTTCATGTCACCCCACAGACATTCAATTACATTCAGGTTTGGTCTCTTGCTGGGCTATTTCAGTTTTATCATTTTCTGGTGAAGCCATTCCTTTGCTGATTTTTGCTGTATAATTAGAGTCATGGTCCTCTTCACCTTTAGCTTTTTATCAGAGGCCTGAATTTTCTTTGCCAAAATTACTGGGTATATGAAACTGTTCATCATTCTCTTCAGCTTGAATAAAGCCCCAGATCCAACTGAATACAAACAGCCCCAACTCGTGATGCTGAAACCATGATACTTCAGCATGTGTATGGTACGCTTTTGCTGATGTGTTGTTATAGCAATAAACAGAATACCAAAAAGTTCAATGTTTATATTATTAGACCAGAGACACTTTCACTTGGCTTAATAAAGGTGTTTCTCATATATACTAGTATATATATATATATATATATATATATATATATATATATATATATATATATATATATATAGTGGTATGAAAAAGTATCTGAACCTTTTGGAATTTCTGTGAACAACAGTGTCTGCTTTAACTAAAATCACCCAAACATTTATAAGTTTTCATATTTTAATGAGGACAGCATGCAAGCAATGACAGAAGGGGGAGGAATAAGTAACTGAACCATCACATTTAATATTTTGTGCCCCCCCGGCAATAACTTCAACCAGATGCTTCCTGTAGCTGCAGATCAGTCTGGCACATCGATCAGGACTAATCTTGGCCCATTCTTCTTTACAAAACTGCTGTAGTTCAGTCAGATTTCTGGGATGTCTGGCATGAATCGCTGTCTTGAGGTCATGCCACAGCATCTCAATGGGGTTCAAGTCTGGACTTTGACTTGGCCACTCCAGAACGTGTATTTTGTTCTTCTGAAACCATTCTGAAGTTGATTTACTTCTGTGTTTTGGATCATTGTCTTGTTGCAGCATCCATCCTCTTTTTAGCTTCAACTGTCTGACAGACGGCCTCAGGTTTTCCTGCAAAACATCCTGATAAACTTTTGAATTCATTTTTCCATTAATGATCGCAAGTTGTCCAGGCCCCAAGGCAGCAAAACAGCCCCAAACCATGATGCACCTCCACCATGCTTCACGGTGGGGATGAGGTGTTGATGTTGGTGAGCTGTTCCATTTTTCCTCCACACATGACGTTGTGTGTTCCTCCCAAACAATTCAACTTTGGTTTCACCAGGTCACAAAATATTTTGCCAAAACTTCTGTGGAGTGTCCAAGTGTGTGATTCGTTCCAAGGCTCCCAAGACTACCCCATAAACCCTTTAAAAATGATAAAAGTACACCAATTTTGTATGAAATATGTGTTAAAAGTAAAAGAAAATTATTTATTAAACTATTTAAACATTTTATTAACATATTAAACCATTTTATTAACATATTTATTAATTAAACCATTATTAAACATTTTTTATTAACCAATTTTTTTATTAACCAAACCAAACAACATTAAACATTATAAAACATTTGTGACGCGCTCCGCCAAGTGCAGGCAGCATTGTGGCCAACACCGGAGCTTTTGGGGCGGAACGCGGCTTGTCCGGATCTCTGATCTCTCAAGCAGGCAAGTGTGCTTTGAACACTTGTTTAGTACTCAACAGTCACTCATTTGCTTGAGGGATTGGAGGTCCGGATGAGCCGCGCCCCATCTCGGGGGCTCCGGTGTCGGTTGGCGACGCCGCCCACATTCGGTGGAAACACTCTCCCACACTCGCCCACACAGTCAGCAGAGCGCGCCACATTTGTAGCGCGGTCCGTGTCGAGCTCCACTGAATGCGGGCGGCATCACAGCTGATGCCAGAGCTTTTGAGACGGGGCATTTCTCATCCGGACCTCCGATCTGTCAAGCAGGTAAGTGCGCTTTAAATACTTGTTTAGTACTCAACATTCACCTGTTTGCTTGAGGGATCGGGGGTCCGGATGAGTCGCGTTTTGCCCACATTCGGCGGCGCACACCACATTTATTAAACATTTACCTAATTAAACAACTTAAAAAACGAAAAATAAGCTGCAATGAGCACTTTCAAAAAACCTCATGAACCAACAGTACATCTCTCCTTTACGTGTGTGACAACAAGCATTATAGGTACAGTACTATGGAGATTCAGCTCCAATGGGAGGCCAATGGGAGGCCAGCGGGGCGGGATGTTGGGAGACAGCCAACGAGAGAGCAACTCACGCATTGTTTGAATGTTTGAATGGCGTGTTTTAATGTTTGAATGGCGCGTTTGAATGTTTGAATAGTGCCTTTGGCACTTTTCGTAAGAGCAACTTGTTCTATATACAGAGGACAAAAATTTAGGAAAATGGTTTTCATATACTGGATTTTTTGTATTCAGGGGTTTTTGTAAGAAGAGGGCCGACTGTATATGTGTGTGTGTGTGTGTGTGTGTGTGTGTGTGTGTGTGTGTGTGTGTGTGTATATATATATATATATATATATATATATATATATGTATATATATATATATATCTATATATATATGTGTGTGTGTGTGTGTGTTGTGTGTGTGTGTGTGTGCATTTAAGTTTATTTTTCCCTTTAAAAGATTTTTAGTTTGTTTTTCAGTTGTATCTGTAAATATTATAACTTATATTAAACATGTAAAAATGTTGTAATTATCCATTTTGGTCTTATTTTACATGTGTGTAAATTTTTTACATTTGCTTTGTCTCACCCCATATCTAATACTTATGTACATATCCCTGTTTGAAGCCTGTGAGTAAGTATGTGACACATTACAATCTGATGACTAAATGTGATTTTTATTTATTTATTTATTTTTTAGTTCCCCCAGATGATCCAGTAATAGAAGGTGCTCCAGAAATTTTGCTGACAGCAGGAATCTCGTACAACCTGACATGTGTATCCCGAGGTGCCAAACCACTCTCCACTATAGACTGGTACAAAGACGGAGTTATTGTTGAAGGAGCTCATACTAGCACTGTGGGTACCCCTTCACACACGCACACAGTAGAGAATCTTCAAAATATTTAAATGCAACTTTTACTCTGATATTTGTCTATAAAGCACGCTTTTATCAATCTTATTTACACAGCCAGGGATAACTGAAATAACCCAACACAGCATTAAATTTCTTTCCATATACAGCACACATGTCCCCGTGAAACCAACTGTTCAGAGTTCCAATATTGGAGAAAATATCTTGTAACCCTTTAATGTAACATTTGATAGAACTAATAATTAAAAAAAATATATCTTCAACTATTTGGAAGAGGTGTGAAAGTAAAAAGAAAGGGAGTTATTTGAAAAAAATAAACCCAAACATTATTGTTGCCAAAACTGTTCCAGAGCATTGTTTTTTTCTTAGTGTGGCCTTTAAAGGGTTAAATGAGATTTCCTTTCAGCTTTTTCCCTTTCTCAGGGTCGCCACAGCGAATCACCTGATTCGCACGTTTGATTTGGCATAGTTTTTTACGCTGGATACCGTTCCTGACACAACCCTTTAGCAAGGGGCAGAAACACGCTGACGGCTTTGCAGCCCAACCTTTAAAGGGTTGCTGTTTAAAATGCATTCATTTATTTTACAAGCCACTTAATCCTAATTAGGGTGATGCGGAAAACCTTCTTACAAATATAAAATTAAATCTAGGTTCATGCCCATCAAAACATGCTATTTTGTATTACAACTTTCTTCTAGGGGAAAAAATTAGGAATCGTCACACAAGGGGGCGTCATTGTACTGTGAAAAGTGGGGCAGGGGTGAACAGTTGCTGCTGAAGTGTTGTGCATTAAATATACCGGAATATTTATACCAGTGGAGGGCCGTCAGGGCCAGTAAAGCCTTCTCTGCTGTCTAAACACTATTATCAGAAGCACTGACCTACATTTACAAATTAAATTCTAGTATTTGTTTCCTTAAATTGTTTTAATTTATTCCCAGCAGTCTATTCTCTTTGTTTCGTAGCGTGTCTCTTTGCTGCACTGCTTCCAGTATGTGTGTGTTAGAGCCGTGCGCAGGCCAAGATCACAAGCCCGCGCCCGCGCCCGTCCCGCAAAGTAGAATTGTGGCCCACAGCCCGCCCCACACATTTACCCTTGTAGGTCAGCCCGCGCCGCACTGCAAGTGAAATTATAACCTGGCCCACAGCCCTGCCCCACACAAAATATTTCAGCCCGCAGCCCGCCCCGCAGTGAGTTTCTAATTCTGAGCCCGCACCCGCTCCGCAGCCCGCACAACACAACTACATATTAACATTCAACCTTTAATTCACTCAAACCATAAAAAGTTACATTAAAATCAAAAATTTTTCGCAACAGCCTAATAATGTATATTTACCTGATACAAAGTGTTCGCTGCATATTCTACTGTATTCTGTAGGATTCCAGTCTTTCCTATTTCCTACTGCGATCCACTTGGCTTTTCTCTCCGGGTCAGATGGAAAACGATAAATTGACAGTGTAGGCTTTACTCCTCTGTCTATTTGCACAGCCAACAGCGCAACACCATATAACCATACTCACTGATTATTTTGTATCAAGTTAGTAACCGACAAACAACATCCAGTTGGGTAATGCTGAACCACTAATACTTATTTTTAAATGTTTAGCAATGTTGAATGAGAACGAGCTCCGTCCAGATCATACCGTCCAATATGGCAGATAAACAAAAGTAATGTGACCCTGTGACGTCACGTGCAAAACCTCAATATGTGAGGCGCTCAAAACCGAAAGTAGTGTACTTGCTGTTCCGGTCTTTCAAGTGAGGGCGCTGTTGAACTCGTTTAGAACTCAGCCTGCACTGATGTGAATCACCAGCAGAGCGGAGAGTTCTCTTTCTTTTCTGGACAGCCCGCATGAATCCGTGACATAGCCCGCAGCCCGCCCCGCAAAACTTGCATCAATGTCAACCCGCCCCACCCCACATAAGTTTCAAATTGACCCGCCCTGCAAACTAAAAAGTCTGAATTTAAATTTGTGCTGAAACCCGCCCCGTGCAGGGCTCTAGTGTATGTGGGTGTTAAATTGTTTTACCCAATTTCGGCTTCCATGTTCTGCCATGTCAATTTAATCCCGAGTTAATTTAAGCCCAAGACCTTCAGAATCAGCAGATGTCAGTTAAACTATCTTAGAAATGGGGCTGTATCTTTAACCAATCAGATTTTAGATTCAACTTACAGTGTCAGCAAGCTGTCAGCATTTTTACATCTTCTGAATGGCTGGAAAGGGCAATGGTGGTCTAGTTGTATAGGTGTTACATTAGTGACCTAAGGTTGGGGGTTCAAGCCCCACTCACCACAGGTTGTCACTGTCCCCCCTAGTGCAGCTAACTGGGTTATCATAAGTCGGCCATGTCTCTCACTGTTTATGATGTGAGGTTCATGTAAAAGAACCATTGTTGACTTTCGACAAGAGTAGCTGTAAAGCCGCCAGCGTGTTTCTGCCCTGTGATTGCCTGGCGAGCTGTCCAGGGTGTACTCTGCCCTTGCCCGGAGTTGGTTGGTATGGGTACCAGCCTCCCCGCAACCCTAATTATGATTAAGTGGTTACAGGAAATGATGAATGGCTGGACATAGTGATCTGCATACAATACATTTAGGTTAGAAATTTTTAGCTACTCAGTGGCTGACAGAAGGAGGAGAAAATAACTTGGTGTCAGACACTTGTAATTTGGTTTATTTGTTTATACCATGTGTTGATGTAAACGAGCAGATGCTTGTATGATGTATGTAAATATAATGTAACGGGCGGCACAGTGGGGTAGTGGTTAGCACGTCCACCTCACAGCAAGAGGGCCTGGATTTGATTCCAGGCCTGGGCATTTCTATGTGGAGTTTGCATGTTCTCCCCGTGCTTGCGTTGGTTTCCTCCTAGTATTCTGATTTCCTTCCACAGTCCAAAAACATGCACAGTAGGTTAATTGGCTGTTCCAAATTGTCCGTAGGTGTGAGTGAGTCCATATATGGCCTGGTGAACTATCCGGTAGATCACGGTGATCACAGCCATGATAATCCCTGTATCAGCATCATTCAAGCTTCAGGGATCGACGTCCAGTCCTCATGATTGGATGTAGACACAGAGAGAGAAATATAATATAATATAATGTAATAAAATAGTTTTATTTTATTTGTAAGTTCACTAGTTTATAGTTGATTTGCTAGTTTTATATCCATGTAATATTATTGTCTTATTGGAACTGTTACCTCTACGTCCTATTAACGTGATGTTGCACTGTCAAGAAAGTGAAACAAAATACAAATGGCCGTCTTTTTAAACTGCAAATGCATTTAAGAAGCTTAGAATTTCATATGTGTCAGATGAAATCACCTGACGAGGGGAAGGGGGTCTTTGATAGGGTGTACAATGTGATGAATCAGATGCTCCTGAGCTTAGTCTAATAAATGAGTTCTAGCAGCAGCTACACTGGATCTGTAACAATGTCCCAGAGACACATACATGGTTGACTTTGCAGTGGAAAATCTGTTTGCTGCCTCCATTTAAAGGGGAAGCCCAATATCAACACCCAGCCACAGTCTTACAAAATACCTGTACCTGAAATGGGCCATCATGCAACAGGTCAACTTCTCCACAGAGCAGCATTGTCAGGGCTTCCACTCACTGATGTTCCTTGCAGAGATGTCAGGATTAGAATCATGTGGGCCGTGCCTTTCCCTTGTCTCTCCCCACCCTTCTCCTGTCCCTGCACTATAGAGATGTGGGTCAAATTCTCTGAAACCATCTTCACAACCATATGTTTCTTCTTGATTCCCCTTTCCCTTTTCTTCTTCTTTTGCACCTTCGTTTTCTCCACGCAAATGATTCCATTGACAATTCTTCACAAGTGGAACTGTCTATGTTGACCCGACTGTGCAGGATAATGTGTAGTATAATTAGTTACCATATAGAATCAGGAAACATGATTTAGATATCTGATGTGCCTTGAGTCTTCCCTGTTAGAGCAGGTGGAGGTGGACAGTAGGCCTGGGGCATTCAACTTTACCCGCAAAAGTTGGTGATCCCTTTCATTTTTGTAGATTGATGCATCACACTGAAGTCTGAAGAATATATTGATTGTCCCAGGTAATGAGAGAAAAGTGGTCAGTGGTGACCTGGAGGTAAGGTGTTGGATTACCGACCCCAAGGTTGGGGATTTAAGCCCCACTGTCAACAGTTGTCACTGCTGTCCCCCCAGTGCAGCTAACGGGTTTATCAAAGGCTGGCCATGTCTCTCACTGTCTATGGTGAGAAGCATGTAAAAGAACCATTGTTGACTTTTTTCAAGAGTAGCTGCAGAGGCGTCAGCGTGTTTCTGATCTGCGATGGCCTGGTGATCGCTCAGAGTTGGCTGAAATGGGTGCCAGGTTCCCTGCGACCCTAATTAGGATTAAACAGCTCAGAATGTGAATGAATGAATGAAAGAGAAGGAGTATCCTGACATGGACATTATACTCTTAGTGTGGGAAGGAAAGTACATCACAATCAAGAATGAGTGTCTGCTCATGAAGTGGGTGGTCCTCGCTGTCCATTACTAATTACAAGGATGTCCTTTCATCATACCCTACTCCAGTGACTCTACCACATGGAGTATACACACCCACATTTATTCATAAAAATGTACAAACACAGTACAGTATTTAACAATATTTGTAATATATGCTGCTATATATTCCAGAACAGCTTGAGACAATGGCCTACTGTCCTCCAGCAAAGAGATGGCTGAATAATTGGAACAGACAGTTCCCATCACCTTGCAATTTATGCTCTCATCTAAGGGAGGGGCCATGATTCATTCAGTGGATGGTGAATACTCTTGGAGTTTGTGAACATATGAGGACAATGTTGTTGCTCACTCCTGCTAGTTTTAGTAGAAAGAGGATGACCTCTTCAAGTGGAACCCATATCCCCAACATTATAGTCAGGAGCAGCATGCTTCTTGTTGGAATTGGCCTTGTGTTCGTCCTCAGACAACTTAATGTCGCCAGTGGCAGGCTTCTGAAAGCTGAAGAGGCTCGGGGCTGTTTCCATAGGCCAATTATGTGATGTCTACTTATCTTCCTGTTCTGGTTGTTTTCCAACTTGAAATGTCTCCTCAATGAACAGAGATGGTTGCTTACCAAAGGACAAGCAGAAGTGAGTTTTATATCTCATAGAGTGAGAAAAATGGCAGAATCATTCCTGTTTTAAGGTGGTACCAAAAATTATAGGCATGCAATGTTGCACATTGCAGGACAATACAGATACAGGACAACTGGCACAGAAAAGATACCATGACAGACGAGAACCTGATGATGATGATGATGATGATATAGAGCAGGGGCATTCACCCTTAGCCACAAAGGGCTTGTGTAGGTGCAGGTTTTTATTTCAACCAAGCAGGAGCAAGAACTACCTTTCTTTGTTTACAGTAACATTTATCTTATGTATGTTATTTTTTTAACCTCTGCTCTTTCCTTGAAAATGAGCATTTTATCTGAAACTGTTGAATGACCCATTTCATAAACTGTCAGGCTGTGTATAAAAATGATCACACTAAATGGCACAAAATAGTCTCCCTTGTTTCTGATGGATTCTGATGGGACAGCAGGCCTTACATGGGTGGAGAAATGTACATGTTTTTTTATCAGAAATGTGAGCGTTGACAAATCATAAAACTGCCACATAGTGGAATAGCTGTCAGGGTGACTAAACAGATCTTCCAGGGCTGAGGGAGCAGGCGTGTACTGCCACTTGCCCAAGTTGTACACTCAAGCTAATGGAGGGATTCAGTCCCCTTACTTCTGGAGTCCTCACTTCCAATCAAAAGTTTATCTCTGCTGAATCGTAAACTCAGTGTATGACTGAAACCATTAATATGTCCATATCAACACGACTTCTCCCGCCGTCTCTCATCGTTTTTCTCCTTTTAATTTTTTTCAGGAGGTTTTACCTGACAGGAAGCGAGTAACGACACGCAGTTTTCTGCCTATTCAGCCAGTAGACACAGACACCGGACACAACTTCACATGCACCGCTTCTAATCTGGCTGTGCCACTGGGCAAACGAGCCAGTGTCACACTTAATGTGCACCGTGAGTCTCAATGTGTTGTATTATACAATTTGATATGAAGCACACAAAGATAATACATGTTTTACATTTTGTATTTTGTGTGGCCATTTAGATGATGTAGATTAACGAGTTTTTATACTTCAGATCCTCAGATCTTATCTCCCACATACAATACAATTTGCATTGCTGGGTTTGTTCAGCTACATATAAATGATATCTTATCCTGGTCAGTATCTAATCCTTATTTTTGTTTCATTCTTTTTCACTTTTTAGATGCTCCCACAGTTTTATTATCGATTGAGCCTCGTTCAGTTCTAGAGGGAGAGAGAGTAACATTTACATGCCAAGCTACAGCCAACCCTCCCATCATGGGCTATAGGTAAGTGTGTGCTTGAATGAGCTGTATGTGGCTAAATGTAGACAACTCCTGAAGGGAGTGAGGCAGATGTCAAATGACTGTGTGTTATAGGTGGGCTAAAGGTGGAGTAATCCTTGAGGGAGCGAGGGAGAGTATGTTCGTGACTACAGCTGATCACTCGTTCTTCACTGAGCCTGTTTCCTGCCAGGTGTTCAATGCTGTGGGCAGCACCAACGTCAGCATATTGGTGGATGTACAGTGTATGAACCTCTCTTTGTAAACATAGATGTTCATCCATTTTTTCATCTATCTAGCTTTTCCATCTTTCAATCTATCACTATACAGCCGTACTATTCAGCATTTGTTCTGACATATCCACATATGCTCTTTGAGATTTTCCATGGGTAGCACACTTGGCTTCAATGTGGCTTTATGATATTGTAGTTGAGTTCGAGTCAAATATCATTTACCCATGATTTTTCCAGAACCAGAATACAGTTGATGGAGTAAGTTGCAGATGTTAAAATTTTACCTGACTCCAATATAAGTCTAGAGATATAACGTCAAAGATTATGGCAGAAACCATCACTTTTCATGAAGTTTATGTCCTGGTGTATAGGCATGCCATGTCATGTGTGTGTTAGCCTTTGAGTTATGATAGATATGGCATTAAGTGCATGACCGCTCATAGATTTACTACATGGCATAAACTTTGTCATAAATGTGACCCTGTGTGGGAAAACCTGGCCAAAGTAAAATTTCATTTCATTTTATTTTCTGGAACCGCTTCATCCTAATTAGGGTCGCGGGGAGGCTGGTGCCCACCCCAGCCAACTCCGGGCGAGGGCAGAGTACACCCTGCACAGCTCGCCAGGCCATCGCAGGGCGGAAACACGCTGACGGCTTTGCAGCCTACTCTTGTCAAAAGTCAGCAATGGTTCTTTTACATGCCTCACACCATAGACAGTGAGAGACATGGCCGGCCTTTGATAACCCAGTTAGCTGCACTGGGGTGGACAGTGTCAACTTTGTGGAGAGTGGGACTCAAACCCCCAACCTTTGGATCAGCGATCCAGCGCCTTATAGCACTGGATTACCACTGCCCCGTCCAAAGAATAATAATAATAATAATAATAATAATAATAATAATAATAATAATAATAATTAAAAAACACTTTCTCAAGAAGCATCTGTTGCATTAAAGTTCTGCACCACATTTCAGCTGATTATTTTCAATAATCTTGTATTTTTTTTAATATGATGGACCACAAAAACTCATTCATCTACTTAATAATTTAACTTATCCATTTTTAAATTAACAAAATAAAATATAAATAAATAATAAAATGATTATCTTTTTCCCTAATTGCCCATTTCTTTTCTTCATCTCCTGCTCTTATCCACTCTGCCTTCATACTGTCTCCTTCCATGATACGCAGTTATGTTCGACACAAACTTTATAAAGCTATCAATGTCTTCCCCTTTCTCCAGTTGGACCATTCCTGGTAGTGGAACCAAGGCCTGTAACGGTGGATGTGGACTCTGATGTAACACTGAACTGTAAATGGGCAGGAAATCCTCCCCTTACACTCACCTGGACCAAAAAGGGCTCTAGTATGGTACATAAACTCTATTATACTACACCTCTAATTACTGTATTATTCCATAAACACAACATTCCACGAAGTAAAAAAAGGAATTTCAGTCATAAAAATGTGTCATGATTATTGAGTTTAAAATGACTTTCTATTTACTTAGCACTCTGGATCAAAATTTATGAGATAGTATTATGAAACGTTATTGACACTTCCATTGGGCTGTAGCTGTTGACAGCCTGAATGAGGGCAGCGTCATCATCTTCCGCTTAATCCAGAGTCGGGTCACGGGGACAGCAGCCTAAGCGATGAGGCCTAGACGTCCCTCCCCCAGCCACTTCCTCTAGCTCTTCCGGGGATCATTGAGGCGTTCCCAGACCAGCTCAGCGGCCTTATCCATCCAGCGTGTTTTTCCCAGTTTGACACGCCTGAAACACCACACCAGGGAGGCATTCTAACCAGATGCCTGAGCCACCTCATCTTTTCTTCTTTTTATTTTTACACCCGAGCCTAGTGGCTCATCAGGCCGGTGCTTATCCCCGGTTTCCATAGCGTGAAACGACTAGGAGTTCAACTCCTCCTCGATGAGACGCTAGTCCATCACAAGTTACCTTCCCAGTTTATTTTTACTGGTACCCATATATACTGCTGGGTGAACAGAGGCACACTTGTGGTTGAGACCTTGCCCAGGGGTTTTAGCACAGTGAGGGTTTCACTGGGATTGGAACACACAACCTCCCGATCATGAGCGCAACACTCTAACCACTACGCCACCGGCTCCACATGAGTGACCTCATCTGGCTCCTCTCAACACTGAGGAGCAGCAATTCTACTCCGAGCTTGTCCAAGATGGTTGAGTTTCTTACTGTCTCTCCGATCTGCTTGTCAGTCTCACACTCCATCCTTTCCTCACTCGTAAACAAGACCCTAAGATACTTGAACTCCTCCACTTGGGGCATGACCTCATTCCAGACCTGAAGGGTGTATTCAACCCTTTTCCGCATTGTATGTATACTCGCAAAAAGAAAACCAAATATACGCACTCCTCTTCTTCTTCTTTTCCTTTCGGCTGTTCCCTTCAGGGGTCGCCACAGCAAATGATCTGCCTCCAGCTCTCCCTGTCCTCTGCATCTTCTACTCTTACTCCAACAACCTTCATGTCCGCCTTCACCACATCCATAAATCTTCTCTTTGGTCTTCCTCTGGGCCTTCTGCCTGGTAGTTCCAACCTCAGCATCCTACTACCAATATACTCACTATCCCTCCTCTGTACATGTCCAAACCATCTCAATCTAGCCTCTCTGACTTTGTCTCCAAAACATCTAACATGTGCTGTCCCTCTGATGTACTCATTTCTGATCTTATCCATCCTCGTTACTCCCAAAGAGAACCTCAACATTTTCATCTCTGCTACCTCCAACTCTGACTCCTGTCTTTTCCCCAGCGCCACTGTCTCTAAACCATGCAACATCGCTGGCCTCATCACCGTCTTGTACACTTTTCTCTTCATTCTTGCCGATACTCTCCTATCACACATCACACCGGACACTTTTCTCCATCCATTCAAACCTGCCTGCATGCGCTTCTTCACCTCTTTTCCACACTCTCCATTGCTCTGGATTGTTGAGCCTAAGTACTTAAAATCCTCCACCTTCTTTATCTCTGCTCCCTGTAAACTCACCATTCCTCTTGGGTCCTTGTCGTTCACACACATGTATTCTGTCTTACTGAGACTAACCTTCATTCTCCTCCTTTCCAGGGCATACCTCCACCTCTCTAGATTTTCGTCCACTTGTTCTCTGCTCTCACTACAGATCACGATGTCATCTGCAAACATCATAGTCCATGGGGATTCTTGTCTAACCTCATCTGTCAGCCTGTCCATCACCATAGCAAACAAGAAGGGGCTGAGAGCTGACCCTTGATGCAGTCCCACCTCCGCCTTGAACTCTTCTGTCACACCGACAGCACACCTCATCACTGTCTTACATCTCTCATACATGTCCTGCACCACTCTGACATACTTCTCTGCCACTCCAGACTTCCTCATACAATACCACAGTTCTTCTCTCGGCACCCTGTCATATGCTTTCTCCAGATCCACAAAGGCACAATGCAGCTCCTTCTGACCTTCTCTGGACTTCTCTATGAACATCCTCAAAGCAAACACTGCATCGGTGGTGCTCCTTCTTGGCATGAAACCAAACTGTTGTTCACAAATGCTGATCTCTGCCCTTAGTCTAGCTTCCACTATTCTTTCCCATAACGTCATCGTATGGCTCATCAACTTTATCCCTCTGTAGTTGCCACAACTCTGCACGTCTCCCTTGTTCTTAAAAATGGGCACCAGCACACTTCTCCATTCCTCCGGCATCTGCTCACTTTCTAAGACCTTGTTGAATATTCTTGTCAGAAAATCTACTGCTACCTCCCCTAGACACTTCCATACCTCCACCGGTATGTCATCAGGGCCAACTGCCTTTCCACTCTTCATCCTCTTCAATGCCCTCCTCACTTCTCCCTGACTAATCTTTGCTACTTCCTGGTCCTCAATGGTCACCCCTTCTACTCTTTTTTCTCTCATTTTCCTCATTCATCAGCTCTTCAAAGTACTCTTTCCATCTTCCCAGCACACTTCTGTCATCAGTCAATACATTTCCCTCTCTGTCCTTTATCACTCTAACTTGCTGCATGTCTTTCCCATCTCTATTTCTCTGCTGTGCTAACCTGTATAAATAATTTTCTCCCTCCTTACTGTCCAACCTATCATACAAGTCATCATACGCCCTTTGTTTGGCCTTTGACACCGCTACCTTCACTTTACGCTGTGTCTCCCTGTACTCCTGTTTACTCTCTTCGGTCCTCTCAATGTCCCACTTCTTCTTGGCTAACCTCTTCTTTTGTACACACTCCTGCACTTCCTCATTCCACCACCAAGTTTCCTTATCTACTTTCCTTCCAGAGGACACACCAAGTACTCTCCTACCGGTCTCCCTGATCAAATTGGCTGTGGTTGTCCAGTCATCTGGAAGCACTTCCTGACTACCCAAAGCCTGTTTCAACTCCTCCTTGAAGAAAACACGACACGCTTCCTTTTTCAGCTTCCACCACTTTGTCTTCTGCTCTGCCTTTGCCTTTTTCACCTTTCTCACCATCAGTGTCATCCTGCAGACCACCATCCTATGCTGTTTGGCAACACTCTCACCCACTACTACTTTGCAGTCACTGACTTCCTTCAAATTACATTGCCTACACAAGATGTAGTCTACCTGTGTGCTCTTACCTCCGCTTTCATAAGTCACCCTATGCTCCTGTTTCTTCTTGAAGAAAGTATTCACCACAGCCATTTCCATCCTTTTTGCAAAATCGATCAACATCTGTCCTTCTGTGTTCCTGTCCTGGATACCAAACCTGCCCATCACTTCCTCATCCCCTCTGTTGCCTGCACCAACATGTCCATTGAAGTCTACCTCAATGACCACTCTTTCACCTCTGGGGGTACTCTGCATCACTTCATCTAAGTCACTCCAGAATCTCTCATTCTCTTCTAGCTTTCATCCTGCCTGTGGGGCATAAGCACTAACAACATTGACCATCACGCCTTCAATTTCTAACTTGAGACTCATCACTCTGTCTGACACTCTTTTCACTTCTAGAACATTCCTGACAAACCCCTCCTTCAAGATGACTCCTACTCCATTTCTCTTCCCATCCACACCGTGATAAAACAGCTTAAACCCTGCTCCTAAGTTTCTAGCCTTGCTACCTTTCCACCTGGTCTCCTGAACACACAGTATGTCCACCTTCCTCCTCTGCATCATGTCAGCCAGCTCCCTATCTTTTCCTTGCATAGTTCCAACATTCAAAGTCCCTACTCTCAGTCCTAGGCTCACGCATTTCCTCTTCTCTCTCTGCCTACGGACACGCCTCCCACCTCTCCTTCTTCGACGTTTTCGACCAACAGTAGTCCAATTTCCATCAGCACCCTGTTGGTTGACAGCACTGATGGCGGTCGTTGTTAACCCGGGCCTTGACCAATCCGGTATTAATTTTGTTTTGACGATTTGCATTTTTTTTTTTTTTTTTATGTGGCAGAAGTTTTACGCCGGATGCCCTTCCTGTCGCAACCTTCTGCATTTATCCGGGCTTGGGACCGGCATAAGGGGAAGAGACACTGGTTAGTGCCCCCCCCCCCCGCCTCATGGCTGCATTAAATATATGCACTCCTGTACTGTTATAATTAATAATATTCTAATATAAACCTTCAATTTTTTAGCACAATCCCAGCACACAAGTTGGAGTAAACCATCTAATAAAAAGCCGACTCTGATATTTGTACAACAATGAAGTTCAAGTGTCCTTTCAAGGTGACATTGCATGGGCTAACTAATCACACCAACCCTTTCACCTTTTTTTCCACGGGTGATTTAAGCAAGACTTGGTTTCTATTGCATTGAGAATCATGAAAACTATATCTAAATATTTAAATTTATGAGGATGATACACTGCAGATGGATAAAATACTTCTTCATGACTTTTATCGCATCCAGGACCTTTTGGTTAAGTCAGACAGGGTGATGGGTTTACAACAGCAATTAATGATTTATGTAATACAGTAAACACAACAGTATGCTGCATGTTATAAATTTGTAAATGTAACGCTAATTACATTGCATACCCGAATCTTCCTGGGTCCTCAAAGTTATTTTCTTGTGTCTTTTATTTTCTGTGGAAGGTTCTCAGTAATAATAATCAGCTGTATTTGAAGTCAGTGAGCCAGTCTGATGCAGGGCAGTATGTATGCAAAGCCATCGTGCCCAGGATTGGCGTTGGGGAGACAGAGGTCACACTTACAGTCAATGGTAAGTACAACACACACACAAACACACACACACACACACACACACACACACACACACACACACACACATATAAATAATGTGTGTGAGTGTGTGTGTGTGTGTGTGTGTGTGTGTGTGTGTGTGTGTGTGTGTGTGTGTGTGCGTGCGCACATGCTTGCGAGCATGTATACAGACATTCTGTACACTGCCTGGTAACACATAATTTTCTGTCCAATTGTGGATTATTTGGGAACTGTTTTGATTAATACCATTGTATAGGAAATTAATATTCTCAATCGTGTGTGCAGGTTTTCACTTTATACACACACTTAATTCCTGCACATTTCTTACATGCACTCAACCCTTGGAGATACCTCACTGTTTCATCACCTTCTGACCACAGTGTGTGAGCATCTGATTCTCTAGACTGTACACTGAGAAAAAGTGTTCTTTCTGTTGTCTCAAGAACGCAGATTAGAGGATCCAGACCCTAAATACCTTGTCTTATTGCCTTATAAAGACTGGCTAGAACCTGTTTAATGAGGGTAAAAGGCACATCCTCAAGGGGAGCAGGGATTTTTGCTCTCCCTGTTGTGTTCCTATGGACTGTTTTTTCCCCATGTAAGCTCAAGAGCTTATGTATTCTCTGAATATTACTGAATATTTGTTATAATAATATATAATATATAATATATTACTGAGCTTATGTATACTCTGAATACTCGTAATATTCTCGGAGATTCTCAAAAATGCAACGTTTGATCGTATACTAATTTCCTTCACAATTCGTGTTAATTTTACAGCTTACCTTTATCTTACAAACAAATTTCAACCATAAGCTGTTTTCAGATGCATTTCAACAACGAAGAAATATATTTCTGTGAGTATCATATACAAATCAGTGGTTTCGGAGACTAAAGAAACGTGAGCAACTTGTTTTATCACTTGCATTTACCCTGGGATTTATATTGGGCACAATGTCTGTGTTCTCTGCAATTAAAAAAGTGTAGAGAGCCATGATTTATGAGCAGACTTCTAGCACGATTGTGGATAAAAAGGAGACAACTTGCAACCAGGAGAAGAACTTTGAAGGAATGAAGAACTGACTTGTCATGTTGACAAGTTTATTAAGATTCCTTATGATACACCAACAAAGACTGTTACACTTTGTTGATGAGGTCCATTAAGGTCTGTTAAGCTCTACTACATTTATTCACGCTTCCTATGTTCTATTAGAAGTGGCATCAAATCAGCAGAATAAAAAAAAATTGTGCAAAAACAGCACGATCATCTTGAAATTGGGACCCTACAAATTGTGAATAAAAACTGAATGCAATGATGTGGAAGTGCCAAATTTTAATATTTTATTCTGGATAGAACATAGATCACAGCTCAAACGTTTAAACTGAGAAAATGTATAATTTTAAAGGAAAAATATGTTGATTCTAAATTTCATGATGTCAACAAATCTCAAAAAAGTTGGGACAGGTAGCAATAAGAAGCTGCAAAAGTCAATTGCACTTATAACGAACAGCTGGAAGACCAAGTACCACTAATGAGGTCCAATAACAAAATGGCTGAGTATAAAACGAGCTTCTCAGAGTGTCAGTGTCTCTCAGACGTGAAGATGGGTATTCAATTCTCCCAATGTTGCACAGAAAGATAGTGGAGAAATATCAGAAAGGTGTTTATCAGTGAAAAATTGTAAAGAGTTTGACGTTATCATCATCTACCGTGCCTAACATGATGCAAAGATTCAGAGAATCTGGAACATTCTCTGTGCATAAGGGTCAAGGCCGAAAAACCACGCTGTATGCCCGTGATCTTCGGGCCCTTAAACGGCACTGCACCACAAACAGGAGTTCTACTGTAAGGGAATTCACAGAATGGGCTCAGCAATACTTTCAGAAACCATTCTCGGTGAACACAATCCACCGTGCCATTTGCCGTTGCCAGCTGGAACTTGACAGTACAAAGAAGAAGCCATTTCTAAACAGGACCCGAAAACACAGGCGTTTTCTCTGGGCCAGGGGTCATTTAAAATGGAGTGTGGGAAAGTGGAAAACTGTTCTGTGGTCAGACGAATCATGATCAGAAGTTCTTTATAAAAACTGGGATGCCATGTCATCTGGACTAAAGAGCAAAAGGACAACCCAAGTTGTTATTATCGCTAAGTTTAGAAGCTGCATCTGTGATGGTATGGCATCATAAAGAGGAAGGTGCAGAAAAGAAGGCCCAAGACAGTTGAACAGTTCAAGGCCTGTATTAGACAAGAATGGGACAGCATTCCTATTTCTAAACTTGAGAAACCTGTCTCCTCGGCCCCAGATGTTTGCAGACTCTTCTAAGAAGAGGGGATGCCTGACAGTGGTGAAAAAAGCCTTGTTCCAACTTTTTTGAGATTTGTTGACACCACGAGATTTAAAATCAACATATTTTTACCTTAAAATGATACATTTTCTCAGTTTCAACTATTTTTAAATTTTTTTAAACAATTTTTTTTAAAGTTTGACCTGTCATCGATGTTCTATTCAGAATAAAATATTGAAATTTGGCACTTCCACATCATTGCATTCAGTTTTTATTCACAGTTTGTATGGTGTCCCAACTTTTCTGGAATCCTGTTTGTATTTTTTATCTTAAATGAAATAAGATAATACTGATACTGTAATAATAAGGTCAAACACCATTGTCCATATTGTATATATATATATATATATATGTGTGTGTGTGTGTGTGTGTGTGTGTGTGTGTGTGTATGAAACTTTGTGTGAATAATATTATTAAATTTGACATTTTATATTCTGATTATTTGACAGGTCCCCCAATTATTTCAAGTGAACCAGTACAGTATGCTGTCAGAGGCGAGAAGGGTGAGATCAAGTGCTTCATTGCAAGCACACCTCCTCCTGACAAAATTGTGAGTATATACACACACACACACACACACACACACACACACACACACACACACACACACACACACACAAACTCGGAAATGTCTGATAATGTGTGTTTTTATCAATTTTATCCAGGACCAGCCCTGTGATAGGCTGGTGTCATCACCTGTGTGTATTCCCATCACATCCAGAAAATTATATACTAAATAAAACAGCACTAGGACACTTCACTGTTTGTGTTATGCTAAATGTTACAAATCTGACCAATACTTTGCACTGAAACTGTTACCACACTTACTATGGTCTTCCAGTTAGTCTGTATTTCCTGATAACTCATAATGAACTCTTCAAGTGTCACATTATGAAAAACTTTTGTCTTGCAAAGTAAAATTATTTAATTTTATATATATATATATATATATATATATACATACATACATATATATATATATATATATATATATATATATATATATATATATATATACATATATATATATATATATATATATATATACATATATATATATATATATATATATATATATATATATATATATATATATATATATATATATATATATATATATATATATATATACATATATATATATATATATATATATATATATATATATATATATATATATATATATATATACATATATATATATATATATATATATATATATATATATATATATAAAATAAATGAATAGATCATAAATAATAATAAATAAATATATAGTGATATTTCTTTTTTATTAATAAGAGATTTATAAGAACTGTTCTACTGAGTATCAGCACAAATTAATCATAGTGTTTACTCAGGCAGGCCACAGGGTCAAGGTTCGGCACATCCAGGCCAACAGTTTCATCTGATAGGTCATCTGATTGCCTGCTTATATACAGTACAAATGGCTACTTGACTCAGGACCCCTATTTATGGACGTGCAGCAGAATCTTCAAAGGAAACAGATGCAATATTCTTTCACCTGACAGTCAGAAAGGAAACACTGCCCTCAGACACCTTCAACTCAAGCTGCATAGTCAAAGGACATAAAATTTTGTCACTTTTGTCCATTATCCAGTCCAGAATTCAGGCCATAGCGTCAGGTTTGAAAATCATCCTTCCACTTTCACAATGAGGCCAATATTATAATACTCAATGCTTTTGAAGACATTTGAAGACATGACACCCTTTAGGAAAATAAACAAGAGCATTATCCCTTCTCCACTCGCCATATTCTAATAATGTGTTTTTTAAAGTGTTGTTCTACCTGGCCCAGTGACAAAATGGTATGCTTTACAGTCTTAGTTAGCTCTTTGGAACTGATGGCAAAAAAGAGTGCTGTTACGGTTGCTGTTCCCAGTTCTCATGATGTATATTATCACTTACTTTTTCAATTCTGTTACCTTTTTTTTTTGTCATATTTTGGACGAAGCTCACACATACTTTTTTCATAGTCTGAATGATGTAGCTCTGCAGTATTAACTTCACATTTTCTCTTTCCCAATGTATCTTTATGCAGTTTTTTGCTCTTCTTTCTCAGGATACCAAAATGTGCAGGGACCCACATGAATGCAACATATATTCCCTGTTTACCTATTAATGATTCAGCAAACAAGATTTTATACAGTGAATCCTTTATTTATTTGTTTACTTGACGATGGTTGCAAGGGCTGAGTCAGTATTGTTTGTCTATCACCACATCTGGCTTGCTCAAAGCATACTATCAAAATAATATACAACATATAGCGTAGGAATATAAAAGAATAGTAAACATATGGATTGATGCATGCCTGAGGAGTGATCGCTAAGCTTTGCTCAGGCCATTCTCTTTTTGTTTATTTTTGGTGGATTTCTATTATGTAAACACAGGACAGGAGACAGGAAAAAGAATGGACTTTGAGAGATTTCCTTTCGGCTTTTCCCTTTTTCAGGGGTCGCCATAGCGAATGATTCGCATGTTTGATTTGGCAGAGGTTTTTACGTCGGATGCCCTTCCTGACACAACCCTTTAGCAAGGGACAGAAACACGCTGATGGCTTTGCAGCTCCTCTTTATGAAAGTCAGCAATGGTTCTTTTACATGAACCTCTCACCATAGACAGTGAGAGACATGGCCCGCCTTTAAGAACCCAGTTAGCTGCACTGGGGGGGTGGGTGGGGGGGGGGGGGGGGCGACAGTGACAACCTTGTGGGGACTCGAACCCCCAACCTTAGGATCAGCAATCCAGTGCCTTATACCACTAGACTACCACTGTCACAAAAAGTGCCGGTTTTTAAAAATTCATACCAGTAACATCCTGCATGGTGATCGAGCGTAATCCACCAGAACGCTGAATAAAACAAAAATTATATTTGTAATGGTACTTACATGGAAGTCAATACTTACTTACAATACATACTTTGCAATTAAAAAAAAACAGGTTATGCTAAACACACCTTTATTATGCAATAATTTTTTCTTACATTATGCAAGATTATGTATGTCGTCTAAAGCTATTTCAGCTTTCGCCTATTAGCTCTAGCTATGATGTTTGACGCATGTTTAGCTGACTCATTTTTTTGCCATTTTACTGTAACAATAAATTGATATTTAAAAACTCACAGACTGAAATACAGGGATCCATCGTTACTTCGCGCTTCAATTCATGTGGCTCAGGGCATCGCATTTTTTTTTTTAATATTCATTGAATTAAAAAATAAGGAAATTAGGTAAGAATAGGGGAAAAAGTTAAGGAAAATGCTGCAAAACAAGGCCAATTACGCAAAAAAAAAAAACCCAAACAAACAAAAACAAAAAACAATTCACCCCCCCATCAAAACTACGTATGTTTCTATGGGAGGTACACATTTGTGTGCGCGCCCGTGTCTGTATGTGTGTGTGAAATCAAATTTTTGATGGGATAAATGTATCTGGAAAAACCACTTACTAATGGTCCACTGAGCTAGTATTGAATAGTAATGCACAAAGTTGAATATCTTGGAATGTGGGTCACCAGAATTGACCATAATTATTTTAATGGACATAGATTCTGATGCAGCACCCCATTTTTAGATGATTATCTTATTGGCTGACAGTGCATAGTTGACCAATGGTGGTGTCCTAAATCATTATAGAAGTCAGGCTGAGAATCAAAAACAGTAATTTTGAATAAAAAGGTTGTTAGGTTTCATTGTAGATAAAGGGGGAGAAACAGGAACATTTTCATGCATGCTGTTCAATTTTCAATAAGAGTCATCACACAATCTTCTAGAATTATATTCATAACTCCTGCAGAAGGAACATTAACTTTATCATTAACCCAAGGAGTTGAAATTTGTCTACTTATGGTAACCTCAAAGGGAGACAATTTACAAGTGTCTTGAGGTGTCAAATTTTACCGAGAACAGATGAGAGTAAATCAAACCGTTTCCTCCTCTCCCATCACAACTTTAGTTGGTCTGTTTTTACTTCTTCTGTTCATACCTTTTACTAACCCATGTAAATTACAGTACCTCACCTTATGAAAGTCCCAACAAACGAAAAATCCAGGCTACGAAACGCATTTACCTAAAATTTCCATCTCTGGATATGAAACAATTTCACGTTACGAAAGCGCCATCTAAAAAATTCAAACAATACACGAGTTGCTCTCCCATTGGCTATCTCCCAACATCCCGCCCCAGTGGCCTGCCAATTGCAATCTCCCAACATCCCGCCCCGGTGGCCTCCCATTGGCTATCTCCAAACATCCCGCTTAGAAAACATGCCAACTAATTACATTTTTCAGCAGCAGGAGCGTTTCTCATATGAGAAACATAGTGGTTACCACTAACATAGTGGTTAGCAAGTTCGCCGCACAGCAAGAAAAATCCCTAGGTTTGCACAGCGAGGACATTTTTTTTTTTTTGGAGTTTGCATGTTTTCACCAGGTATACCGGTTTTAACCCACCACACAAAGACATGGACATCAGCCTAATAGGTTGTTTAAAATTGCCCTTATGTGTTGGTATGGGTGTAAATGGTTGTGTGTGCATTGGCCCTGCAACGAGCTAGTGAGCTGTTTCGGGTGTACCCCGCATCTGCCCAGAATTGGCGAAGATATGCTTGGCCCTCTCTGCTAGCCTCATAGGATTAAGCAGTTTGGCAAATTAATGAATACATTAATTCATATTATTTTAATAATACACTTGAATAAACTTCTATTTGAAAAGTGTGATCCAATGAAGTCCTTTAATATGGCACATATAGGAAGTCATGTCTGTGTTTCTTTTGTAGGTGTGGGCCTGGAAAGAGAATGTGTGGGAGAAAGATAGAGGGACGCTGTCTGAGAGATACACAGTAGAGCAGAGCAAGCCGATATCTGAAGGGGGTGCTGTGCTCTCCACCTTGACCATAAATAATGTGATTGAGTCAGACTTTCAATCCACATATAACTGCACAGCCTGGAATTCTTTTGGACCAGGCACAATGATCATCACTTTGGCTGAGACAGGTGAGAGAGTGCTGCTATCAAGACCAGCATAGTCATCCCAAAAGTCAACACTTAAATATTATATTTAAAAACAGGTAATTATTAGATTTATTACGGATTGAAAGAGGTAATTACTCAATACCGGCTTCTGTAATGACTTTTTTAAGCACATTTATAATCTATATACACACACATACAGTATATAACAGTAAGTACCTCACCAAAATAATATTGGTTCAGAGAAATAAAATACCATGTAAGATCTTCAGTATCACAATAATAACCAGGAATCCTATTTCAGGTAATACAATCATTAAAATTATTTTTAATGAAGGTTGTATAGATGCTATTTATTAATAATTAGAATTATGTATGTGGAAACAATTTTGTTTAAAATAAATAAACCCAAACTTAGTGAAAGCTTACATGCATAGTTCATATAAAATAAACCATTAAAAATCCATTGTTATTTAGTTTTTTATGTTTGTGTGTAGTGTATACCACACCATTCACAATAACCACCTTACGTTTGGCGAGTAATTGTGATTTATCTTGTGGCAATAACACCTGCTAAGTGGAGTGATGTATAAAGCAACATGGAACAGTTCATTCTCAGAGTTGTTGTGCTATAAGCGTAAAGAGTTTTAAATGGGTCACATTGTGATAAGTAAACAAATCCAAAATGGCGGGTATTATGGGGTGGTAAGTAACTATCCAAAGTGCTTCAAGAAACAAAAACCAATGAACAGTCGAGTATTGTCAGTACCAAAGTCTCGCTGAAGACCATGAGAACAAAAAAAATTAACAAACAAACAGAGAAGTGTAGGACACATTGCTAAGACACTTAGAGTCAGAACACCGTACACAGCAGCATGCTATGTATGGAACTATTGAGTTACAGAGGAGTTAGGCGGCATTCGTGATATGGATAATCATCTAGTTTGATCAATACTGCTTTTTTAGGCCTGAGTTGTGGATCAATAGCCTAAGGAGGAAAGCCCAGACACATATTTTCCTGGTTCCATGTATTACATCCTTTGTATGGATTCCATGGCATTTCCAAGCTAGTTGAGAGGTTCCAGCGTGTCATGGGTTGGCTAATGTGGAGGAGCAGTGGCTCTACACTGAGCTCCTTGCAGATGGCTGGGCTCCTCGTTTTATCTTTACCGCTGAGCCAAGCCACTCTGCAGAGGGAACTCATTTCATCCACTTGTATCCATGATTTTCTTCTTTTGGTCTCTACCCACAGCTCGTGATCATGGGTGAGGGTAGAAACATAGATGGACCAGTAAATTCAGAGCTATATATCACAACTATGTCTCTTCACCATAATGGACAGATGCTTCATCCACATTACTCCATTACTCCAGACCCCACCTCAGTCCATCCATCCATCCATCTCCCACTTCATTTTCCCCTCACTTATGAATAAACCGTGATGTGATCTCCTCCTTTCAACTACTACCTATCCCTGAGTGGGCACGCCTCCCTTTATTGTCTAAGAACCATGGACTTAGATGGGGGATGCTGATGCACTTCCTAGCTGGTTCACATTGAGCTGAAAATCATCTCAGCATGAGCTGAAGGTCAGTACGATTGATTGAAGAAAATGAGAGCGAGAGGGAGATAGTTTAAGGCTGTGGTGATAGTGAACCTCACTAAATTACATGTCTAGTAGTAAAAATGATTATGCAATCAATAAAGAGACATCCTTCAGCAACCTCTCATAGGAAGACTGAATAGTTATGATAGTCTTGCACCACACAGGTTCTGATCTGTTTCCATGTTGAATATCTGCATGTTCTGTAAAGATCAGAAGCACTTAAGTCCTTTTCAATACTTATTTTATTTAGATATTGTTCCTGTGGGTATAATAGCTGGTGGAACAGTTGGATCCTCCATCCTGCTGCTTCTCTTCTTGCTTGCCCTGGCCTTCTATCTCTACCGCCAGCGAAAATCCAGTAAGTGGTGTTGAATATGTAATAGAAATGAATTTGGACTTGTAGATGTGGGTCGGTGCTCATCTTTTTCCTGAAATGACAGTAAATTAAACTTATATTACTCACAATAGAACAAGAAGATCACAATTTTAGGATGTAGTATGGACTTGTTTGCAGTCTACAGAGATGGGACAAAAGTAAATAAACATCCAAAATTTCAGAATGAACATTTGTTGGTCGAAAAAGAGGCTTGCGTCCTGCTGCTTGGCAATAATAACCCATTTAATGAAGATGACTGACCTACAGTTCAACCGCTCTGAAAATCTAAAAATTTAATGACTTAAATGTTAAAGAACTCCAGTCAGACTGCTGTATAAAAAGTTATGCTAAAGTTATGTAAGCACTCCAGGAGCTCAAGAATTGTCATATTTTCAGAGAGGTTGAATTGTGGGTTAGTCAGAGGGTGTCAGTAACATAAATACGATAATTTGAATATTCCTTTGTCAATGGTAAAAAGTTCAACACTGAAGGGAAGACCAAGATGGATCCAAGATGCCTTTGCTCCTTGAAGAGAGCAGTTGAGGAAAATCCACATTCCCAGGCATAACCAGCTCATTCACTGTCCCTTCATTAAATGGGCGATCATGGCCAAGCAGCAAGACATGAGCTTCATCCTCAACCAGAAAATATTCATTCTGGGATTTTCTGTGTCTATTTATTTATGTGCCGTCTCTGTATGTTTAACAGAGTGATAGCTAAATATAGTACATATGCTAATGATAAAACTTTAATACATTAACAGTTTAAAACACAAAACAGTTCATAATAAAAAAGGAACCGAAGTGGATCAGTTCTAAATATAATAAACCTGATTAAAACATGTAAGAGACAGCAATGTCAACTGAGAAAACCCACGTAGTTTGTTTTATTTCCTTGTGCTTTTGTTATTCCAGTACCTGCTGACATGTATATTGCATTTTTGATTTTGTAACATTGTATGCGTTAGAAAAATTAATTCACTAAAAATTAAAATTCAATAAATCAGTACAGTCGGCCCCCAACTTACGAAGACGCCTGTGTACGAAATCCCCGGGTTACGAAAAACATTTTTCCCCGAGTTTCCGTCCCCGAGATACGAAACATCCCCATCTTACGAAAAGAAATTCAAAATTCAAACGCCCCTATCAAAATTTCACACGACGCGCGAGTTGCTCTCTCATTGGCTGTCTCTCAACATCCCAGATAGTAACAGAAGGAAGCTTCACTCTTTAGTTTTTAGTTTAGTTTTTTAAGTTGTTTTAATTCAGTAAATGTTTAATAAATGTGGGAGCATTTGAGCTCATCTGGAATTCCGATCCCTCAAGGAATCAAATTAAAGTTGAGTTTGTCAAGCAGGGAATGCGCTTTGAATTCCATGTCTTGTGGGTGTGGCCCGCAGCACGCGCAAGAGAGATAGAGAGAGATAAAAGAGAGAGAGAGAGAGAGAGAGAGAGAGAGAGAGGTGTGTGTATCAGTGTGTGTGTGTGTGTGTGTGTTAATAAAAATGTTTAATAATGGTTTACTTAATACATATGTTAATAAAATGGTTTAATATGTTAATAAAATGTTTACATGGTTTAATAAATAATTTACTTTTAACACATATTTCATACAAAATTGGTGTACTTTTATCATTTTTAAAGGGTTTATGGGGTTTATCCAGTCCAAAGACTGGAGCCTTGGAACGGATTCGGCGTTTAACATGTAAGATGTGACCCCTACTTACGAAATCCCTGCTGTACGAAAAAGGCTCTGGAGCGGATTAATTTCGTAAATTGGGGGCCGACTATAATTTCAAGGGAAAATTACATACCACAATACTCGGTATGTAGTGATTCAAACTATACCTGTCCAAAAGAGTAAAAAAAAAACAAATACAGCTATTCCATATTCAGGAATAAACATACTTGGTTTTGAATTACACCACAGTGCTGTCAAAAGTTTCACAATTGATCAGAGATTTGTTTATTTAATTAATGATTGATTTATTTCTCACAAAAGTATAGCTCAGACACTAGTGCAAATCATAGAGACAAAGTAGACAGGAGTTTATTCATCCTGTTGAAAAAAATTAATTATATGATTGCATATTAATACTGCCGTGTTACATTTGTATTATTTGTGGTGAGAACTAATTGTGGGATTGGCATTGCTTAAAATGTTCTGTCTAATACAGTTTTTAGGAATTCATTTATTCATTTTCTGAACCGTTTTAATCCTAATTAGGGTAGCAGGGAGGCTGGCACCCGTCTCAGCCAACTCCGGGCAAGGGCAGGATACACCCTGGACAGATCACTATAATTATATAATAATTAGAATAGTAGTAATAATAATAATAATTAATATTATTACTATTATGACTAATACTACTACTTCTACTGCTACTACTACTACTAATAATAATAATGATGATGATGATGATGATGATGATGATGATGATGATGATGGTTATGATAGTAAAAAACTGTCTGCTGGTTTTGTTTGCAGGTCGCCGAGGGGTTGCACTGAAGCCTGATATCAAGGTCGAGACAGTCAATAAGGAGACACCAAGCCTAGAGGAAGATACAACTGATGTCTCTACATCATCTCGCATGGTAAAGGCAATGTACTCCGTGAGTATGGTAGTAACAGAGCCACAAACCCTGCATTCCAATCCAGTTTTCAACAGCCCATCATCAAGTTGTACTCAACATGTTTGTGAGTTCTGTTGTAGTTCTGCTCCAGAGGTGTCAGGGAGACCAGGGTTAGGTGGAACATTCACTAATTCATTCATTCTCCAAATCACTTCATTCTACAACGCCCTCAGCAAAGGTGGTGTATGCTCTGAACGAGCCCATTGCAGGGCCAACACAAAAGCCTAATGTGCTTGTTTTTGGACTCTGGGAGTAAAGCACCATCTCCAAGCCTGGGAAGTGAACTAAGCAGCTTTTAGCTGTAAGTTGAAGCTGTAATTGTTCACCATTACATCACCATAGTGGAAACACATTTTATACGTTTTTTTCTTGTGTAATGCCAAGGGCAGTGGTGGTCTAGTGGTATAGGGCGCTGGATCGCTGATCCAAAGGTTGGGGGTTCGAGTCCCACTCTCCACAAGATTGTCACTGCCCCCCCACCCAGTGCAGCTAACTGGGTTATCAAAGGCGGGCCATGTCTGTCACTGTCTATGGTGAGAGGCATGTAAAAGAACCATTGCTGACTTTCGTAAAGAGTAGCTGCAAAGTCGTCAGCGTGTTTCTGTCCCTTGCTAAAAGGGTTGTGACAGGAAGGGCATCCGACGTAAAAAAAAAAACCCTCTGCCAAATCAAACGTGCGAATCAGATGATTCGCTGTGGCGACTCCCAAGTAAAAGGGAAAAAGCCGAAAGGAAGACAGACAGACAGTTTCTCGTGTAATGCCCAGGCAGTTGTTGAAGTGAAATAAATGTTTAAAATGGGCTTTGAGGTTTGGGCAAGGATTGTTTACTTTATCAGTTATTTTGTAATAAATTGTTCTCGAGAGAAAAATAACACTCTGCATCAGATATTCAAGAGTAACCCACACTGAAGTTTTTTGGAATATGATGCAGAAATTTGGGGAACAATATCCAATAGCTCGTGGCGAAGTATAAAAGCTGTGGTGTATATCTGATGAGGATTCAGGGCCGAGTGCACAAGTTGGTGATCTTGCTGGTTCTATAGCGGTCATGCTGTTCTAGGATATCCTGACCAGCTATGATCACTTGACACATTGCCCCAATCCATTACTCATACATGACAGTTTCCGTTATTATTCCACTCTAATTTATTGCATTACAAAATCTTATCATGAAAACAATGGCAACAGTATGGACTTTCAAAGATGACTCATTCCGTTAAATTAACTATAATATATCAGAAACTTTCTAAGAACAATATTTTAAAAATGTGTTTCCATGATGCCCAGCATATTGAATTCAGTTGACTCCTAACAGTTGACTGCCAAAACATTGGATCTAAGCAACCCATGAATAATAAAACCATTATTACGAGTTATTCTAACGGTAAAACACTTTCGCATGATTTTTTAAAAAATCAAAACAATTGTTTTCTTACAAGGCAACGACTGTTTGTTTAATTTTTATTCCAAAGAAACATACAAAAAAATTACTTCCTTCTTCTTCTTCTTCTTTTCCTTTCGGCTTTTCCCTTCAGGGGTCGCCACAGCGAATCATCTGCCTTCATCTCACCCTATCCTCTGCATCTTCTTCTCTTACACCAACAACCTTCATGTCCTCCTTCACCACATCCATGAATCGTCTCTTTGGTCTTCCTCTGGGCCTTCTGCCTGGTAGTTCCAGCCTCAGCATCCAACTACCAATATATTCACGATCTGTACTCTGTACATGTCCAAACCATCTCAATCGAGCCTCTCTGACTTTGTCTCCAAAACCTCTTACATGTGCTGTCCCTCTGATGTACTCATTCCTGATCCTATCCATCCTCGTTACTCCCAGAGAGAACCTCAACATTTTCATCTCTGCCACCTCCAACTCTGCCTCCTGTCTTTTCCCCAGGGCCGCTGTTTCTAAACCATACAACATCGTTGGCCTCAACACCGTCTTCTACACTTTTCCTTTCATTCTTGCCGATACCTTCCTATCACACATCACACCAGACACTTTTCTCCAACCATTCCAACCTGCCTGCACACACTTCTTCACCTCTTTTCCACACTCTCCATTGCTCTGGATTGTTGAGCCTAAGTACTTCCTTGAATAACAGACATCATTTTGGTTTCACAGTTAAATCTTCAGTTTTGTTACCAAAATATGCAATTCTACATAATTTTATCTTTAACTTAAATAATATAATCTGACTTTTTAATGAACATTTGATGTTCTAACTGACCCTGGTCTGCCCCACTGCTTTGCTTTGTTGTCCTCTTTAGGTTATAAGGCCCTGATTAACACCCATGACATTAATTGTTAGTTTTGTACAGCTTTTAAATAACATAACCTTTGTATAAATGTAAATATTACATGGTAGATCAACACTGTTGGAATGCAGGGTTGGCTTCTCTGCCTCTGAGGTAAACAAAATCTTGGTCACCGTACATCAATTCAAGTAAAGAAGACATTTGCTGAAATGTTCAGAGGCTTTTCTTTTATTTCTCTCTCTCTCTCTCTCTCTCTCTCTCTCTCTCTCTCGCTCTCTCTCTCTCTCGCTCTGTCTCTCTCTCTCTCTCTCTCTCTCTCTCTCTCTCTCTCTGTGTGTACATGATAGTGTGCATACTTTAACCAATGTGCAGCTTGCTTCAGTTGCTCTTCCCTTCTCGTGAATTAAAATCTTTTCTTGTTTACTTTAACTATTTTCTTTTTGTAATAATTATTTTTTTTGTCAATATGTGGGTTCATAGAGTTTTTTTTTACTTTTTATTGATGCGGAACTTTTACTTTCATGGAGAGTTCGTAGCGCTATGTTTACTCCAGGAATCAGCTGATTGCCCTGATGTCAGCCGGTTTAACGGCCAGACCCATGGACATGCCAGCTATAACATCTGAAGAAAAGCACACCATGAACACAGAGGCGGAGGACAGAAAACGAGAAGGAGAAAGGCAGCAGAGGCTTATAGAGAGGAATAGGTACAGGCCATGTCTCCCATCTATTATTATGGGGACCATGAGGTCACTGGCGAATAAGATGGACAGAGCAAGAGGGAGTAACGAGAGTGTAGTCTCATGTGCTTCATGAAAACATGGCTGCATCAGGATATTTCCAATGACAATGCATCGATCATGGGCTTTCGCGCTGTCCAGGCCAACAGAGACTGCACCTCAAGTGGTAAGTGTAAGGAAAGGGGAGGCTTGCTCTTCTTGTCAATGATTGGTTGTGTAACCCTGCCTGTATAACCATCAAAGAGCGGAGTTGTGGACCGGACATTGAACTGGATGCTGTTGGACTCTAATGTTTCGCCTCGGGAATTTTCCCATGTCATCTTAGTGGCTGTTTATATTCCTCCGTCTCCCAACCCAATAGTTACATGTGACTCTGTTCATTCAAATGCAGCCCGGTTACAGACTCAGCACTCAAGTGCTCTTATTGTGATCTCAGGTGTCTTCAACCATGTCACCATGGACTCTACACGGTCAAACTTTGTGCAGTTTGTGGGATGCCCCTCCAGAGAGGAGAGAATTTTAGACTTGATTCAAAATTCAAAGGTTGCATACAACGCCCCCCCTCCTCCTCCAACTGGGGAAATTAGACCACGACCTCAATCATCTTTCTACATGCTGTATGCTTTTTGTGAAAAGGCAGCTGTGACTACAAGGACTGTTGTGAGATGGTCAGAGAAGGCCTTGGAGGATCTACAGGGTTGTTCTGAGCCCTGTGAGCCCCATGGAGATGAGGTCGATGGGCTCACTAATTGTATTTAAAACTGCATATATTTCTGCACCGACTCCATTGTTCCATCTCAAACAGTCTACTGTTACCCAAATAACAAGCTGTTATGTTAACAAGCTGACTAAAGACATCTCCGCCTTAAAAGAAGAGGAACTTCATGGCTGGCAGCAGAGAGGACGTGAGAAAGAAGAAAGCAGGAGTGGAAACTCCAGCAGAACAACATGAGAACAGTTTGGAGCATTATGAAGACCATCACTGGCTTTAGGCCATCCAGTGGCCGAGTAGCTGAGGGTGGTGAAGACAGGACCAATAAGCTAAAAATGTTTTTAACAGATTCAACACTGTGGCTACTGTTCATCCCAATTCTAACGTGTCCTGCGCAGCCTGAAACCTCCAGCTACACCACCCTCCGTCTATCCCTCTTCTTGTTGCACCTCTGCCTCTTGTGATAGACTTGGTACGCCCCATTATCTTCACCTATAATCAGGTTCAGAGACAGCTGAAAAGGTTCCGCTCAGCAAGGTAGCAGGACCGGATGGAATGAGCCCCCATGTCCTTAAAGCCTATGTCCTCCAGCTCTGTGGAGTCTTATATTACATTTCATGTTGAGCCTGAGTCTCCAGACGGCACCAGTATTGTGGAAGATGTCATGCCTCATTCCTGGACCAAAGCCCTCACATCCCAGTGGCCCTCAGGATTACAGACTTCACACATCATGAAGACCCTGGAGGGACTCATACTCGGGCCCATGGTTAGAACACATCTGGACCCTTTTAAGTTCGCGTACCAGCCCTGTCTCGAAGTCGAGGACACCATCATCTACCTGATTAACAGTGTCTGCGTCCACCTGGGTGGTAAGCATGGTGAGAGTCATGTTTTTTACGTTCCAGTGCATTCAATACCTTCATGCCGACCCTCTTGGGTGAGAAGCTGACAGTGGTGTAAGTGTATGACTCTCTTGTGTCCTGGATTATGGACAAGCTGACCGGAAGACCACAGTATGTGCGTCTGCAGCACTACTTGTCAGTCACGATGGTTGGCAACACTGGAGCATCACAAAGGACCATCCTCTGTCCCTTCCTCCTCATCCTCTCCACAGCTGACTTTAGCTACAGCACAGAGACCTGGCATGGTGAGAAGTTCTCTGATGACTCTGCTGTAGTCGGATGTATCAGCTGAGGTGAGGAGATATATTGGCGGCTGTGGATTCCTTCGTCACATGGTATGTGCAGCTTAATGTGACAAAGACCAAAGAATTTTTGGTGGATATTAGTAGATACAAAACAGCAGTAACCCCCATCTGCATCCATGGCGTCAATGTTGAAATGGTGGAGGATTACAAATACCTGATAGTTTATATTGACAATAAACTGGACCGGGTTAAGAACACGCCCACACTTTATAAAAAGGACAGAGTTGTCTCTATTTTTTGAGGCAGCTAAGGTTATTTGACATCTGTCGGACACTACTCAAGATGTTATGAGTCTGTTGTGGTGAGTGCGCTACCCTCTCTTCTGTTGCATGCTGGGGCAGCAGACTGAGAGGCACAGATATAAAAAGGTTGAACAAACTGATCCACAAAGCCAGTAACGTTGTGGGGATGGAGCGGGACTCTCTGAGGGTAGTGTCAGAGGGGCGAATGCTGTTCAAAGTAAAAACCAGAGTGAACAATATCTCCCATCCGCTTCACAACTGCTGATCAGTCACAGCAGCATATTCAGTCTGATACCAGAACTGAACCACAGAACGACACAGGAAATCATTCCTATATATAATATATCTGTGGACTATATATCAGGGGTCCCCAACCCCTGGTTCGTGGGCCGGTACCGGTCTGCGGCTCGATTGGTACTGGTCCGCAGAAGAAATAATTAATTTCAGTTTTATTTATTATCTGAGTCTGAACGATCATTAATTTTGGAAAATCTTTTATTTTGAAAAATGACCGGATTCTCTCGGTTACATGTTTTGAGCGCTAAAATGTAACCCACAAGGGGACGGCACATGAACAGAGGCGAGTTGGACATGTTTCAAACAATAGCGGGGATTTTGGGTGAGACTGAGCCTGAGCCTTCATTCTTCCAACTGCTGCACCGTCACCTGTGTTTGTTTCTTTTTTTTTTATTTAATTTTTTTTAGTAAAGTTCAAGCTGAACTTCCCAAACAACTTTATTTCAGTGGTTGAAAAATAACATTCATGGAGTGCTTATTATTATTATTATTATTATTATTATTATTAACAATAATAATAATGTTCTATATAAATAAATTATATTTACAATATAAACAATCTATGACACCCCCAGTCCGTGGTAAAATTGTCACGCATTGACTGGTACGCCTTGATAAAAAGGTTGGGGACCCCTGCTGTATATAATTTCAAAAAATACATATTCAATGCTATATAAATGCTTATAATAACAATTAAACATTCAAAGATAATGTATAAGATGTAAATAAAATATAAATGCACACACAGACACACACACACACACAGACACACACACAAACGCGCACCCAGATGCGCACACACATACAGATGTGCGCAGTGCACACACGCAGATGTGCACCTCACGTAAAAATGTAAGTAGTTTTGTTCGGGGGGGGAGTTGGGTTGTTTTTTGTTTTTGTTTTGTTTTTTTTGCATAATTGGCCTTGTTTTGTAGAATATATATATATATATATGTATATATATATATATATATATATATATACATGTACACACACATATATATATATATATATACATATACACACACACACACACATATATATATATACATATACACACACACACACACACACACATATATATATATATATATGTGTGTGTGTGTGTGTGTGTGTGTGTGTGTGTGTGTACTGACTAGTTCCAATTATTCAGCATCTGATGCATCAGCAGGCCTTATTTAACGCCACTTTTTTAAAATGCCAAACAATAAGGACCCTACTTGGTATAATGGCACATTTTGTCCAGTAAAATTATTCGGTTGCCCTCGAGCAATAGCCAGTCGAAAGAAAACAACAACACTGGCCTTTGTTTACATTTGTATGATAGTTTTGTGTGTGCGTCAGCCAGCGTGTTATTTTGTATTGTGTCTTCTTTTTATTTTGACAGTATTTTTTTTATTTATTACTATAATTATTGTGCATAGTCTTGGTTTCTTTGGACACACACACACAACACACACACACACACACACACACACACACACATATGTTCTTTGTTCACACACACACACATACACACACACACACATACATATACTGTATATATATATATATACATATACCTATATAGATATATGTGTGTGTGTGCGTGTGTGTGTGTGGGTGCATATATATGTGTGCGTATGTGTGTGTGTGTGTGTGTGTGTGTGTTACTCTAAAATTATAAGTTACTAATATCTAGATATAAACAGATACAGAATGAATCCTGTCAGTGAGTGTGTGTGTGTGTGTGTGTTTGTGTGTGTATGTATTCATGATTCATTTATTTTCTGAACCGCTTAATCCTAATTAGGATCGCAGGTAGGCTGACTCCTATTTCAGTACACTCTGGACAAGCGCAGAGTACACCCTGGACAGCTCCCCTGGGCATCGCAGGGCCGAAACACACTGACAGCTTTCCAGTCTACGCGTCAAAAGTCATCAGTGGTTCTTTTCCATGCTCCTCATCATAGACCGTGAGAGACATGGCCGACTTTTGATAACCCAGTTAGCTGCACTGACAGCAGGGACAACCTGTTGATAGTGGGGCTTGCAGCCATGACCTTGGGATCAAAAAAAGCTTTTTAAAAACTCTCAATTGTGGTCATTCTCCTTTCCCATTTCATATTCAAAAACAGTACACATCGCTTTCACAGCAGGTTTCATACTTTAAATAATCAATTCTGTCTGAGTTATATCTGAAGGTGAGGTGTAACGGAACAGCAAAATTAGTGCTGTATATTTTTAATTATATACCATTTGTCCAGCAGTGTTTACAAATGAAATCCTATACATTCCTAATGAGTAAGCCAGTGTGGTGAAAAACACTCCCTGAGAATAAAATCTTGAGAGGAACCAGAGTGAAAAAAGACATCTTCATTTTTCTGATAATGATTGCACAGATGATTTATTTGATTTGATGTACAAACCATGTTGCAGGAAATTTACTACAGTTTTAATAAAAAGTCAAGGATAAGTATTGCTATTAATTGTAGTAGAACCGGTAGTAGAAATACTTCCATTATTATTATTATTATTATTATTATTATTATTATTACATGGAACAGTAGTTTGTGTAACTCACCTGGGATTTGAACCGATCTAGCAGTGTGGTTTTAGCAGTTGCCCCACTGCCTGTGCATCACTCGTAGTGATGGCTGGATTGTGCTCGCCTTGCAGGTTTCCCTCATTAGCCTCTTCCTACTGGGCATGTTCAGCCGGGTGATGGCGATTTAGGGTCTTATTAAGTTTCTGGTTTACAATGTTTTCGTGGTGGTTTCTTCTTACAAACTATGAACTTAATGTCTTCATTCTCAGAAGGAATTTTTCACAGTAGCAAAGTTGTGACTTTAAGCGTGTGTGCAACTGTGACGTAATTATCTGCTCTGGAACCATAGGAACCCGTTTTGGAAAAATTTGATACTGAACCAAATGATATCCAGTCAGGTCTCTGACACCAAAAAAGTGAGATTACAATCTCTGGCAGATTCCTTTTTTCCACATCTCTACTATAAAACCTAAAATGAGATAGGTCTGAGTAGTATCCCCTGCTAATGAGCCACTGCATTCAATCCTTCACAGCACTTTTTCTTCCTATCCTTTCTTCTGCTGATCAACCTGATCTGGTGTTTTCCTTTTCTCTCCCTCCTTCTCTCCCTCTCCTTTCTTTGTGTGTGTTTGTTTTGTGGTGTTTTGATGGTTTAGTTTCTTCCCTCTGTCTCCCTCTCTCCCTCCACTCAGCCTTTCAAAGAGGACACAGATCTGAAGCAGGACACACGCAGTGAAACACTGGAGCCCAAGGAGGAGTATGAGCTGAAGGTGAGAACCAACAACCAGAAATGCAAATGAATGATTATCTAGATGTGAATATTCATTCATTCATTTTCTGAACCAGGTGATCATAATTAGATTCACGGGGAGGCTGGTGCCGATCTCAGCCGACTCTGGGCGAGGGCAGAGTATGCCACGGACATCTCGCTGGCCATGGCACGGTAGAAACATGCTGACGGCTATGTAGCCTACGCTTGTTGAAAGTCAGCAGTGGTTCTTTTACTGTACACGCCTCACACCATAGACAGTGAGAGACACGGCCGGCCTTTGATAACCCAGTTGGCCTCATTGAGGGGACAGCAGTGACAACTGTTGAGAGTGGGACTTTAACCCCCAACATTAAGGTTGGAAATCCAGAACTTTTAGACGCAAATATCAGAAAATAAAAACTAAAATGCAGGTTTAGTGCATGTTCAACTGACATGTCTTCAGTGTACCACAGAAAGAAAGGAATTGGTTTTGCTGCTCCAGTAGATTGAAGGGGACGTCTGTGTACTTTCCGTAGTCTTGGACAGCTTCCAACCTGCACAGATTGGTCCCGTCTTAAATTACCACTAGACTTTAATAAGTACGTGCTGTTGCCCATGGCTTATAGGCTGCATTATATTTTAGATTATGGTTAGTACTAAACTCTAGAGGCAAACTTGATCTGATTTGAAAGTATTCTGGTTTACTCAATATGCATTTACTTCTATTACGAAGAGAATATAGAGAATTTACATGCCACTTACATTGTCTTAAACACTTTGTGAACTTATGACATTTGTGACTTGCTAATGCTAGCAGGCTAACAGGTTATGCGCCGCCATAAAAATATAAATAAACTGCATTTTATTCGAAAGAAAATGTATCACTGAGTGCAGGCTCACTGATCTTGCATATGTAGTGAATGCACCAATGTGACTAAGTATGACCATGGGGGTGAGTTTGGGAGGTGATAAAGTGCTGGAGTCCAGAGTCATTCGTTTCTTTTCTAACGCATTCAGTGGTATTTAGGGTTGAGGGGAGGCTGGCGCCCATCCCTGTCGACTGTGGGTGAGGACAGGGTGCACTCTGATAGCAATCCAACCGCAGACGCTTACCAAACAGCAGTAATGCTTAGAAATATGGCTGGTCTTTGAATAACCCAGTTAGCTGCAATGCGAGAAGAACAGCAGTGACAACTCGGTGATAGTGGAGCTTGAATCCTTGAGCATTGGATCAAGAAGCCAGCACATTAACCACCGATCCACCGCTGACCCAGAATAGCGTCTGTATGGGGAAAATAAAAAAAAAAAAATGTAATTTGAAAGATTTCGGTACATATTACTTTCTTCGCATGATTAAATTAGTTTACTTCATATGTACAATACAATAGTGCAGCACCTTTATGTCTTTTCAGGACCCAACAAATGGCTATTACAACGTGCGAGCAACAACGCATGAAGAAGGGCGAACCACAGCTCGCTACCAGGAGTTCCGCCCACCAAATCCAGCCTCAGTCTCCACTTCCGCAGCAGGCTCAGCACCCAATATTAATCCGACTCCCATCGGGCGCTATGAAGCACGCCCATCATCACGGATTACTCATAACAGCTATGCGCACTTCAGTACCATCGCCAGGACAAAACAAAGCCAGGGTCCACCCAAAGCAGTGCTTCAGACCACAGATTATTCCAGAGAATGTGGCCTTTTGGAATCAACCAATCAGCTGACTTATGACACATATGGATACCAAACTACAGCTCAATATAGTCAATACAGGCTTGGCTTTGCTCCACCACTTGAGGAGGGACCAGCGTATGAAATGTATCCAACAGGACAGGGGGTGGGACCTAATCAAGCAGTGGGTCCAGATGCCGGACTGGGGAAGTATGGAAGTTCAACACGTTTCTCCTATTCGTCTCCACCCACAGAATACTCTCAGAGACACACACAGAGGATGCAGACACATGTATGAGAGTGTAACAGGTTTCTCTCTTTTTCTCTCTCTGTCCTCACACACACACACACACACACACACACACACACACACACACACACACATTTACTGAGGATATTAAATTATGGTTAATCAAAATTTAGATTCACAGAGTAGTGTAGCTATCACATGCGCACGCACACACACACACACACACACACACACACACACACACACACACACACACAGAGTTTGTTCCATCATATCCTTCATTGTGTGCCATCACTATAGTGCCAAACCATGATTAAATATAAAATGCAAAGACAAAATATAAAAAGGGTGGACAGACACATTTATGACCTCTATATTATTCTCTTCCACGTTCTTCTCTTAGTCCTATTTCTCTTTACCTGTCATCATATGACTATATTTGAAAGAAGTGTCAACAGACACAAAGAGTTTCCTTCAGTCCATTACTGTCTGAGAAGAAGCAATAGGTTTGCCCATTGATGGGGAAATTGTGACCCAGCTGTTTCCTGTGTGAAACCACAGATGACACCAGAGGTTATTGGGGGATATTTAGCCCCAGTTAACCCAGTCTGTGCACTGGATCATTAGAAGTCTATGTGTTACGTATGTGTCCTACAATGAAAAATTTCATTGGTGTCGTACCTGCGAGAGAACGTCAACAGATATTAAATAGTCAACTGTTACATTTTTGCTTGTCCTCAGTCCACTGTTGGTGGTAGCCCATACAGTGATGATGTAAGTCTATATAATTTATAGTATTTTGTCTTAGCAGGACATCACTTTCTGGCAGCTATTGCAAAAATTGCATTTTATAAAAATTCCTATTGGTGGGTTGTTTGGTGTTTGCGAGTTGCACAGATTGAAAGATTTTGTCCAAATTGCAGATGAAGACCAGCTTACCCCAACGATACGACTACATTAAGAGGAGCACTGCCCTTTTTGTGAAGGGATGTGAACAGTGTTGAGAAAAAAAAAAAAAAATTCAACTCAATATCTGGGCCTGAAGACACCGAACAACAAACTTTGATGAGACACTGCACATGTGAGAGAGTAACAGCTTCGCTCCCATATTGTTCTTTGGGGGGGGGAAAGGCTGACAACTTTTTTTAACCCTGTGTTCTATCCTGTAATCCTTTAGGACTGTACTTTTTCGTAATTTTGGTACCAATACATTAGAAAATATGCCTTGAATTAAGTCATAATTAGACTACTTTAAAATGACATTTGAATATACCGTTAGGTCTCCGAGTATTTGGACAGTTTCTCGATTTTTTTTTTAAAGTTTTGCTTTGGTATACAACCTCAATGAATTCAAAATTAAGCCGTAAAGACGTGATCGAAGTGTAGACCTTCATCTGTAATGCAAAGGGTTTACCACAGACAGTGGTACCTCACCTTCCGAAATTAATCTGTTCCAGAGCTTTTTTCATAACCTGCATTTTTCGCAAGTTGAACCGTATTTTACATGTAAAACGTGTGATTCATTCTAAGGCTCCTAATACTACCCCCTAAACCCTTTAAAAATTATAAAAGCATAACTTTTAAGACCTCCTTCTGCTTCTATACCGTACCGATGGTAGACGGGTTTGGCCATATTCCTTTGTGATATCACTCGAGCCCGTTTCTTCTCCACACTCGCACTAGAAATCACACGTGTGTGTGTGTGTGTGCACGCGTGCGTGCACGCGCATGTTGACCATGTCTTATTAGCAGAGCATAAACAACAGTAACTCTGTCCTTTACACCAAAAGCATCATGGTAGATTCAGCTCCATAATAGGCAATGGGAGGTAGATGTGTCATTCCTCCTAGGCAATGGGATCCCTGTCCAAGATGACGTCAGGTTGACCTGTCCAAGATGGCGCTTCAGTGAAGGTGACATGAACGACAGCTCAGTTGTTAGCCAATGGGAGGCCAGCGAGGCGGGATGTTTGAACGTCACTGATGGGAGAGCAGCTCGTGGATTATTTGAATGTTTGAAAGGCGTGTTTGAATTTTTAAGATGGCGCTTTCGTAACGTGAACTTGTTTCGTATCCCGAGACAAAAATTTTAGGAAAATGCTTTTCGTAACCTGAATTTTTCGTTTGGTGAGACTTTCGTAAGGTGAGGTACCACTGTACTTAGTTTATCATTCAGCTCCCAGGTACATTAAATATAGATGAAATACAGGGGTTTCTCTTGGAAGTAGAATGGAATCAGCCACAATGTCTTTATGAATACGACTCCTGTATGTGAGTGTTCATGACTCCTGCACCAGGCGCCATGATATTCGTAATATCACCATCTCTCTCTTTTTTTTTTCGTTTCTCTTTGTATCCATTCTTCTGTTTCTTAATGCTCGATCTCAGACTTTTCCATTTTCTACACTTGTTTTGTGTTTCACTTATTCATACACTAATTTGCAGAACTGCATATACCTATTAGGGTGGTGGGGAGGCTGGAGCCTATCACAGGCGGGCACTGGGCGAAGGCGGGGAAAAGCCTGAACAGCTTGCCAGACCACTGCAGGGCAACACACAACCATTCATACTCACATAAATCTTGTTATTGTTTTTCTTTTTTTTTTTTTTTTTTGTTTTTTTCAGACACAAAACCAAAACACACTTTGAAATCTGAAATGGATTCTCGGGCAGCACTTTTAGGGAACTTTGAATATGTAGTCAAAGATATGTTTCTGCAAGAAAAGAATGCCATCATTGTGTCCATGATGTCCATGGGTTCCATACTTAAGCTGGTCCCTTACTGCAAATGATTTATATCCAAGTATTGAAAATTATTCTCATAAACATAAGTGTTAATTTTTAAAAAATTGTCAATAAGTGTCAATTATTTTAAAGCTCTAAAATGGGACTTTTTTTTTTTTTTTTTTTTTTTTTTTTTAATCCACTACATTTAAAGCTGAAAATGTACATTTTATTCCAAGCTTGTATGATAAATTTTATATCCACTGTTTGGGTGTTGACCATCACTGTAGTGTAGCGATTTGACACTACCTCACAGTAAGAAGGTGCTGGGTTTGACTCCTGGTGTGTCTGTGTGGAATCTGCATGTTCTCCCTGTGCTTGTGTAGGTTTCCTCCAGGTACTCTGGTTTCCATATGTATTTACCTAATTGTTTGTTTCCGAGTACTTCTCGGTGTGGGGGGGGGGGGGGGTGTAAGTGTGAATGTTTATTTGGGTTTTGGCCCTGTGATGGACTGGCAAGTTATTCAGGGTGTGCCCAGCCTTGACCCAGAATCAGGAGGCTGTAGCTTCCGTGCTCCCCAAGTACAGAAGTATCGATATTTTGATTACACAAAAGCCGAATTACAAAGATTGTGACATTGTCCACATAATAATGGGCCTAACTGTAAATTACATTATTGGTCATAATGCCTTGTGATTTTTAATTCTCCAACCGACATGTAATATATTTTGCATCTTTAAAACTTATAAAAAATTAATGAACAATAGGTTGTAAACATGCTGTAATTAAATAATAGGCCACATACAGTACATAGGCATATTAAAGCAGTTTAAATATTTGTCATTAGAAGGCATTACTAAAATTACAAAATAATAATAATAAGTGCAGTCTTAAAGTTTTGTACATTCAGGCTTTATATAAAGTCGAACTGGGCTACAAAAATTTAAACTTTTCTATTTGTACAGTCTTTTTGTCCTACATCACATTTTGCCCCTTTAAGGTAGAAGACTGCTTTTCCCACATTTCTGTCTGAACTTAGAATATGGAATTTGAAAACACTTTTATACATTTTTATACCCCATAAAAAATATATATATATATTAAAAAAAAGAAGAAGTTCAGAGAATGTGGGGAAAGGCATTTGTTTCCAAGTAATTGTTGGTGTAATTTGTACTTTTATGGTTCTATTACCAAACACTGTCCACTGAATTAAAAAAAAAACAAACAAAAAAAAAACCTGACAATGTTTATTTAAACATAACCGCAAGCTTATTAATAACTTTAAATGTGGCTGTATGATCCACCATTTTAAGCCCATTTTTGTACCGTCTGACCGAAAGATGCAAAAGAAAGATAAAAATATAACGAGGCTGAATTGTAGCCATACATGAACCAGATATTAATCAGTGATGTGTTTCTAGATGCACAGGCTATTTAGGTGGATTTTTAAAACCCGATCATCTTCCCATCCGATTCCAACGTCGCCCGCATTGTTTCTGAAATGAAGGCTCCATGATCCCAGGTAGAGTTCGGTAGTTATTTAAGATAAAGGAATGAATGAAGTGAATCGTTTGACTGAAATTCCTTTCTGTAGAAAATTCTGTTTGGGATTCAAATGATACAATAAATTTACTCTCTTTAACAGTATAAACCAATTTTGTATTTATCATCAAAAAATATATAAATAAATCCATTATCAGTCAGTCTTCTCATATTCACAAATATATTGGCTGATCAGTGATCGAATGTGCAGTACTTTTCATGGATGTGTCACATCAGGTGAATGTCACTCAATCACCCAATTACTGTATCTATCTTACTCCTGCTATAAAAGCCTATTTAGTATTATTGTGTTTATACTAGGTCTTTACTTGTTCTGGTGATTTTCATAATTTTATTCATGTTTTAAATGTTTACAAAAATCTAAATTTATATTATTCATATTTGTCTTGTTCCCTAATCTTATTTTACACAAGACTTTTTTTAATGTGTGATTATTTTTCCATATTATTGAATAAATACACATTTTTCATAGTAACCAAAGTTCATGTCATTCCTTTACTGATAAATGTGATTTAACTATGTTTCTCATTCATTCATTTATTTGTTGTTATATGTTAGTATTTAACTTGTAGACAGTGTGTACTAGACTAATTAAGTTGATTTGTTAATATGTCAAAGCACATTTTTTTCATTGGTTCCTGAAGGTCTATTTGTGCAGCAGAAAAATTCTAATATAAATTGTATAGTAGAATTGAATATATTCAAAGTGATTGATTCATTTGGGTTCTCTGAATACAGCAGGTACAGAAAACTATCAATCCTCTCCCACACTTTTACAATACAGGGATCCCTCACTTTTCACGGTTAATTGCAACCGCAACCACCGAATTCCGCGAAGTAGGATCAAACCCCCCTGACTGATGTATACGTGCATGTATATGGGTATATAATATCCATAAATATATATTCAACACTATAAATGTTTATAATAGCAAACATTAAAAAATAATGCATAAGATGTAAATTAAATATAAATACACACATATACAGCGACGCGCGCACACAGATGCGCACCTCACATTAAAATGTTAGTTTTGTTGGGGGGTTTTGGGTTGTTGTTTTTTTTTTGTTTTTTTTTGCATAATTGACCTTGTTTTGTGGTGTTTTCCTTAACTTTTTCCCATATTCTTCCTTAACTCCTTTAATTCGATGAATATTTAAAAAAAACAAAAACCGCGATGCACTGAAGTCACATGAATTGAAACGGATAGTAGCGAGGGATCCTTGTACTCACATTTTATTTCTTTGTAGCCTGAAAGAAAGCCACACAGACATACAAATCCATTGCTCGAAATAGTCATCGGTCTCCTGGAAGCATCTCTACTAGATTCATCCTGTTTGCAGGGTCAGCCTAATCTGGGAAGGGTCCCAGTAGTACCAACACTTTCTACTTCTTGATCGTAGACTATACTGTGGTCCTTGGGATTCAAAAAAAAAATCCTCAAATGGATTATTTTATTTTGGCTCCATCTTCGACTGACTTCTGCCTGTCCACAACTTCTGGAGCCTGAATTTATGCTGAGATAAACAGAATGACTCGAGTTGACGACGGGTGAAAGACATTTAGCTCGGTGTGCAATGGAGACGGTGGCTAATTACAGCTCATTGAGTTTATAACTTGTTTTTTTTAACAAAGTGATGATCCTGTAACCATCTCAGTGATTTCAGTTTCATATATTTTTCTTAGCTGTTACTATTAAATCTTTAACTAGATGTCTTTATTTCAAGCTGCAAAGCAACAAAATATGACAATGTGAAATAAAAAATTGAAAGTGGTGACCTGGTGGTAAAAGTGCTGGATCACTGATCCTAAGGTTGGGGGTTCAAGACCCATTCTCCAGGGGTTGTTTGTCAGTGTCGTGCCCCCCCCCCCAGTGCAGCTACCTGGGTTATCAAAGGCCGGCCATGTCTCCAACTGTCTATAGTGAGAGTCTGTAAAAGAACCACTGCTGACTTTCAACAAGAGTAGCTGCAATGCCGTCAGCTTGTTTCTGCCCTGCGATGGCCTGGCGAGCTGTCCCGGGAGTACTCTGCCCTTGCATGGAGTCGGTTGGGATGGGCACCAGCCTCCCTGCGACCCTAATTAGGATTAAGCAGATACAGAAAATGATGAATCAAAAAATAAAAAAAAGCACCTTTCAAAATACTGTACATACAAAACTATATCTTAGAAAGTTACCAAAAACTTCATTGTTCTAAAATAAATAATTTGAGTGACTGTGCATCCATAACAACCGATTTGAAAACTACAGAATAATAACATTAGTTCATATTAGTAAAACATATTTCGCCTCGCTGTTGAAAGTTCAGTTGTACTGATCTCTACTGAATTACTGTATAACGAATGAATGAGTTCCAACTGTCAACAATAAGCAAAACAAAAAATTTAAACATCACAAAACTTACCTGTACAATTTTGAAATTTGAAAACAGACTTCACCAGGTGTGCGAACTGATCTTCTCTGTTCAAATTAACTCCGAATCCAGATTGCATGTATTTTTGAAGGCCGGAACATTAAAGGGTGCTTTTGCAGTTCAACTGCAGTTGAATTTCTGCAGATGTGAAAGAGTCACGATTGCACTCACAGTGCAACAATAAGAAAGATTTCAAATTCAGCATGCAGAAAGATGGCACATATGAAAAATTTATGAAATATTTTTCCAGATCCGAAAAACTTCAATGAGGGGGAGGCAAGCAGAGTGTGCACCAACATCCATTGGTTTGTTGGTTCCAAATGCAGATCAATATGGGGTGGAGAGATACAGAAATGAAAACAGAAGGAAAGAGAGCTGTAATAATGGGGTACTTTTGGGACATTTCTAATAGAGGAAGTAATTAAGGCAAAATTGGGGCAAAGTACACCCTGGACAGCTCGCCAGGCCATTGCTGGGCAGAAACACACCGACGGCAACTCAGTGGCCTATTCTTCATGAACGACAGCAATGGCTCTTTTTTACACGCCCACAGAGACATGGCTGGTCTTTAATAAGCCAGTTTACTACACTGGGAGGACTGCAGTGACAACTCGGTGATAGTGGGACTTGAACCTCTGACCTTTGGATCAGTAAGCCAGCACCGGGCCACCACTGCCCTACTGTTGTAGGTTGCATGTAAGTTGCATTAAGTAAATACAGCTGTCTGTCTTCCTTTCGGCTTTTTCCCTTTTACTCGGGAGTCGCCACAGCGAATCATCTGATTCGCATGTTTGATTTGGCAGAGGTTTTTACGTCGGATGCCCTTCCTGTTGCAACCCTTTTAACAAGGGACAGAAACACGCTGACGGCTTTGCAGCTACTCTTTACGAAAGTCAGCAATGGTTCTTTTACATGCCTCTCACCATAGACAGTGAGAGACATGGCCCGCCTTTGATAACCCAGTTAGCCGCACTGGGGGGACAGTGACAACCTTGTGGAGAGTGGGACTCGAACCCCCAACCTTTGGATCAGCAATCCAGCACCCTATACCACTAGACCACCACTGTCCCTTCATTAAGTAAATACAGCTGTAACATGTTAGAGTGTGTGTGTGTGTGTGTGTGTGTGTGTGTGTTTGTGCGTTTGATGCAGTAAAGTAAAAAATGTTAATAGTTAGGATTCTTTTCGATACCCACATTATTTCAATTCAGTGTGTTCAGTGCCTGCTGAGATTTTCAGTAAATCTGAACCATTGAATTATTGAATAGTGTATGTGGTACAGCAGCACAACAGGTAAAATTGTTGGCTCACAGCTTCTGGGTACCCAATTTTGTTGGGCTGTGGTGGGGAGTCTGCACGGAATTTCCCGTGTTCTCCTGGTGTCCATGGAGGTTTCTTTTCCCCTAACAAGAAACACGCCAGCAGGTGGATTAGCTATGTTAAATTGCACTGAGTGGAAATGATTGCATGCATGATGTAGACGTTTCCAAATTTGGTCCCTGAGAACCCTCTGACTTCCATGCTTGATCACGCCCACTTCAAATCATGAGATAGTAAACAGCTAAATGCATAAATAATCTGTGCTGGAAACTAGAAAAACACTCAAATGTGAAGGGCAGGGGGTTCTCCAGGACTAAGGTTGGTAACCTCTGGTCTCGTGTGCCTTTTGCCCAATTGTGTTTCAGAGTTTCGATATCTATGGTACACCATTTCAAACTCAAGCGACAACACAAAGCATCTCGACTCTAGAATGGGATCTGCATATGAAAAGTGGAATGAGCTCAAACGTGTGTTAACAGACAACCGGATACGTCTATCTACTGGGGTGAAGTTTCTAAAAGCCTGCGTAACATCCCGGCTCTTATATAGCGTGCAGGTCTGGGAAATGACCTCAAAAGGAAATAGAAAAGATCGAGGTGGTCTGGAACAGTTTCCTTAGGAAGATGGTGAAGGGCGGGTATAGGCGACAAGGGGATCGCGGAATCGCTAGTGTGAGTGAAGATGGACAGGAGTGCTGGAGGTTCAAGTACTCAAATGCACACCTACGTCGTATGACTGGAACTGAACCCATTGAGACATTCTGTAGAACACAGGAGTTAAAGTAACTGGCTCATATCTGTCGGATGAGTAACGGGGATATGCGAAAACAGGTCCTTTTTGATGAACGATCTAAAACTTGGAAGAAATTGGAGGGACTGCGAGAATGATGATGGACAGGGAGAACTTTCTGCACTTCATTAATCAATGCACCCAATGAGTGCACCCTGAGGAGCAAAGGCTCCAGTGTAGGGAAAACGATGATGATGATGATGATGATGATGATGATGATGAGACGCGCTCCACCACCACCATGACCATAATAAACTGAAAACTGAAGGAAAAGAAATGAATGCATTGAATTATTTATTTCTCTTTATTCAGAGCATTCCAGAGCACAAAGGCATTTTACAAATAATAATTAAAATATAATATTCAGGAATGAAGAGGTTAGTTTGAATTGTAGCAGCTGGATTTTGAATAAGTTGAAATTAACTGGAAGGAACTTCCTCAGTTTCGAGTGATTTCTTACTGTGGTCGGTTGAAACTGTTGATTGCAGCATGAAGCTTTATAAATTACCCATGAACCACGGAAACATACAAAATACACAGCACACAAACATCTATTCATTACAATTGAACAGAATATGGATATATGCAGCATGTGTTTTTATATATTCCAGAATGAGTTACTTTCATGCTTTTCAAATTAACTCGGCTTCACAGTTGCACTTTTGGAATTTTACAAGTTGGATATCAAAAAGTTACTGTTGGAATAACAACAGTGTGGTCCTGGTCGTGGGGTATTACACATGTTTCTTCACAGCAATGATGAGCGAAGAAAGTCAGCATTCTCTATTTCGTGGGCTTGTATGCAATACAATCATAATGTTGTTATAACTCACTGAAATTGTTTACTTACAGACGACACAATATGTCTGAAAATATCCAAAGGCTTTTGACTCTTTTGTAGGGAAAGGCGCTCATTAACTTCTTAAATACTAGTTTATGTGAAGTCTGATATAATATACACAATTATATCTCCAGTTTTCCCACAGATTTTCAGATCTAGGGTTTTAAATTGAGCAATATGTGGCAGCTCTTGGAATCCAGATAGCTTGGACAAAATATTTTTACTGTAAATCAATGCAAGAAACATTTTTTTAAGAATCAGGTTTTCATGTTACAGTTAATAAACTTTTTAGTCTTCAGTGAAATGATCTGTTCTGTAATTGGACAAAATAACCCATAATAGTGGCCTTTAGAAATGAAGGCCCAAACTCATGGCACTGAGAAATCTGAAGATGCAGAGCATCCAATTACAACTGTCTGTAAATATATTAGATTTTTTAAAGCTCGTCATTGCATGTATAGTACAACAGTGTTACATATACATTTTATAGCAAAGAAATCTTAGTGTTTTAGAAATCATATACAACCCCAAATCAGTAAAAAAAAAAAAAAAAAAAAAAAAAAAAAGGTGGGACAATATTGTAAAATTAAATTCTGACTAAAAATAACACTTTGTAAATAATATCTGGCCTGTACAGCACTTATCACAATTCGACAGATCATCATTACATTTTTTAGAAAACAATTTGGATTCTTGCAATTCAGTTAAAAAAGGGACAATGAAGCAGTCAGTATGGTGGAATATTGCTATTTCTGGTGTAATTTCGTTTCAATCTTACTTAAAGAGATCTTACTGTTCAATAAGTTTCATTCGTGCCTTTGCTGACAAACTGGGGAGCTTTGAGGACTAGACCTTTCTTTAATCCTAATTTTGTGCCTGTCAAACAGAAAAAAAATTACAGAAGTCAGAGCACACAAGACGAAGCTTGGGAGTTACAGAAAAAAAAACACTTAAATAACAAAATAAATAAATAAATAAATATACCCGAGGTCTGTGGCAACACACAGTTATTCATTCATTTGCCGACTTGCTTAAGGATTGTGCTGGGGATGGTGCCTATCGCAACGGACTCCCGAGAATGGCGGGGTACAACCTAAACAGTACTTGGAGGAAACCCACGCAACCACAAGGAGAACATGCAAACCCCACACAGAAAGGCACAGGATGGGAATCAAACCCAGTCCTTGCTGTGAGGCGGATGTGCTAACCATTACGCCACCGTGCCACCTTGAAAAAATACATGTCAAAGAAAATTTTGAAAATCACTGCTTTCTTTTTCTATGTGCATTTTGTATACTGTCCCAACTTTCTCAGATGTGGGGTTGTAGTTACCCTTTCAAATAGTTTTCTTATTAAGTTTCACTCATTTAATTAGGGAGCATTAAGTACGTCTGTTATTTTGACCTATGTACTAAATTCTGGTTTTTTAATTAAAAAAAAAAAAAACAATTATTCTTCTTCTGAAAGGCAGCAGCGAAATCGCCTGGAAACATGTTCATATAAATGATGTCTCATCCTTAAATCAACACCCTATCGTGGTGAAGGGGTTTGCGTGTACTAATGATCCTGGAGCTATGCTGTTGGGGGCATAATGCCGCCAGTAGGATCAACCAAGGCAAACAGATCCTAAGTGAAGGTCCAGACTAAGTGTGGTTCAGAAGACTCCTGTGAAAGAAAAAACTTCAACAGCTCAAGTTTCTCTTGCCCAGACTTGGGTTACCAGGGTGTCAACCTGGAGCTGGGCCTGGGGTACGGGCTCAACGGGAGAGCCTGGTAGCCAGGTCCAGCCCAAAAAGGAGACAAGGGTCTGCTCTCCCAGAGACCCATCATCTGTGGGAGGGGTTATAGGGGTTGGGTGCAGCGTCAGCCAGGTGGCAGCTGAAGGTGTGGGTTCTGTTAGATCAATCCTCAGCTACTTATTCTGTCTTTTGGGCCATGGAATGTCACCTGTGTTGTGAGGAAGAAGCCTGAGCTAGAGCGCGAGATTGAGAGATCATTAACTGAGAATTAACAAGGTCTAGCTCCATTTTCATTCAAATGACAGATAGACCTTGTTAATTCTCGGTTGATGAGATGTGGCTAGATACAGTTGGGCTCACTTTGATTGGGCTCTGAAATCACCCATCTCGAGAGGGGCTGGACCTTGTTCCATTTTTGGAGTTGCTCATCAGAAGAGGCAGCAAACTGGTGCGGGCATCCTTGTTGCCCTGTCTCAGTGCCCAAATGTTGGGGTTCTCCCCAGTTGACAAAGGGGTAGGCTTCCTCTACCTCCAGGTGAGGGGACAGTTCCTCACTGTTGTTTGTGCTTATGCACCAAATGACAGTTCAGTGTACCCATCCATACGGAGTCCCTACGGAGTGTATTGAAGGGTGCTCCACCTGGGAACTCCATTGTCATCCTGAGAGAATTAAACGGCCATGTTGGCAATGACAGTGTGACCTGGAAGGGTGTGATTAATAGGTATGGCCTTGCCGATCTGAGCCCAATTGGTGTTTCATTGTTGGACCTCTGTACTCTTCACAGCTTGTCCATCATGAACACCATGTTCAAAGGTATAAGGTGTCAATAAGTGGCCTTGGCATCAGCACAATCTAGGCCATCGTTCAAGGATTGACTTTGTAGTCGTGTCAACGGATTTATGACCACATATTCTGGACACTTGGGAGAAAAGAGTAACTAAGCTGTCATGTGGTGATGAGCTGGATCTGATGGTGGTTGAGGCTGCCCTACAGACATTGGAGACCCAAGCGTGTAGTCGGGGGTCTTTTTGGAATGTTTGTCAGAGTCTTCTGTCAGAAGGGCCTTTAATTCCCGCCTCTGGCAAAACTAAAACCACATCCCAATAAAGGTCGGGGACATACATTCCAAATGGAGGAATGCGCGGCCGAGTGTGGAGTGGCATGGATGAGAATCAGCACCACCAAGTCAGAGTGGGGCAGTGGTGGTCCAGTGGTATAGGGTGCTGGATCGCTGAGCCAAGGGTTGGGGATTCGAGTTCCACTCTACACAAGGTTGTCACTGTCCCCCCCAGTGCAGCTAACTGGGTTATCAAAGGCGGGCCATGTCTCTCACTGTCTATGGTGAGAGACACGTAAAAGAACCATTGCTGACATTCGTAAAGAGTAGCTGCAAAGCCGTCAGCGTGTTTCTGTCCCTTGCTAAAAAAAAGGGTTGTGACAGGAAGGGCATCTGATGTAAAAACCTCTGCCAAATCAAAAGTGTGAATCAGATGATTCGCTGTGGCGACTCCCGAGTAAAAGGGAAAAAGCCGAAAGAAGACAGACATACAGTCCAAATGGAGGAATGCGCGGCTGAGTGTTGAGTGGCATGGATGAGAATCAGCACCACCAAATCAGAGGCCATGGTTCTCAGCCGGAAAAGGGTGGAATGTGGTCCTGCCCCAAATTGGGCTCTTGTTTACCAGAGAAGAAAGGATGGTGTGGGAGATCGACAGGCAGATCGATACAGCATCTGCAGTAAAGTGGGGCTTGTTACGTTTTGAAGAGCAAGCTGAGTTGGAAGGCAAAGCTGTCAGTTTACCAGTTGATTTATATTCTTTTTCTCAACTATGATCACGAGCTTTGGGTAGTGACAGAAAAAAACAAGATTGTGAATAGTAGCAGATTAAATGAACTTCCTTTGCAGGGTGGCAGGGCTCTCACTTAAAGATAGGGTGACAAGTTTGGTCGTCTGGGAGGAGCTGGTTGAGGTTGCTCAGGCTTCTGTATAGAATGGCTCCTGAATTCCTCCCTGCCATGGTGTTTCGGGTATGTCCAAAAGAAAGAGACCCCAGGGTGTCTCTCGACTGGTTTGAGAATGCCTCTGTGACCCTCCAGAATAGCTGGAGAGAGGGATGTCAGGACCTCACTGCTTAGGCTGCTGCCTCTGTGATCTGACCTCGGATTAAGCGGGAGATGAAGATGATCTAAATTATGTAATTGGTACCATTTATGTAACAATGAGAAGCAAAAGGCAATAAAGCAAGGCTGTCACATAACAAAGAGAAAAAATATAGCGACAAAAATGCTCACGCACTATTTACAGTTCATTCTGATTCAAGAGTTTTGTCAGTAGTGTTAGATGTGTGATGGGAGATGGCTTTCTGTGCTGTGTGTCCAGAGGGTGACTGTGCGATCAGCAGATGAGGAGAGGAAGGAAAGGTGCTGTGGGTGCCACCTGCACTGGATTACTTTATCACTGTGCTCTCCCGCTGTCGTCAATGGCAGCTGCTTGGTCAGGTCTCCTGCACACACACACACACACACACACACACACACACACACACACACACACACACTGATTACAACTGTGTGAAAAGGGAAGCAATCACTTCAAAAAATGTCATCATCATCATCTTCCGCTTAGTCCAGGGTCGGGTCGCGGGGGCAGCAACCCAAGCAAAGAGGTCCAGATGTCCCTCTCCCGAGCCACTTAAGTAGCCGAGGATCGGTCTGACAGAACCCATGCCTTCGGCTGCCACCCAACTCACATTGCACCTGACCCCTAAAACTCCTCCCACAGGTGGTGGGTCCATGGGAGGGCGGACCCACGTCTCCTTTTCGGGCTAGGCCCGGCCAGGCTCCATGGGCATAAGCCCGACCACCAGGCGCTCGCCTTCAAGCCCCTTCCCCGGGCCTGGCTCCAGGAGGGAACCCCGGTGACCCGCGTCCGGGCAAGGGAGACTGCTTCCATTGTTTCCTCTGAGATGGCATAGGGGTCTTCTGAATCGCACTTTGTCTGGACCTTCACCCAGGACCTGTTTGCCTTGGGGGACCTAATGATCCTAGGAGCTATGTTGTTGGGGGCATAATGCCCCTGGTAGGGTCACCCAAGGCAAACAGGTCCAAAAAATGTATTTCATAGCATTTCATTCATTCGTTCATTTTCTGAACCACATAATCCTAATAAGGTTGGTGGGGAGGCTGTGGCCCATTTCAGCCAACTCTGGAGAGGGTGGGGTACATCATGACACATTTACTACGACCACATCTGTATAAATGGTTGATTACATGATGTCTTACATGACTATGGGACACAGTGGTGTAGTGGTTAACACTCTCCACTCAGTAAGAATCTGCTGAATTTGGGGAATTTCTGTGTGCAGTTTGCATGTTCTCATTATGCCTCCAAAACTTTCGTCCAAGTGCTTTAGGTTTCTCCCACAGTCAAAAGATATGCACCTATTCCAAATGTATTCCTAGATGTAAATGTGAGTATGAATGACTCCACCACGCAAGTGTGTTGTGGAAATTGAGGTGTATCCCAGTCACAAGCCTGAAGAAGCCCAGGGTTAAGGAAATATCTAGAAACCTACTCTCTAAAAAAAACTCGCCATGAATAAGAATAAACGGTAATAGAGGAGAGGTCTGCATAGCAATAAATTCATCAAGAAACAAACTTGACTGAAAGGGTTAGTGAGTAACATGACAACATTATCAAACAACATTTTTCTTTTAATTTGAGATGTGAAAGTATGCCACTGTGAAACATGTCTTCTTCTTCTTTTCCTTTCAGCTTTTCCCCTTTTTTCCAGGGGTTGCCACAGCGAATCATCTGATTCAAATGTTTGATTTGGCAGAGGTTTTTATGTTAGATGCCCTTCCTGACACCACCCTTTTAGCAAAGTGCAGAACCACGCTGACGGCTTTGCAGCTATTCTTTACAAAAGTCAGCAATGGTTCTTTTACATGAACCTCTCACCACAGACAGTGAGAGACATGGCCGGCATTTGATAACCCAGTTAACTGCACTGGGAACAGTGACAATCTTGTGGAGAGTGGGACTCGAACCCCCAACCTTAGCAATCCAGCACCCTTTACCACCAGGCCACCACTGCCCGCCAGTGTGAGACATGTAAGATTGTTGAAACACCACCGTCAATCTCAACCAAGAGACCCAACTATTCAAATAAGTTATTACCAAGCATCTTAAGAGCCAGGCTGGTAAAACAGCTAGACTAAAAGTTAAACCCCACAGACATCAAACATCATATTGAGTTTAGGATTAAACCAGAAACAGATGTCATTAAGCTCTGAGACAGCAGAACAACTTGCTCTGTCACTTTGCTGTTATGCCTCCTGTATTTGCATGCTAATGGACAGCTCTTGTTGCATCAGTGAGGAACGTCATGAAGCCGTAGTGGGCTTTGCCATCAGATCTAATATGTTAAACAAGTGAACCCAAAGGTCTGAACGGTTGCCTCATGCACCTACGGCTCCCCCTAAAAGAAAAGAGCCACTCCACCATAATTCGTGCTATTGCCCCCACCAGGACAAACCTTGAGAAGATCAAAGCCAAGTTCTATGAAGAGTTGGATGCCCTCGTAGTGTCTGTGCCCAAGTAGGACAAACTCATCATTCTCAGTGACGTCAATGACAGAGGTGGTACAGACTGGCATGGGAGGGGGCCATTAGGAGGAACAGAGACAGCAAAAGCAATAGCAACAGATATCCACTGCTGAAGACCTGCGCAACGCATGACCTCTTTATCACTAATACAGTCTTCTGCCTGCCCAAACGTAAAAAGACATCTTGGATGCACCCACGCAGCAAACACTAGCATCTTATAAACTATGCCATAGTCAGGAGATGTGACAGGCAGGATGTTCGGGTGACAAAAGCAAAGTGCAGTGTAGAATGCTGGACAGACCATAGGCTCATCCTAGCAAGATTCAACATGTCCATCCAACCCAGGTAGCACCCATAAGGCAAAAAGGTGTCTTAATATCAGCAAGCTTGAACAGCAATCTGTGTGACAGGACCCTCGGTGAGGACCTAGACCGCAAGCAGAGCGAACTCGACCTTGGTTCAAGCAGAGCAGAAGGCTGGGCTGTATTCGGAGACATGGTGTACAGCAAAACACAAAGCCCACAGAGATTTCCAACAAGATAACATATCTGTCTCTAAAAAAAAAGCAACCTAGCACTCCATCAAAAGCAAGCTGCAGGCAAACCTCAGAGAGATGCAGGACTTAGCAACAAAGTGGATGTGATACAGAAGTGACAGTAACAATTCCAAGCACTTCTATGCCCTAAAGACCATCTATGGGCCCCAATCCTCTGGTACCTCACCACTGCTTAGTGCCGATGGGTCCACTCTAACCATTGAGAAGAGCACAATACTGGAAAGATGGGCAGAGCACTTCAGCAATGTTCTGAACTCCATCAATAATGAAGCCATCATTTGCATGCCCCAAGTGGACATGAACACTTCACTGGCAGAGCCTAAATCAGAATTGGAGGCCCTGAAAGCAATCAAAGTTCTATCAAACAGTAAAGCAAGGCAGGAGGACCAGTCTTGGTTCACAAACTCACCGAACTATTTGAGACCATATGGCAGCAGGAAACTATTCCCCAGTAACTGAAGTATTCCTCTATTGTCCATGTTTACAAGAAAAAAGGAAACAGGCAGCACTGCGACAACCACTGCGGAATTTCTCTACTCGTCATCTTAGTGAAGACCTGATTCCTCCTCAACCGCCCCATTCAGCACGTGGAAAACGAACATCTGCCAGAAAGTCAGTGTGGCTTCATAGAGAGTCGTGGGACAACCGATATGATCTTTGCTGCTTGTCAGATTCAGGAGAAGTGCCAGGAACAAAACAGACATCTTTACGCAACGTTTGTCGACCTGACCAAGGCCTTCAATACCGTCTGTCGCAATTGGCCTTGGAAAATGAGAGGGAAGTTTGGATGCCCTGACAAGTTCATCAGCATGGTGCGACAGTTTCATGATGGCATGCTGGCTCGAGTACTGGACAATAGTGATTCTCCCGAAGCTTTCTCAGTCACTAACAGGTTGAAGCAAGACTGTGTGCATGCACCCACGCTCTTCACATGACGCTCTCAGCCACGTTATCAAATGCCTTCTATGACGATGACACCACTATCAAGATCAAGTACAGGTCGTTGCATAAATTGTCAAGGCTAGCGTAGTTTTTGGACGGCTACGCGAGTCAGTTTGGAGGAGGTAAGACAGGTCACCAACCTGAACCGAGCAGTTGTATTAATTATTCTACTGTACGCCTGTGAGACATGGACGCTTTATGCACGTGCTGGAAGAAAACTAAACCGGTTTCACATGAACTGTCTGAAAAAGCGGTTGAAAATTACCGGGCACAACAAAGTTCCAGACACATAGGTCCTTTCTCGAGCTGATCTGCCAAGCATCCACACCCTGCTGAGGAGAGCACAAGTCAGATGGAAAGGCCATCTTGTTAGGATGCCAGACACACGCCTCCCCAAGAGACTATTCTACGGTGAACTGGCGGAAGGCAAGTGCTCACAAGGCAGACAAAAACTTGAAAGGATACACTTAAGGTCTCCCTTAAGTCTTAGAGATCAACCCCAATACCTGGGAGACTGAAGTGCTAACTTGCCCAGCAGCATAGCCACATCAGCAAAGGTGCCACCTCCTACGAGCAAAACAAGACAATCGAGGCCAAATGGAAACATAAGCTGCACAAGTTCAAAGCCAACTCCTTGCCTCAAGCTCCTGCAGACCACCTGTGCTATAGTTTCCGAACAAACATCAGACTGATCAGCCACAGCCGGACACACCATGCACCATGTTCTTCTTTCTCATGAATTCCACAGTTGTTGTCGACAACGATGGATGAATGAATAGAACCTTAGACATGAACAAAAAACTTACAAACAGCTGATGACTGCCATTTATTAGACCTCACCAGAAGACAAAGCAAGAAAGAACTTGAAAGGTAAAGGTCTCAATCAACAGATAACATCAGTGAGAAGTCTGTTTGGTGGCTGACATTCAAGCAGCAGTTGGGAAACATTTCCCATTCTGAGGTTATGTGTGAGCCTCATAAGAGTTAAGTGTCTGAAATACTACCACATCACTGAATATTCTGATAAAGCGATGAACACTGAATTGGTTTTGGACTAAAGCTACAAATAATAGTTGGGTTCCGGCTACAATTATTGATTGTGTAGGGTTGGGCTTTAAATGTAGGTAGGTTAAGTTGAGCTAAAGATTTAAATTTTGGTGTTAGTTTGGTTACTAACAATGTTTGAACAGTGGACAGTTACCTTGTAGGTCAGTGATGATGATCTTTTTGTCATAGGAACCAGTCAGCAAGTAGTGAGCTCCAGGGGAGAAGCGTATTGAACGCACATCACTCAGATGAGGTCGATATGTCTGAACCATCCTCCCCCCTCTGATGTCATAGAGCATACAGGCACTGTCCTCCTGGCCTGTGGCTAGCAGACGCCCACTGGGATCCACTGCCACTGAGGCTACTGGGCTACCTGAATTATATGCACAAACAAAGATACACGAAGCATATGTTAAAAATAAGGTACGTATGTTTCCTGCCAAACATAAGCAAATTTCTTCAGTGCAAAAGAAATTAAAGTACATAGTCATTTACACCACAGTTACAAGCCTATTAGCATAACATAGCCATATTTTATTGGTTAATATTTACATTTAATATGTTTCATTTATATTTTACTCTAATCTCAGAGAATTTGATCTAATTGCAGCAGTTTACTAGTTATTATTATTTTTAGTTTGCAGAGTACTTCGGCAAATAGAAGGACTTGATTGTGCTCTTCTAACATGAACAAATCTTTGGCTGAGGTACGAAAAGTGCACATTAGTTAGTTCTCTGATGAAAAAAAAATTGTAGCAGATCTACAACCTAGAGGTGCACATCCAAATTTTGAAGGTGGCGAGTGAGAGCAGCATTATTTCTGTGCTGAAGGTCTGGGTGCCATAGGCTGAGATAGACGTCCCTAAACTTTGGCATCAGAGCCCTCACAGGAGGCAAATCAATTGGCGGCATACTTACAAATACAAAAGACCAAGATGGTAGTGTGCATGCACAGTGCAAGGTTCAGCGTCTCTTCAGATTTTGCAAGTTTGTAGTGATATTACTGCTAATTTTGGGTCTGTTCATATAGAAACAGCTTCTCGTTCACATCCTACACCTGACAATCGCTTCCGGATATTAGATTACAAAAGTCCAACTGTTTTATCAGCAAGCTTTATCGCATCCACCACAAAGACGAGGGAAAGACAGAGGGTTAAGAGCTAAACTACAGCTAACACCGCATTGGATTTCTTTACCCAGCATTTTGCTCGCTAATGTGTGGTCCTTGGTGAACAAAATCGACGAGTTATGACACTGGATCACCCACAACGGGAGACGTATAGACTATGATGTAATGAAATTCACTGAAATGTAGCTACACAGTGGAATACCCAACAGTGGTATAACGCTAACTGGGCGCCAGATTCTCCAGGTGAAGAGAATAGTAGATCACGCCAATAAGACAAAAGGCAGAGAATTGTGCATTTATGTCAACAAGATTTTGTGTAAATGCTGTACAAAGACTATGTACAAACAAAGAATTCCTTATGGCTAAGTGTATACCCTTCTCTCTGCTTTTAATCCTTTTGCTTTTGTTTACTTCCACAATGATAACAGCTGCATATCTTCTTCTTCTTCTTCTTTTCCTTTCGGCTGTTCCCTTCAGGGGTCGCCACAGCAAACCATCCGCCTCCATCTCGCCCTGTCCTCTGCATCTTCTTCTCTTACTCCAACGACCTTCAAGTCTTCCTTCACCACATCCATAAATCTCTTCTTTGGTCTTCCTCGAGGCCTTCTGCCTGGTAGTTCCAACCTCAGCATCCTACTGCCAATATACTCACTATCCCTCCTCTGTACATGTCCAAACCATCTCAATCTAGCCTCTCTGACTTTGTCTCCAAAACATCTTACATGGGCTGTCCCTCTGATGTACTCATTTCTGATCCTATCCATCCTCGTTACTCCCAGAGAGAACCTCAACATTTTCATCTCCGCTACCTCCAGCTCTGCCTCCTGCCTTTTCCTCAGCGCCACTGTTTCTAAACCATACAACATCGCTGGTCTCACCACCGTCTTGTACACTTTTCCTTTCATTTGATAACAGCTGCATATATATGCATATAATCCATGGAGCTCAGTGTGGATTTCAGGAAGGAAAAAGGGGACGCTCGTGACCCTAGCCACATCAATAACATGGCTGTTCAATGTGCCTCCAGCTTCAAATTCCTGTGTATATCCACATCTCAGAGAACCTGTCCTGCTCAGCCAACACCTCCAGGCTGGGCAAGAAGGCCCAGAGAACACTGAAGAAAACCTGTCTGGTGACATATTGGGTAACTGCTGTGTTACACAGAGCATCCTGACCACCTATGTCATAGTCTGGTATGGGAATTGCACTGTCGCTGACCACAAGGCATTGCAGCGGGTGGTGAAACCCCCCAGTGCATCACAAGGACTCTATCATGTCTTTGCTGGGTGTGCAGCATTTTTAGCATTCTTAGCAGACTCTTTCATCTCCTCCCCACCAGAAGACACTTCCCCACAGATGTCACCCGACTGAACTCAGTCCCCTGTTGAAATTTCCATTCCTATCTACACTACACCATGGTGGTACCATTCACATCATTCAGTCCGAGACTCATGCTTTTCCTCTTCTCTCTCCTCCTACGGACACACCTCCTGCCTCTTCTTCGACTAACAGTAGTCCAATTTCCACCAGCACCCTGTTGGTTAACAGCACTGATGGCGGTCGTTGTTAACCTGGGCCTCGACCGATCCGGTATGGAGGTAATACTTGTGATTTGTATATTTGATTTGGCTCAGGTTTTACGTCGGATGCCCTTCCTGACACAACCCTCTGCATTTATCTGGGCTTGGGACCGGCATGAGTGAGAGCACTGGCTTGTGTCCCCCTCATGGCTGCATGGGCCTAGTATGAAAGGAGGTCAAAATAAAGCAAAGACGGTGAAGTCGAGCAAAGCCCCTAGCGCGAGGCAATACAACAGAAGCTAACTGTCATTTGGATTCATGTTCCCCGGAGATGAAACTCCACCGATACCAGTGTGCCTGGTATGTGATGAAAGGCTATCTAACACTGGTATCGTACGTAAGTAAGCTTTTCAAGCCTGACTGCCAAAAAACAAGAAACAGAGAGAGACTGAGGAAGAGGAGAGCTGTTGAGGAAGAGCTTGGTATGTTTTTCTTCAATTCCTGTCAGGATATCAGCTCTGTTCATCCACACAGGCCCAGGATTCACACTGAGTGAGTAGAAATAAAAAAGATATGTTCAAATAACATGTTCAAAAGCATGTCCATGAAAAAAAAAAATTCCGTGAGTGTTCTGTGGGGTCAAAGGACATTCCGTAGTCCTTCTGTAAACATTCCGTCATTTCCGCAAGTGGTTCGTAGTCTTTCCTTTCATACTATTTATACTCCTTTTTATATATTGTTATATAACTTTTCCGCAAGTCTTCCCTCCTCTTCCGTCTGGTCAAAAGCAGCCACGGAACAGGTCAGGTGGGAGCCGGAGATAGTTGAAGAAGGACTGCTTGTCTTCGAAATGGAGCACGCAGGAATCTCTCACCATCTCCCCTCCTTCGGGCAGCGCAGTGACGGAGAGAGCTGCTCTACACACCACACACCATCAGCAGCAGCATCAGACCGAGCGCTTGCCGGGTGCTTTGCCCCTCACTTTTCAGACATGGCCCCTGAAGACCGATCGATGGCACACCGTGAGTATTTCACCTTCTTCTGATTCACTGATCCACTGCTGACTGTGGTTTGCTTGAGACTTCGATCAGGTCTGCATGATCATCCTCCTCATACCGATGATCACGTGCGTGCAAATGGAGTAGAGAGCGCACCGCACGCACAGCCATGTTTAAATTGCCTGAAAATAAATGATCAAGCAAATACAAAGCGGGGTTCAGAGATCAACGCGTCTTAAACACGGGCTCAAGTGCATGCTTTCATCCAGCACCGACTCGATCAGCGGGATAGGGGAGTTGGAATAATGCCCGGATGATGCTCTGAAACGCACCACACACCAAATAGATGAACCAACCTGAAGGGAGAAGAACAGAAATCTTCATTACATCTCAAGGTGATGCCTTGAAATGAAGCACTAGGGCTTTTTATTATTTTTTTTACCTGGCCATCAAATAGACTAAGTTATTGTAAGGGTGAAACAGGAAGATTTCCTTCTATTTGTGGTAAACCTAGGCTAAGTTTCTCAGAAATATCATCTAGAGGAGGACTGAGTGTGTCTTGTGGTGGTTCCACCCTTAGCCATGGACGTACCCAGAAGCGTTTGGGTGTGTATTTCCTTTGCTTCTCTCATCTTTGAATCTGTGTATTTATAGGTGGAATCAGGTGCAAATCCTTTGATCTTTGCCAATTTTTCTGAATTGAAACATGGTTACACCGGGTATTCCTCAGTCATTCCATGTTGAATGTAAACGCTCCGCTTTCATTCTGCATGTGTCCACAATCATTCCGAAGCTCTTCCTTCTCAAATGGATTAGAGCTGTAGTTATTCCACGAGTTTTCCGTGAACGATCCATGAATCATCCGAAAGTCTTCCTTTGCAATCCGTAGCTATTCGTACTTGTTCCGCAGTTCATCTGTGGGCTTTTCCGTACTTATTCCTAAGTTGTACCGTAGTTTTGGCGTACTTTGCCGTACCTGTTCCGCACATGCCATGAACGTTCCGAAAGTATGATCGCAAGAATTTCTACTTTTCCGTAAGGTTTTCACCCATTTCCTTGCAAGCCGTAGTCCAGTGAAATGGGGGCATTACTCTTTAATTATACATGAGTAATAAAAGTAAATTTGAATGTAATCTAATCTAATTTTATGTTGAGGTTTGACCATATGAGCACTATTTGTCTCTACTTCACTTGTCAAACATGTTTGCCCTTCTCAGTGAGACACCCTCCGAAAAAGCTAAAAGAGCTTTGATTATAAAAAAAAGCTTTACTTTAAGGTACATGAAATTAGCCAGGACTTTAGAGCCATCAGCAACAATGTTGTTTATTGGGAGCCAAAGTACAAAACATAGCAGGTAATTTTAGGTTCTAAGGCAAACATAGGTTCTTTATAACAGGTCCTCAACCACTGGATCATGAATCAATACCGGTCCTAGGGTCATTTGGTATATTTTGGGCCCTTAGAAAGGTTGGGGAAAAAAAATTATATATATTTATATATATATATATACACACACACACACACACACATACATATACATACATATATATATATAAATAAAATATACAGTATGCCCCTGTTATTCACCGGGGTTCGGTTCCAGCTCCTCCCGCGAATCAAGATAATCCGTGAGTTCTGTACCCGGAAGAAAAACTTTGTCAGTCAAGGTTATTAAGAGCAATGGGAGGCCAATGGGAGGCCAGCGGTGTGAGTTGCTCTCTCATTGGTTGTCTCTCAACATCCCGCCCCGTTGGCCTCCCATTGGCCTCCCATTGGCCAGGAGGGAGCTGAATCTCCATAGTACTGTACCTACAAGCTTGTCTGTCACACGCGTAAAGGAGAGCTGTACTGTTGGTGGGTGAGTGAGTTTCGTGAGTTTTGAGAGTACTGTACTCATTGCAGTTTATTTGAGGAGGTCCGGATGAGCCACGCCCCGTCTCAAAAGCTCCGCATTTGGCCACGAAGCATTTTTGTGCACGGAAGTGGGCGGCGCCACAAGACCTCTGATCTCTTAAGGAAGCAAGCTCATATTGAATCCGGACCTCTAATCTCTTGAGGAAGCAAGTTAATATTGAATCAGGACCTCAGATCTTTCAAACAGGTTCAGTAATTCCACTTTAAATACAACACCCCGTCTCAAAAGCTCCGTTGGCTGCGCACTGCATGTGGGCGAAGCCCGCATTCGGCAGAGCGCACACGAGAGAGAGAAAGAGAGTTTTGTGTGTGTGTGTGAGAGAGAGAGAGAGAGACAAGAGAGACAAAGAGAGACTAAGAGAGACAGAGATATAGAGAGAGACAGTGTTGTGAACGTGTGTGTGCGTTAATAAAAATGTTTAATAATAGTTTAATTAATAAATATGTTAATAAAATGGTTTAATCTGTTAATAAAATGTTTAAATGGTTTAATAAATAATTTTCTTTTACTTTTAACACATATTTCATACAAAACTGGTGTACTTTTATCATTTTTAAAGGATTTATGGGGTAGTCTTGGGAGCCTTGGAACGAATCACGCATTTTATATGTAAAATGCGCCTCTGCTTATGAAAACTCCAGGCTCCGAAAAAGGCTCTGGAACGGATTAATTTTGTAAGTAGAGGGCCGACTGTATCTCAAAATTAACTAGGAACAAAAATATTAAAACATGCATGCTGTCAACTCATAGTATTGACAATGAATTCATCACTGTTAAAAACTTTAGAACTTCACACAAAAGCACCCAGGCTGGGAATCAAGGCCAGGCCTTCTTGCTGTGATGCGGACGTGCTCACCACTACACCACTGTACTGGCCTAACTAGATTTAATACATCTTCTTCTTCCTCTTCTTTCGGCTTTTTTCCCTTTCTCGGCGTCGCCACAGCTGATTTGCACATTTGATTTGGCATAGGTTTTTACGTCGGATGCCTTTCCTGTCACAACCCTTTATATAAAATTGAATTGAATTTGTTTAGTAAACGATTATGCACAAATGTTTAATAAAGTGTTTAAGGATACCTGGTCCATGGAAAGCTGTCCCTACAACTCTCACACAGCTGGGAACACGTAGGTCCCAAAAACGTACAGTTTTATCCTGTGAACCAGATGCAATCATCCAGCCTCCCCATGTATACAGAGACAGAATGTGACCTGTAAAGAGACAGAATAGGATATGAAAGCATAAACTGTACTTGTGTATATGGACAACTAAGTTGGAAGTATCCCATGGGCCTCGGGGAATAAAATAGTTTAGGCCACACTCCTGTTGATGCATAAAAATATTATTATTGGTATAGGTGCTAATGTGAATGCAGCCCATTCCTTCTCCCAGCAGGTATTTTTATGTTGCAAAGATTTGTGTGTGTGTGTGTGTGTGTGTGTGTGTGTGTGTGTGTGTGTGTGTAGTAAATAGCAATGCTGTGTGCATACCTGTGTGTCCACTTAGAGCATGAAGTCCTTGTCCTCTTTGGCAGTCAGTAGTATAGATATTACAGTCTCCTGCTCCAGCACTGATTAAGATGGATCCTCCACACTCAGGCCCTTTCATAAATGCTAGATCTCGAATAGTTCCATCATGCATACTGAATTCCAGATCAGGTCCTGAGAGAGAGAGAGAGAGAGAGAGAGAGAGAGAGAGAGAGAGAGGGGGGAAAAAAGACTTCTCAATAAAAAAAATGAACTGCTTGATTTATTTAATCCAGTTCCATTTTTATAAATACGAATTTATTAATTTCTCAATAAATCAGTCACCTACACACCCCTAACGAGTAAGCCAGTGGAGACAGTAGCAAAGAAAAACTTCCTGGAACAACCAGCTAGAATTTCTTTGTTACTCTACATTTTCAAAGACTATCCCACACTAGGCTTCTGTCTCTTTTGAACATGCTGAATGGTCTGAACATCATTTTCTTTAATTAACAATGCAAGTAGTGGATTTCTAAATTCAGAAAAATGAACATACTGATATGCAGAGAAACAAAAACACATGCACATAGCACATAGCATATATTGTGATAAGGACTTTAAAAGGTATTTGATGGGGGATAAATCAAATTGCAAAATATGATATGGTTAAAAAACACAACCATAGTTAACTAGTTAAAAAGACATGATTTGTCCTTTTTAGCCAGAATCATCCAATCAGACTTTCAGAGTGGATCATGTTTGATAGCTTTAGATATAAAAGACAGAGTAAAATCTACATTAAGATCCTTGTAAACTATCCTATCCTGTTAAACTAAAATTATGTCATGCCAAGGCAGTGCTTCTCAAATAGTGGGCTATGATGCCAGGGGCGCATGCATGACTCTGGGGAACATGCTTTTCTGGAATAGTGTACAAGAATTAAGTGTAATTGCACCTTCACTCCAGTATTTGGCAGTGGTGCTCTCATTGTCAAGCTATGGTGTAACGCAGGGTTCGGGAACCTATGGTAATGGTACAGCTAATTTGCACGAAGCCAAGTAGAGCTGGCAAGCAAACACAAATGGACAGACATGGAAAAATTTCAACCCACAGACCAGCTGATTGCCAAAACTTGGAACGCGCTTCCTATCACATAGCAAACCCTGCAGCGTGTGAGTTTTGCCATATTGACCATGTTTGGCTCTACATATGCATGCAAGCAGTCTTTCTCACCTGAAAAACATCAAGACCAACTTGCGGTCGCGTTTAACAGATGGAAGCCTAAACGCCTGCATGAAGCTGAACCTCACCACATATCAACCAGACTACAAAGCCATCAGCAAAACCATGCAGCACCAGAAGTCGCATTAATAGTAAGAAGTGCTTTTCTTATTAATAAATAACTTCATTATGATAATGTTGTTTAAAATAAATTCAGAATCTTATTATACTCTCAAAATGTTGGTGTTCTTTTTTAATTTAGTTGTATTCAGTATTAATATATGGCTCTCAGAGGATTAGATTTTAAAATGTATTTTTTTTTTTTTTTGGCTCTCTTAGTCAAAAAGGTTCCCGACCCCTGATGTAGCGGTTTTTCACTCGAGCAAATGATATGAAGTGCAGTAATCAACCCCTAATAACACGGAAAAATTTCTAACAGGAACGAAGAGAAAGGTGGAGAGAGACAGAGATATTAAGACATCAGTAAGTTGAAGGAGTTTAAATAATGTATTTTTTTACATTTCAGACACATTAAATCTTCTGTTACGGATTAAAAAACAATCTTAATGAAGTTTTCATTTATTGTAAGTTGAGATATTTCTTTTTTTTAATGCTAATAAAGATACAAGGCTATGCAGAGGTGTACTAATAACAATTTTATAGTCGCTCGTGGGGTGGTGGGGAGGGCGTGAAATATTTTTTTCTTCCTAGAGGGGACGCCACAGAAAATAATTGAGAAGCACTGTGCTAGCGGAAAATATGTACATAGACATCCATCTTTCTCTTTTTTTAGTGGGGCACACAAACACCCGAAATAAATGGTAGCAATGAGTAGTTTTACTTTTAGCAAACCATACTTGGTAGTTTTTATGAAATTTGAGGGCTGGCCATATAGTGCCCCACTAAATATGTATTGTAAACTTCTTATAAAATGTTGACTTCAAAAGCAATAGCTTGTTTGACATATATCAGGCAGATGATTTTGCCAATTGAAATTGTTTAATTTTTCTGTCTTTAACTCATTCACTACTGCAGTCACATATAGCTGCAAGCACCAGGGCCAGTTCTAGCCTCTCGCCCCAGCAGAGAATGTTTTTGTCTTCAAAATGTCGATTTTGAAATTTTCATATTTCCAAATACTTGGAACATTACGTTTTCTTGTGGACATTTTTCCCCTCACCGTAATCAGTGTAATAAATGTGATATATCAGAAAGTGTGTGTTTGTTTTTGTGAACAACAGTACTATATGTCGATCACAGGCTGAGAACTGCCCCAGATAGCCGAGATTTAAACGTTCTGTTTTCGAGTTGTAATCCATGTAAAGTGAACTACTGTGCACAATCTGAAAGGTTGAAGTGTCAATTTTAACAGCATACTGTCAAAATCCTTTCCATAAATGTGTACGTGTCAAAAATTATAGAAAAAGCATTTGTTTTCTACTTTCACACATGGTGGCAATGATTTTAAAGTAACAGTCATCATAAATAGGTCAATTACAGATTATAATGCCAAAACAGGAACAATCTGAAGAGTTCCTTGAAAAAAAAAAAGTGTATTTAAGTTCAGAGTTTCTCGTCCACTATTTTTGTGCACACAATCATTCATTACATTTTATACACATATTGCAAAGATTTCAAATATTCAAAAAATTCATTGGGTAAATAGCACCAGTAGAAAAAAATCATAGTATCTGATAATGAAATTTATCTTCAATTTGAACTAAAAATGTGAATAATCTTCCAGTGTTCCTGGGAATGCTGCTACATTTATTGATTAAATAATAAATCTGATAACCGGTAAGTGGTTATTGAACATTTCTTAAGCAATGTGTGGATGTTTATGTGCTCTCATGACTGTGAATTTGTGTGAATATTGGGGCTGCTCACCAGAGGCATTGCAGGACTCAATGTTGAAAGGCAGCACTTTAACGTATTTGTCATTGGAGCCAGTGGCCAGAAGCTGCCCACAAGGGCTCCATGCCACACAATAAATAGAACCTTTATGATGTTTATTTCTCTTAAAGCACACCACTGGGGAAATGGCTGCACCACTGAGAGACACAAACAAACACGGTCATTAGATCTGTAAAAAAATAACACATTTTTTGAAGCTTGCGAACAAACAAATAAACAAACAAAAACAAAAATCAAGCCTCACCATCACATTTCATGAGCAAATCTAGATACTTTGCTAGTAAAAAGTGAAATAAAATAAGATGAAAAACTGAATAAGCAGGTTTGACCTTGATTTGAGCAAAAAATTATTTTCATCATATTGCAAAATTTCCAGTAAACAATTTTGCAATTTTTATTTCTGTGGTGCCCAAATGGCTCTAAACGTGTTATCACAAGAAAACACATTGAAAAACATTGAAAACATTTTATTATGTGAAAAAAGAAATTTGTATAAAGTTGTACATAAAAGCACACATCACTGACTAATAGCAGCTTAACTTATAACAACTCAAAAACCATTATAATAATAATCATAATTATTTTTAAATTCATTTACAGTTGATGAACTGACAACATATTGTGGTAAGCTGTTCCACATGGTGACTGTACGGTTACTAAAAAAGTATTTTATAACATCCAATCTTGACCTTTTAACTTGTATCATATGGGAATGGCCCCTAAGGCCACTATATTCCCTCATCTCAAAGAAAGCACTACTGTCAATATTCTCAAAACTATTCAAAAATTTGAAAACTTCGATGAGATCTCATCTGATGTGTCTATTCTCTAAAGTAGTTAGTCCAAGTTTTTCATGACGTCACCACAACGTCCCTAGAACGTTAGGTTCTTTAAGGTACTCCCTAGCGTTTTGGGAAGCTTTTCATGACGTTACCACAACGTTCCTAGAACGTTATTAGGTTCTTTAAGGTTCTCTAAACGTTTTGGGAAGGTTTTCATGACGTTACCACAATGTTCCTAGATCGTTATTATGCTCTTTAATGTCCCTAGAATGTTTTGGGAAGGTTTTCATGAGGTTACCACAACGTTCCTAAGATGTTATTAGGTTCTTTAAGGTTCCTAGAACGATTTGGGTGGGTTTTCATGACATTACCACAACGTTCCTACAATGTTATTAAGTTCTTTAAGGTTCCTAGAACGTCATTAGGCTCTTTAAGGTTCCTAGAACGTTTTGGGAAGGTTTTCATGACGTGATCACAACGTTCCTAGAATGTTATTAGGTTCTTTAAGGTTCCTGGAACGTTTTGGGAAGGTTTTCATGAGGTTACCACAACGTTCCTAGAATGTTTATTAGGTTCTTCAGGGTTCCTAGAACGTTTTGGGACGGTTTTCATGACATTACCACAACGTTCCTAGAACGTTATTAGTTTCTTTAAGGTTCCTAGAATGTTTTGGGTAGGTTTTCATGATGTTCCCACCACGTTCCGAGAACGTTATTCTGTTATTTAAGGTTCCTAGAACATTAATAGGTTATTTAAGATTCTGTTTACCGTTTTGCGAAGTGTTTCATGACGTTACCATAACGTTCCTAGAACGTTATTCGCTTATTTAAGGTTCTGTTTACCATTTTGGGAAGGTTTTCATGACGTTACCACAACGTTTCTCGAACGTTATTAAGTTATTTAAGGTTCCTAGAACGTTTTGGAAATGTAGAACGTTATTAGTTTTTTTAAGGTTCCTAGAATGTTTTGAGTAGGTTTTCATGACATTACCACAAGGTTCCTAGAACGTTATTAGGTTCTTTATGGTTCCTAGAACGTTTTGGGAAGGTTTTCATGACATTTCCACAATGTTCCTAGAACGTTAGGTTATTTAAGGTTCCTAGAATGTTATAAGGTTATTTAAGGTCCCTAAAAGCAAGTAGAACAAGAATTAAAGACAAGAAAAATTTACAGTAAGTGACTTGAATTTAGGTTATGATGAAAAATTATTAGCTCATATTATCTACAAATATATTTCAACATTTTTTGTTGGAAGTCCGTATATATCACAGTTAGCATGCTAGTTTAATTGCAAGAAAAGACAAACATGAAGACACCCCCTTTGCTCAACTTAACTGCTCAAACACAGGGTCAAATATGACACACATTCAAGTTCTTACTTCTGACCCAAGTCAACTGTAGTAATTCGACACCAGACTATCAGTACTGCTTCAGTTTAAAATGGTGAAACACAAAGTGTGCAAACCAAGTATTCTGACATAATTCAAAAAGTGAGGGCAATCTAAATAATTGTTTTTAATTTAATTTCTCTCCATGTGCTATGTATGTACCTGGTGTCAAGTGTGTCAGGGTAGGTGCAGACCCGCAGGGTTTTGGAGTTGGAGCCCACAGCATAGAATGCCCCTGATGGATGGAAGGCCACAGCCCGCACAGCTTGCGTATCCTCCAAAGTATTCACGGCTATAAACTTCATTTTGGACTCATCTTGCTGAGATATAGAGAAGATAAACACAGAGAGGTGAGAGATGGAGGATAGTTTTGGATTCAGTCTGAGACACAGTTTTCATGTTTGTTACTAGTACAGACAGATGCGTTTAACCATTGCCGAATCAGTCTTTAGATCTACTGGGTAGAGGCGAAAATATATCTCTCACACAGCCAGTCATTTTCCAAACCACTTAAAGGAGCATAAGCTAGAGCCTATCTCAGCCAACACTGGATGAGATAACACTCTTGAATATCTGATCTATCAGGGAAGGCCGAAGTCATGCCAGAAACCAAGATCAAAAGAAGGAGATGTGGCAAAGAAAGGACAACTGTTAGGATGAGTAAGGGGAGGTGCCTCTTTCATTAAGGCAATGCTTCCACAAGATCCTCAGCCAGCTAAATTAGACGTACTTTATTATAATGGTTGGTGCTCTGGCAGTAAAATTTGTCGTTGTACAAGCAAACAGACTGCTTAGTGTGAGACTGACCTTATGCATACATACCCAGCTTAAAGAGCTCCAAAAATGACTCAGAGACTTTCCTCTCATAGTCCAAGGACTTGTCCATTAGGCTATGTGGTTGTTCCAAATTTACCCTAGATGTGAGTGTGAATGAATGAATGAATGTGTTTCCCATATGTCTGGCCTATTCCATGCAATCCAGTTGGATATGGAAGGTTGCTGATCTTCTACAGACATTACTGTGAACAGTCTTAATAAGAAGTCATATTTATACAATTAACAACTGGGGATATGCACCGGCCCGATGAGCCACTAGGTTTGGGTTTAAAAGCCCAACAGACTCCCCTACCTTATGAAATAGAGGCAGAAAAAAGGCGTATTGTTTAAAGAGCATTTACATACTTCCTTTTCTTTAGGCTGCGACATGCTGGCAGAGCTATGTCCTCCTCTCTCCTTCTGAACACTGTAAGAAAACAAAACCAAAAAAAAAAAAAAACCCACAAGATCATTACATACCTTATTGGAGATATTGGCCTACTATCCTGCTTTCCACTGCATCAAGCAAAGGCAAAGCTACATCACAATTTTTTTCCAGAGAATTATGAGGGGTTACATTATATTAAGCATATATAATATACGATTAATTATACTACTATTATATCATTACATATAATTAATTATAGTATTAGATTACATTACATTATAAATGAAGGAGAATAAATGAGGTGTACACATCATCGACTCCTCCTTGAATCGCCACCTTACCGTGGTGGAGAGGTCTGCGTGACCTAATGATCTTAGGAGCTATGCTGTCGGGGGCATGATTCCCCTGGTAGGGTCACCCAAGATAAACAGGTCCTGGGTGAAGGTCCAGACAAAGTGCAGTTCAGAAGACCCCTGGAGAAGGACAACTCTTATTCCAAACCCGAGCAGATGGAGCTCGTTAGCCTTGTCAGGCAGTTCATCTAGGACAAGGACAAGTCTAATATGAAACCTACGACCCGAGGACCTTGCTGTTACCGTCCTAGCATGCTTGGCTATAGCAGTTGAACAACGAGTGTAAAGAGTTGATCCATTACTGTGCACACTGAACTCCACTTAAAAGCTCCATTGCGCAGGCTAGAGGGACACGTCCACGTCTCCGTTGCCACCAACTCTGAAGCCCTGTAGCGATGGGAGAGGGGCTAAAACGGCAGGTGGTAGATGACACTGGAAGCTGCAGCTCCAATCCTGCATGCAGGCGGTTCAGGATATTGATCGTCTGGTGTTGACCTGAGACAACATCATCACCCGGCTGCACCCTGAATGACCAAACAGCCCTCTTTAGGGACAGCACTGCTTGCTCCACATGGAGAGGGGCCTACAAAAGGTGGCCTAAAGAAAGCTCGTCTCTCATCCCCCAGTTGGCCTGCCGCAGTCAACGGGCATCTTCTCAAGCGGTCAAACAAATTCAAAGCAAGGAAGGTACACACCCACCTCTAAGGGTGCAAAAACTTTAAAACTCGCATGGTGGAACATCAGAACCATGCTTGATGCAGCTGACAGTAACCGCCCTGAACGTCGCTCCGCTTTGATAGCATGAACTGTCCAGGATAAATGTCGACATTGCTGCCCTTAGCGAAGTCCGCTTCCCAGAACAAGGTCGCTTCCACGCTCTTCTGGTCAGGGAAACCTGTAACAGAAAGGCTTCTCTCGGGTGTTGGCTTCATGGTCAGAACCTCCATTGCTTCCAAGCTGGAAAACCTGCTAACTGGTCATTTTGACCACTTCATGTCCATGCGCCTCCCTTTGGAGAACAAGCAGTATGCCACGTTTTTCAGCGTATACGCGCCAAGTCTTCAAGATGAGCCTGCAGAAAAAAGACAAGTTCTACTTGGAACTCTGCAGTCACCTAAAAAGCACCGCTATAGAGGACAAGGTGATAATCCTTGGTGACTTCAATGCCAGAGTGGGCCGGGATGGTAATACCTGCTAAGGAGTTCTTGGCAGACAGTTGGTAGCAGCAATGACAATGGACGTCTCCTGCTGGAGTTTTGCACTGATTGCATTCACCAAGCAATGTAGCGTGATCACCTGCAGCCAATGATGACCAAGCGGGGCATGTCGTCATGAATATGAGTCGGGTGTGTGGCTTGACCTCTGCCGAACCCCTGAGACTGACTCACCGAACCCCTAGGGTTCGATCGAACCCAGGTTAAGAACCACTGAGCTAGATCAATGAGTGCTTCATCTAAATATTTGCATCGATCTGCCTTTTGATGTTGGTCTGCCTTTTGGCTAATTTCGCGCCGTGTGTTTGTAAGTTTATAAGTGCCCTGAGATGGCTTGGTGAACTATCTAGGGTGCACTCGGCTCTTGCCCAGAGTCAGCTGAGATGGGCGCCAGCCTCCCCATGACCCTAATTAGAAAAAAGCAGTTCAGAAAATGAATTAATTAATACATAATAAGTGACAAATTAGAGCATCTGAATGATTTACATTAAATTACTCCACTAAACAAAAATAAATGTAAAACTGTACTTGTATCACATCAACTTTTTGATACAAATAATCAATGCAAATCTATTTACTGTTATTTCGTTTCATTCCCAATCGCTAAACATGCCTTTTTAAACATTTTTTTATCAGGATAATAAACAAATTAATCAACAAGCGCTGTAATGTAGAACGCAATCAGTTCCTGAGCTACAGGACGAAAACCTTATGCTAAAACCCCTGGGGATTATTCATCCAGTTTTTAAACTGCTTTATCCTAATTAGGGTTGCAGGGAGGCTGGCAACCACCTCAGCCGACTCTGGACGAGGGCAGAGTACACCCTGGACAGCTCACCAGTTCCTTTTGAAAAAAAAAAAATATATATATATATATATATATATTTTTTTTTTTTTAATCAATTTTCACATGGGTTTACGTACCAATTTGGTAGTGTGGTGGACTCAGGGGTTGACACAGCTGCTGGTCCACTGTTTCTCTGAAGGGTATTGTTGCTAAGCTCTGGCCCATCTTGATGAGGAGTCACGTCTGTGACAGCCTCTGACGTTATTCCTGCCCGTCCTTCTCCTTCATTACATTGCAGAGAGAGAGCCTGCACTTCCTCACCTAGATCATCAATTCCAACATTCAGCTCTTCCAGCTTCTGAATAGATCTGCAAGATATACACACATGCATTGTAAACATTACTATCAAAACTTTTTCTGAAAGGAACTGTGCGATCCAATGTCCTGTTTCAGCTGTTCAACACAGACACAGACAGTCGTTTTACCTTATATACAGTGAGTCGTCGACTTACGACCGCGTTTGGTTTCCGGCAGACTGGTCATAAATCGATCTGGTCGTATGTCGACTTTCCATCCAAATACACTCATGCCAAACAAAAACATATGAATAAATCTCGCGAATTTAAATCTATACATCTATTTTCGATTCCACATCACTGTGACACACAGCGGTGAGACAATCCTTTCTGTACTCCACTGTGTGGGCGGGTCCGATAGCTTCAAACTCCAATTTTATTGGATTATAACAACAGCCACAGACTGCGTGTATTGTTTGAGTAAAGAGATAAATTTCCCTCGTTTTGATCAGCCCAAAATTTGGGACGCGCTTCCTGTTACATAAACACTGCAGCGTGTGAGTCCAATGAAATTAGAGTTTCAAGGTATCGGACCCGCCCACACAGAAAGGATTGGCTCTCAGCTTCGCGCCACAGTGACGTGGCATTGAAAGTAGATGAATAGATTTGCTCTGAGCAGTTAGAACGTGAAGCTGCATCATCTCCTGCTTGGCCTTTTAAGATGCTGGTGCTGCCGGCAGAACAAACAACTGTCGTACGCAACACTCGCGCTGCCATGAATCATGCTTCACCACTTTTGCGGTCGTAAAGTCGATCAGACGTAACTCGCATAGGTCGTAAGTCGACGACTCACTGTATCTCATATCTGCACTTTACTTGATTCATTCGTTGCTGAACAGCTTAATTCTACTAGGGTTGTGAGGAGAGTCTTGAACGGCTTGGCATTCTCACACTCAACAATTCACACTCACACCTATCGGCAAATTGGCACAAACAGTTATCCTAATATACATATCTTTTGGATTGTGGGAAGAAACTGGAGTACCCAAAGGACACCATGTTTCCACACAGAAACGCCTTCATCAAGTCTGGGACTAAAACCCAGAACCTCCTTGCTGTGAGACCGATGTGATGACCACTATGCCACCATGCCTCTGTAGAATGATTGTACCTCTCAGCTAAAGTGGAAAGTATTTCTTCCAGACTGTTGTCCAGGGCTCTCGAAAGAATCGTAATTACCTAAACAGCTCAGTGGTACTCTGAGAACTTTTGATGTCACAAAGTTACACTCTGACCTGTTGAGGAAGGTCTGGGTGAGGTTGTGCTTAGCAGTGGGTGAGGTCTCCTGCTGCTGGACCCCACCCTCCAGCAGCATCTGTTGGTAGAGCTGCCTCTGTTGCTCCTTCTGTTCTAGATGCTGCTGGACACGTAATCGCTGCCGATAGTACTCATGATACTGTTCCATTGAGTCATGCAACTAGAGAGAGAAAGATATTGTGCATGAGAGAGAGAGAGAGAGAGAGAGATTTTTTCTTTCTCCTCACATTCTGACGACTGACAGAGTATCTTTTTAGACAAAAACAAAAATTGAGCAAAATAAAAATTTAATACAGTATTAATTTTTTCATATTTACCTAAATTGTCCTTTTGCTCCAATTACAGATTTGAATGGTCTCACATGTATGTTTCTACTTTAAACATTATGATTTTGTCCTTTGCTTCCATTGCTTAATGAAAATAAGCTCACCTATGACCACAGCGCAATCATGAAGCAGCATCCCAGTACTCCTGCGCCAAACTTCTTTTTCTTTACACCCGGCTCAAGCAAAAGTTCTCGCTTTTGTCCTGTGCCTGATGCTAATGCCACTCTTCATGATCACAGGAAAGGCAGTAGATTTTGTCAAGATTTCATGATATGGCCTTTCTTAGAAGTGACTCCTCTAGCCACGCTCCCATAATGGACCCTTTTCTTCTCATTTTGTTGAAGCAGTCACTTTGTCCAAATCCGAGTAGTGTCTGGGTTGGACCATATTTTTTCCACTCTGGTAGAGTGCTTAAACATTTGCCATCTTTTTTTTTTTTTTTTTTTTTTTTTTTTACAAGGCTTAGAGTGGGTTGTGATGAAAAAAAATTGAAAAATTAGCCTGAGGTCTGGGGGTAAAGCCCCAGGGAGCTCATGGACTTGGGAGATTTTTTACCCTAAAAACCATTAATTTTATCTTCAAATTTTGTTTGAAATACCATCCCCCAAAACTGACACTTATACAAAAGTAGAACTCTCTTTCAAGTACATACATTACCTAAACTTTCATTTGATAAAAGATCAACTACACCTATGTACAGGAAACATTGACATATGCCTTTTGTGATCAATTTTTCATATACATTCCAGGGGAGCACCAACATACTACAAATACTACAAATTTGCTGCTCTAAATCCAAACTAATTCAACACATTCACTGCTATATTAAATAATGGTTTATCTCTAGCATTTATATAAAATGTGCAAATTTGATAGCTGTAGATTCTTACCTCATACCTGTACAAGTGAAGTCCAAAACTGTTTATATAATTTATGAATACATTTTTCCTTTGGTTCTATAAAGTGTTTGTCAGTTTACAATATTTACAACTGTTTACAGCAGGGGTCGGGAACCTATGGCTCGCGAGCCAGATGTGGCTCTTTTGATGACTGTATCTGGCTCTCAGATAAATCACGTGGCCTTTCTTAACAGAGTAACTTCTTCTTTTCCTTTCGGCTTTTCCCTTCAGGGGTCGCCACAGCGAAGCATCTGCCTCCATCTCACCCTATCCTGGGCATTTTCTTCTCTTACACCAACTACCTTCATGTCCTCCTTCACCACATCCATGAATCGTCTCTTTGGTCTTCCCCTAGGCCTTCTGCCTGGTAGTTCCAACCTCAGCATCCTATTACCAATATACTCACTATCCCTCCTCTGTACATGTCCAAACCATCTCAATCTAGCCTCTCTGACTTTGTCTCCAAAACATCTTACATGTGCTGTCCCTCTGATGTGCTCATTCCTGATCCTATCCATCCTCGTTACTCCCAAAGAGAACCTCAACATTTTCATCTCTGCTACCTCCAGCTCTGCCTCCTGCCTTTTCCCCAGGGCAACTGTTTCTAAACCATACAACATCACTGGCCTTACCACCGTCTTGTACACTTGAAGTGTAGCTTCCACTATTCTTTCCCATAACTTCATCGTATGGCTCATCAACTTTATCCCTCTGTAGTTGCCACAACTCTGCACGTCTCCCTTGTTCTTAAAAATGGGCACCATCACACTTCTTCTCCATTCCTCTGGCATCCTCTCACTGTCTAAGGCCTTGTTGAATGTTCTTGTCAGGAAATCTACTGCTACCTCTCCCAGACACTTCCATACCTCCACCGGAGGTCATTTAAATAAAAATACAAAAAAAAGGCATCAAATAAAACAAAAACAAATGAATAAATCTTGCGCATTTTTACATCTATTTTCAACACCACGTCACTGTGGCGCACAGCGGAGAGCCAATCCTTTCTGTATGCCAGTGTGTGGGCGGGTCCGATACCTTGAAACTGTAATTTTATTGGATTATAACAACAGCCACAGACTGCACGTGTTGTTTTTGAGTAAAGAGGTAAATTTTCTCGTTTTTGCTCGGCTCATTTCCACGAAGCCAAGCAGAGCTGGCAAGCAAACACAACTAGACAGACATGGAAAAACTTCAACCCGCAGACCAGCTGATTGCCAAAACTTGGGATGCGCTTCCTGTCACATAAACACTGCAGCAAAACCATGCAGTACCAGAAGTCGCATTAATAAATAACTTCATTATAACAATGCCATTTAAAATAAATTCTGTCTTATTATACTCTCAAATTGTTGGTCTTCTTTTTCAATTTAGTTGTATTCAGCATTAATATAAATAAATAAATAAATAAATGATAATTTAAATAATTCATATATATATATATATATATATACACACACACACACAGTCGGCCCCCAATTTTTACGAAGACCCCTTTGTACGAAATCCCCGGATTACGAAAAACATTTTCTTGAGTTTCCGTCCCCGAAATACGAAACAACACCCTCTTCCGAAAAGAAGTTGCTGTCTCATTGGCTGTCTCTCAACATCCCGCCCCGCTGGCCTCCCAGATAGACAGAAGGAAGCTTCACGCTATAGTTTTTAGTTTAGTTTTTTAAGTTGTTTTTAATTCAGTAAATGTTTAATAATGTGGGCGCATTTGAGCTCATCTGGAATTCCGATCCCTCAAGGAATCAAATTAAAGTTGAGTTTGTCAAGCAGGGAATGCACTTTGAATTCACGTCTTGTGGGCGTGGTCCGCAGCGTGCGGCGAGAGAGACAGACAGAGAGAGAGAGAGAGAGAGAGAGAAGGAATAACTCTTTAGTTTTTAGTTTAGTTTTTTAAGTTGTTTTAATTCAGTAAATGTTTAATAAATGTGGTGAATTTGAGCTTATCTGGCATCCCGATACCTCAAGGAATCAAATTAAAGTTGAATTTGTCAGGCAGGGAATGCGCTTTGAATTCCACGTCTTGTGGGCGTGGCCCACAGCGTGCGAGAGAGAGAGAGAGAGAGAGAGAGAGAGAGAGAGAGAGAGAGGTGTGTGTTAATAAAAAGTTTAATAATGATTTAATTAATAAATATGTTAATAAAATGGTTTAATGGTTTAATAAATAATTTTTTAAAATTAATTTTTACTTTTAACACATATTTCATAGAAAATTGGTGTACTTTTATAATTTTTAAAGGGTTTATGGGGCTTATCCAGTCCAAGGACTGGAGCCTTGGAACGAATTAAGCATTTAACATGTAAGATGCGACCCCTACTTACAAAATCCCCGCTGTATGAAAATGGCTCTGGAACGGATTACTTTCGTAAATTGGGGGCTAACTGTATATATATATATATATATATATATATATATATATATATATATATATATATGGCTCTCAGAGGATTATATTTTAAAATATGCCTTTTTTGGGCTCTTTTAGTCAAAAAGGTTCCCGACCCCTGGTTTATATTACATGATACAGAAAGTTTATTTCTTCATTTTGAGCTTTTTAGCAAGAGCTAAAAGCTTGTTGGTCCGCTCCCTCTTTTTAGCCAACTCCTCTTGATTTTTCACACGCACCGGCCTTGCTTTCTTTTGCTCTCTGTCTAACTCCTCCTTGGTTGTCCTTCAGCAAATACCGATACAGGGGCCAATCACAACACATGAGACATTGGTTATACTCCAAATACAAACTAACGGCAAAGTAACGTCTTACGAGAAAGTACGAGAAAGTACGATATTCAAAATAGATACCTACAAATCTGTGAATTATAAACATTACGCGAGTCCTGAGTCAGCTGGTGGCGAGTCAGTCCGGCCACCCAGAAATAATACCAGACCCTACCCTACCCCTCTAAAATTTTCTCAACGGATATGCAACAATATAAAAAACATCCATTTTGACTGATAAAAAGAGGAATTCTTCCAAAAAGCGGAAAATTCTCATCCCTGTTTTTATAAACCATGTAATTCTTCATCCTCAACCTTAAAGTTTCACATTACAGTCCTTGCTCATACAGCAGGTCTGATCTGATGTAACATTTCAGCTGTGTGATGTCAGTGACATATTTTATGCAAGCACACCATTGGGTTTAAAATGAACACAGTGCACCCATTTTAACACATTTAGTGCAGACTTTCATAATATTCATCAATTATTCAGGTTTTTTATTTATACAATAATTTTGGGGACATCAACATAATTTATCTCTTTTTAAAATATTTAAATATTTAATATTTAAATAAATATTTAGCATATGCTGATTTACAAAGTAAAAGAAATACAAACATCACCATTGGCATTGATACAAGTAAAGGATTAATTGATTAATTACCTCATTCTTCTCTGCAGAAGTGGTTTCTGGGGCATCCTGACCTTGGGCAGGGCTTGGATGAGAGTTCTGAGAACAACTTAAATTCATCATTTTATCTGAGGGAGTTTCGGTTCTGGAGCTACACAGCCAAAAAAAAAAAAAAATGGAGGCTAGAACAGTTTGCATTCTTGAACCAAATTCCTAGTGAACATTCAAATCCAAATGATGTAATAAAAGGACTCCTGTATCTTTCAATACTTGAGTGTTTGATGGAAACTGGGATAAACTGGGACTGTCATAACAAATTTTAAAGAAAAATATTTTGCCATTAGCATCCACTAGAAAACACATTTGTGTTGTCTGAGGTCATTTACTCATTTAATTGTCATTTAAACATAGCTTGTATTTTTTAAATTAACAATTGAATGTCCTCACTGTGCTTGCGTGGGTTTCCACTGTGAAATCTGGCTTTCTCCCACAGTCCAAAGACATGCACATTGGCGCAGTGGCTGTTCCAATTTGCCCTTAGGGGTGTGTGTGTGTGTGTGTGTGTGTGTGTGTGTGTGTGTGTGTTGCTTTGCAATGGACAGACAAACTGTTCAAGGTGTACCCAGAGATGGCTGAGAGAGGCTTCAGCTTCCCTGTGGCCCTAGTAGGATAAAGCAGTTTGGAAAGCTAAAATGAATATTTTCACTAAACATTTCTAAACATTTATGATTGTTGTATTGCAGACCTTACAAATCTCAGACAATGAATTAATACCTATTAATTGATTTGGGTTGGATGTTTAATATTTTTACAGGGCTTCATTTTTTAAGGAATACCATAGATTTTCAAACAGACAAAATCACCTCTATGAGCTATTAACCCATTCGCTAAAGCAAACCACTGTAGTGGACTGTTTTATTACTCCCACGTCCCGCGAACCACTGTACCAGCGATGAAAACTGAGCTTTTGAAACCACTGAAAAGGTTAAGTACACATGGTCTGACTAGGTAGCTTGTTCATCTTCTAATAATAAATTTACTTCAAATATTGAAAGGTTTTGGCTGTGTTATAACTACATATTTGGAGTTTCCACAGTGATATAAACCGGAAATAATGAATATTAAAAAGTGTCATTGACAACAGCTCGTCTGTGGGTTTAACAAAATGGAGAAGTACAGTAGGCCCCCATTTTCCTGATGTCTCGGTTCCAACCGTTCCCACAGATCATGAAAATCCGCGAGTTATTGATGCGGTTTTAAAATCCTATGTATATAACATGCGCTAAAATATGTTTCTAAAATACATTCTATAGACAGTCTTTCTCATTAATACAGTAATCATGCAGTAAAATGTCGTAATGATTAAGTAAAAACTTTTTAAAATTTAGGCTCCTTACCAGAAGACAGAGAACATGCAGGGCGGCTTAAATAATCATTAAAAACACTAAAAAAACGTGAATTCACAATTCACGGAATCACGTTGATGACATGTGCACAAAGTAGCAAAAAAAGAGGTGTACAGTGCACAACATTTGCATCCAATCAGCAGGAGGGAGAAACAAAAGCTCTCAGCCATTGGCTAAATTTGAATCACGTGAGTATGCGGTGGCACGAGTGCTGAATCGCGAATGGTCAAGGGCCTACTGTATGCTTTTTCAGAAAGGATTTTGATGGAGTTTGATGGTACAGTGGAGCCTCGGTAATCAAACTTAATCCATTCCAGATAGCTGTTTAGATTCCGAATCCGCTTTTCCCATTACAAATAATGTAAATGGTCTTAATCCGTTACGTCGGCTTTTGAACAGAAGTTAACAGTACTGTAACTCATACCAAAGGTCCGCAAATTAAGTGAAAAAATTATTGAATACAGTGCACTGTGGATTTTTAGTGTGTTATGGTCTCTCACAAAAGAGTTGCGCATTGAAATACACGTTGGAGAGGGGCATGGCTGCCACACACGGGGTGGAGTGCTAAACAAACACACCTGATTAAATTTAATCACGGACTATAAAGACTAGCAGTGCTCTTCCTGGTGCTAGAAGACTGTCCCTCTTCCCCGTGATCTCTCTGGCTCAGCTCCATGCTCCACCAGTTCCTGCTTTAATTTGATTTCCATGTTTCTTGTGCTCTAGTGCCTGTGCTCTAGTGCCTTCCCTGTGAACAATAAAGCATACCCGTTTTCAGAAATGAAATGGGGAAATCTTCGTCACTGTAATAGAGATGTGGAGAAACACGGAAATCAAACTACAGTGGTATGAAAAAGTATCTGAACCTTTTGGAATTTCTCACATTTCTGCATAAAATCACCATCAAATGTGATCTGATCTTTGTCAAAATCACACAGATGAAAAAACAGTGTCTGCTTTAACTAAAACCACCTAAGCATTTATCGGTTTTCATATTTTAATGAGGATAGCATGCAAACAATGACAGAAGTGGGAGGAATAAGTAACTGAACCATCACATTTAATATTTTGTGCCCTTAACCCCCCCCCCCCCCCCGCAGCAATAACTTCAACCAGACGCTTCCTGTAGCTGCATCTCAGTCTGGCACATCGATCAGGACTAATCTTGGCCCATTCTTCTTTCAAAACTGCTGAAGTTCAGTCAGATTCCTAGGATGTCTGGCATGAATCGCTCTCTTGAGGTCATGCCACAGCATCTCAATGGGGTTCAAGTCTGGACTTTGACTTGGCCACTCCAGAACGTGTATTTTGTTCTTCTGAAACCATTCTGAAGTTGATTTACTTCTGTGTTTTGGATCATTGTCTTGTTGCAGTGTCTATCCTCTTTTTAGCTTCAACGGTCTGACAGACAGCCTCACGTTTTCCTGCAAAACATCCTGATAAACTTTTGAATTCATTTTTCCATTAATGATTGCAAGTTGTCCAGGCCCCAAGGCAGCAAAACAGCCCCAAACCATGATGCACCCTCCACCATGCTTCACGGTGGGGATGAGGTGTTGATGTTGGTGAGCTGTTCCATTTTCCCTCCACACATGACATTGTGTGTTCCTCCCAAACAATTCAACTTTGGTTTCATCAGTCCACAAAATATTTTGCCAAAACTTCTGTGGAGTGTCCAAGTGTTTTTTTGCGAACATTAAACGTGCAACAATGTTTTTTTTAGACAGCAGTGGCTTCCTCCTTGGAGTCCTCCCATGAACACCATTCTTGGCCATTGTTTTACATATAGTTGATGTGTGCACAGAGATATTGGACTGTGCCAGTGATTCCTGTAAGTCTTTAGCAGACACTCAGGTTTTTTTTACCTCTCTGAGTATTCTGCGCTGAACTCTTGGCGTCATCTTTGGTGGACGGCCACTCCTTGGGAGAGAAGCAACAGTGCCAAACTCTCTCCATTTGTAGTCAACTTCTCTGACTGTAGATTGATGAACATCCAGACTTTTAGAGATTGCTTTGTATCCTTTCCCAGCTTTATACAAATCAACAATTCTTGATCGCAGGTCTTCAGACAGCTCTTTTGAGCGAGCCATGGTGCACATCAGACAATGCTTCTCATCAAGACAATTCTTACCAGGTGTGTGTTTTATAGTGTGCAGGGCAGCTTTAAGCCACTCATCAGTGATTGGGCACACACCTGACTTAAATTGTTTGGTAAAAATTGGTTTCAATTACTCTTTAAGTCTCCTTAGGCAGAGGGTTTAGTTACTTATTCCTCCCACTTCTGTCATTGTTTGCATGCTATCCTCATTAAAATATGAAAACCTATAAATGTTTGGGTGGTTTTAGTTAAAGCAGACACTGTTTCTTCATCTGTGTGATTTTGACAAAGATCAGATCACATTTGATGGTGATTTTATGCAGAAATGTGAAAAATTCCAAAAGTTTCAGATAGTCTTTCATACCACTGTAAACTGGGAACTGGTGGAGCACGGAGCTGAGCCAGAGAGATCTTCTTCCTTTCTTTTCTTGAACATTTTTAACGTGGCTTGTTTCTGCCTTCTTTTCAAAACCTTACGGAAGTGGCTCATGAACTCATAGTTAAAGGTGTTACCAGTGCTGCTAGTGCTTTAGCTTAGCTTTAGCGTTTTAGCTTCGCTTACATACATACATCTTCTTCAGCTTCGTTTAGGTGGTTATGCCTATAAGCCGATCTGTGGGTTTTCTGTTTGGTACTCTAAATTGTATTTGTTTCTGGAGGTGGTATATGGAGCGCTAGCTTTAGCTTTATGAGGGTGATACGTACATAGTACTGTATCAACAACTTCCAGACTTCCCCAGGACAGCTTTATTAGGGTGATACATAGTGTCAACAACTTCCGGACTTCCCAAGAACGTACATAGTATCAACAACTTCTGGACTTCTGGAAGTCGCGCACTTTTCTTCCCTTTTGGTTTCATTTTTTTTCTCGAGTTTGACTTCTAGTTTTCGTTCAGTTTCCGGGACGAAAAAAAAAATCACAGATTTTTTGTTCGGATTCCGATTTGTTCGAACTCTAGAGCATTCGAATTCCGAGGCTCCACTGTATGCTATTAAAATTGACACTGGCCTTTCAAATCATGTACACTAGTTCACTTTATATGAATTCGAACTTGAAAACAGAAAGTGTAAATCAGCTATCTGGGGCATTTCTCCTGTAATTGACAAACTGCCGTTCACAAAAACAAACACACACTTTCAATAAAGTCTGATATATTGCATTTATAACACTAGTTATAGTGAAAAAAATCACTTCCACTTGAAAGTTTAAGTTTAATGGTCCAAGTATTTGGAAATATGAAAATCCCAAAATAGACATTTTGAAGCCAAAAACGCATTTTCTGCTGGGTTATTTTTTTAAACCTCCCGTTAAGATGCTGCCACATGACTAGAACATGAGGTAATCACGTTGAGAGTATGGGTAGTAATTTGGGATTTGACCTACATGCTGAAAGGGGTAACAATTGTTAATGTTTCAATAATGGAGTAGAATATTACTGTGGTTATCTACAGCAGTATAAACAGAACATCACCTCTCAGGTGACTCCTCGAATATGCTTTTGCACTGCGACTCCTCCATCATCAGACTCCGGTTCAGAGATTGCCCCCCAGGGTATTGAAAGTTGGCAAAAGAATGTGACATAGGTGATGCTTTTCCCACCTCACTTGCTCTGATTACTCCTTTTCTCTCCAGTCCAGAAAGGCCATAGGCAAGTCCATCTAGTACTGGGTTAAGCGATCGTGACATGTACGTATCAGCTGACTGTGGGCGGCGCAAAGGTGAGGCAGGGCATGGTGAGAGTTTGTTGACAAGAGGTGTGAGCAGGTCAGCATGGGCTGCTCGTACTGGTTTAACTACTCGGTCCACATGCACATTGAGAACCTTCTGCTCAAAGGCACACGAGAAGACACTAGGGGACAGGTTCCGCAACCATGACAGAAGACTCAGGTCAGGCTCATCGCAGCCATTGCCACAAAGTACGTCAATGCCCAGCAGCACTTCGGCCTCACTGATCTCCTCACCTGTGGCCTTGCTCTGGCAAAACTCCACGCAGCACTCATATAGAATGCCTTTAACCAGCAACTGGAACAGGCGGTCTGCACCAGCACGGAAACCTGCCTCACTCAACTTACGGTCAGCCGGGATGAACTCAGCTACCATGTCACATGCCTCCTCAAAACAGCGAACGCGTGCAGTGCTTGGGTTCCAGTCCCTAAATTCAGCATGGTTGGTAAGACGAGGGAGGGTAAGGAGAAGGCAGAGTTTGCTGTAGTCATCTTTGCAGGAACAGAACTCTTCCAAGGCATGGAGGCATTTTACAGCTTCTTGCATGGTTATTTCAAGCTGAGGGATGATGGGAAAAGGAGACAGAAAATGGAGACATGCATGTGTGCTGTTATTATATATATATATATATATATATATATATATATATGTTAGGGTGTCCCAAAAATGTATACACCTCACACTACTAGACTTCTTTTTATGGGGATACCTAAAAGACAAAGTCTATGCAATGAGACTTGCACAGTCATTGATTTGAGAGCTGCAATGAGACTTGCAACAGTCACTGAACGAGAATGCAAGCATGTGTGCTATCCCATCGCTTTACGTTGTCGGCAGTGTTTGGACCAGAACAGACATCAGTTTGAGAGCAGGCGGTGACAAAACAATAGACTGATGATTGTAAATTCTTTTACATGTTGAAAATTAAACGAATTATTATAAACACCTCGTTTACAATTATTTAAATTGTGTATACATTTTTTGGGACACTCAGTATATATAGTTTCTTTCTAAGACATTTATGGGGGTGCTTTTGTGATAGATGGCCTGTTTATAGGATAGGAATAGGGCATATGTCACAAAGGATCAGTGATACTCACATGCTGTGGCTCATCCTCAGCTGACATGGCATTATTTACACAGAGAGCTTCCAGAAACTTCTGCTTAAGCACGATGTAGTGAAATCTGCCAGATAAATATAATCAATAAATACATATTAAAGTGCCTATTTCTGTGATAATAATGCAAAAATAAGATGTGAGCATGGGCATGGCACCTTTGTTTGAGATTATCGAGTGTACTCTAGAGCCCCCTCTTGGTCATTTAAAAGTTTAGAACAGGAAATTTCCTTCAGAATAATGAATGAAAGAAAAGGTCATTGCTTCTCCTGCTGCAATTTGTTGCCTTCGTTAGTCTGCAAGTATTTTGTTTTATAATTTTAGGATAATACATGTATAATTTTGTATTTATTATTTTGTTGTGCATATTTTGTTATTCTATCGCTTGCTGTATAGAATACAGTATACAGTTATCAATAAAATACTGATAAGAACTGATAACTTCATTTCTGATTTACTGATTTTCATCAACTATGCCTCAGATTAATCCCACAAGTATACAGATTGTTTTATAATAAAAGATGGGTATATCAATTCTGGGCTGGGCAACAGACTTCTTGCAATCATGTAACATCAAATTCTGGATCAAAATAATTAGTAAAATTAGTAAAAATAAAAATGAAAAGTGTTTGATAAATTAAATACATGTAAAATACAGATATTAATGCAGCTTTCAGCCAATTTATAACCAAAGCTTAAATGCCTTGGTGGCCATCAAGAATCTTGATTAAAATCTTTTTGCAAAAAGTGTAGAACCTTTAAGATCCCCTACAAGAAAATAAAAATAATTTGCAATCAGTAGTAAATAATTTCAGGTACCCTTGGTACACTTTGGTAATCTTGGTCATGCACGGAAAACTATCCGCAAAATAACTGGCAGCACAAAAGTTGTAGTTCAAGCCTCGTGATGACTCCCTCAAAAGCTCCATTAGGACTCATAGCTAGCTAGCTAACGTCTGCTTCTGCATCAACTCTACATTATATTATTTCTTGAAGTGATCCCAATAAACCATACACCAGGTCCTGTACAAGACACAGCTAGAGAACCATGATGGGCTTACCAAGGCCCTAATATGTGGAAACTATTATTAGCAAAAACATTGGTAAACACAATTTTTATTTGATTATTGTGCCGCCAATGTTGTTACTAAGCATCTAGAAAATTACTGGACCCAGAGTTCACCAAAACATCATGGTTTAAAGGACACCTCCAGTACGCAGGTCTCACAAATCTGTGTAAGATGGGTGGGAACATTACCAAATGCAAATTTTAACAGATTATTGCTTCCATTATGTTGCAAATTTATGGGTAGCTCAGATTTCTCACCATCGGGTTGATAACAGACTGTGTACTGACCATGTGATGAATGAGCTGCCCTCTAAAATAGCTTACTTATGTATTAAAAATGGATTACGATGGTCTTGGGCCTCAAGAATCTTTAGAAGCATTTACATATTTTTATTTATTTTAATTTGAACATCTTGAATGTGTCTGATTCCTTTAATATGTTAATCGTTCATAATGACAAGCACCTGAGAGTCTGGTATGATCATGGCCATGCTTGCAGAGGCATTATTCCCCTTCAGTGATGTCTTAATTTTTTAATATTACAATGCATTTGTTACAATATTATTTATTTCGTTATAAACAAGACCATTTGATTATTTTTCTGTAATAAACATACTCTTGAAAGTGAAATTAAGTCTTCTACCTCGAATATATTATACAGTATCATCAGAGAGTTATTTTAACATACATACATACATACAAATATTTATATAGCGTTAATTCTGGCACATGCCACTCAAAAGCGCTCGGGGTGAGTCTGAAAACTTATTGATACGGATGCAAGTGTGAACAGATGTGTATTAAGTTGTGACTTGAACGTGTTTACGTTCACCTGGGATCTGACATGAATCGGTAGATTGTTCCACAGTATTGGACCCGCTTTCTCAAATGAACGGTCACCAAATGTTGGGGGTTCAGGTGGCTGGTATCTCCAGGAGATTCTTTGAGTTTGATCGGAGAGAACTGAGTGGCTGGTACTCTCGAAGAAGATTGGCGAGGTAGTTGGGAGCAAGGCCTTTCATGCACTTGAACATAAGAGGCATTGTCTTATACTGAATCCTGTATCTGACTGGCAGCCAGTGTAAGCTGTGTAGTACAGGAGTAATGTGATCATACTTCTGGTGATGTGTGATGACCCTCGCTTTAAGTCATAGTTGATTAAAATCGGTTAATATGCTTTTATATATGAATGTCCACATGTGCGACAAGACTTTGGAATATACACACACACACACACACACACAGTAGGCCTTGACTATTCACGGTTTTTCCACTCACGCCCCCGCATATTTGCGGTTTGCCGAGTAATTGTAACATGATTCAAATTTAGCCAATGTCTGTTCTCCCTCCTGCTGATTGGTTGAGATGATGTATATGCCCCTTTTATATCATTCGCACACAAGTTGTCAATCTGCATTTTTCAATGTGTTTTAATTAACAGTTAAGCTCTATGATCACATCATGTCCCTGCTTCCCTGTGTTCTCTCTGGCTCCTGGTTCCAGTGTTTAATGTTGTTTGTATTTTTCTTCGTCATCAGTACTGTAGTTAAAGTGTGTGCGCTCTGTGAAGCTTAAGTGCTTCCCTTTGAATAATAAATCCACTCTGTGCCATCTCACACTGCCTCCTGCATTCTGGATCCGGCTGAAAGTTCATTACGTTATTACATCACACTTTTATGTTCTTTATAGTGGTGGTCTAGTGGTATAGGGCACTGGATCGCTGATGCTAAGGTTGGGGGTTCGAGTCCCACTCTCCATAAGGTTGTCACTGCCCCCCAGTGCAGCTAACTGGGTTATCATAGGCCGGCCATTTCTCTCACTGTCTATGGGGAGGCATGTAAAAGAACCATTGCTGACTTTCATAAGGAGTACGCTGCAAAGCCGTTGGCGTGTTTCTGTCTCTTGCTAAAAGGATTGTGTCAGGAAGGGCATCCGACGTAAAAACCTATGCCAAATGAAACATGCGAATCATTCGTTGTGGCAACACCTGAGAAAGGGAAAAAGCTGAAAGAAAATCTCTCTCTCATATATATATATATATATATATATATATATATATATATATGTATATAAAATTTAGTAATGATTAAGTAAAAACTTTAATTTTGTATTTTGTACTGTGATATTTATTGATTTTATACACACACCTATATATATATATGTGTGTGTGTGTGTGTGTGTGCATTACTGTATATATATATATATATATATGTGTGTGTGTCTATATATCTGTACTTCTCAATTATTTTCTGTCGCGCCCCCCCTAGGAAAAGGAAAACATTTCGTTCCCCCCAATATAAATAGTTTTATTTGTCTAAAAATTGTTATAAGTAATCCTCTGCATACACTGTATCCTTATTAACATAATAAAGACTTATTAACATTATGAAATACAAAAAATGAAGAAATATAGATCAACTTCCAACAAAGAATAACTTTATTAACAATTTTTTTCATCTTTAAACAAAAAGATTTAAAGTGCATCAATTTGCCTGATATGCAAAAAGGATCCTTATTTAAACTGTCAACATTTTTGACCAACAATTTGAACCATTTTATATTGAAAAATAAAATTAAATAAAATCAATAAATAATAATAAATTCAAATTGATCAGCAATATTAACTCAGGAGCACAATATATAAAACACTTTAACCTACAAAACAAAAATGAACAAGACAATTATTATTATTATTATTATTATTATTATTATTATTGTTGTTGTTGTCAAAATGATTAAGTCCAGATTAATGGCTATAATGAGCACGTTTCGCGGTGCACAGCTTTCGAAGCAGCACAGCTTTCGAAGCAGGGTTTAAAGTATGATACTGAACTCTCACCTGCTCAATGCAGAACTGGGACCTGGACTTATTTTCACAGCAGTGACGTCATCCAGCATAACAGAGACCATGTGTGCCGCATGTAGGATCAGTTCCTCTGCTATGCTGTGGGGTTTTCTACACTGAGCAGTTGTGTACTCCACCTTATCTGATGCTAACACAGCTCGCTGGTTTGCTGGAATATCATTGATAAAGCAGGATGGTTGTTGGCAATACTCGGCACGTTTTTGTTGAAAAAACTCACGCGACTCATCACGTAATCGTGGTGTGATGTCTTTAAGTGACGCCTGAATTTATTTGGGTTCATACTGTCCGCTGCCAATGTTTTCAGACACAGTAAACACAGCGGTCTTTCCTCGTTTCTCACCGCAGCACAATGAAGCCGAGTGCTACATCCGCTTCATCATACCTCCTCAATTTAGCTTCCGGGAGAGTTTCGTTTCTCTCACTGTCTCCGTCTCTCTCTGCCTCTCTTTCCGTCCCTGTTAAAAATTTCCATGGTGGTTTATTAATTTCATTTCTTATTTTACCTCTGGGCACACTCTAACAGTGAGGAAGCCACTGCCACCTGCTTTGCATACAGAAAAAAAAAGCATGTTCCCTGGGTCACACGCCTCCTGGGCCCTATTTAAGAACCACTGATATATACATACATACATACATACAGTCGCCCCTCTACTTACGAAAATCTCTGAATACGAAAAATCCAGGTTATGAAAAACATTTTCCTAAATTTTCGTCCTCTGTACAGTAGGCCCAGCCCCTCCCGCGATTGAAGATAATCCGCAAGTTCTGCACCCGGAAGTAAAACCCCATGTATCACGTTCCATACGTGAATCAGCAGCCGGAAATAAAATACTATGTATCTATTACATGCGCTAAAATATGCTTCTTAAACACATTCTATAGACAGTCTTACTCATTAATTCAATATTAACGTAGTCAAATGTGATAATGATTAAGAAAAACTTAATTTTTTTACTGTGATATTTATTGCTAATAAAATATAAACAATTTACAGCATACATATAAAAACATTTTTAAATTCTCTTTGAAACATACAGCACTGTAGTTTTCAAAAATTCCCACTGGAGGAAGGTATTGCATTAGGCACGAGATGACTGAATTCAGGTATAAACTGCATTAAGTCCGAGCAGCTCCTCGGACTTCCTCCTCCTACCACACTCCTCAGCTGGAGCGAGTAGAAAACAGAGTTTTGGAGTGAGAGAGTTAGAAAGCCTTACAAACCAAAGAATGGGTGATATGATGTGAGTTAATCCTCTGGCGCAGAAGTGAGCATGCTTTTATTTATTGGGAGTAAATGAGAATTGTGAATTCAGATGTGAGCCACCCAGCAGCTCAGCCACGCCCCTCAGCCGAAGCAGAGAGTTAACAGTCAGTTAGAGTCACAGTGCCAAATCAAAGTCCCCCAAAACACAGACCATAAAAAAAGGACATAAAAGAACAAGAAATGTAATAAATTGGATAAACAAAACAAAACGAGAAACATGCTACACCACAGTAAATAAAATCTAACACACAAACATTCTAAACATTTCCTTAGGTAATGTACTGGAATAATTGTAAAAGACTTTAATAGTGGAGTGTTTTACAACAGTTCAGATGATTATTCCTCTTCAGGCACCTCAGAGGAAACTGTCGTTTCCGGATAAAGTATTGTTTCTTCAGAAGAGACATCCAACCTCATTACCTTTTTCTGGTGCTTAGCAGGCATTTGAGTGACATAATAGAACTTTACTGGTAATTAAAACACACTAAAAAGGCTCATTGACAATTTGTGTGAATGAGGAAAAAGGGGCGTTACATCATCTCAACCAATCAGCAGAAAGGAGGACAGCCATTGGCTGAATTTGAATCATGTGAGAGTCAAACCATGAGTACAAAACCACGAATAGCCAAGGGCCTACTGTACACAAAACAACCTCTTCTTACGAAAAGCCCCAAACACGCCATTCTTCTTCTTCTTGTTCTTCTTCTTCTTCTTCTTGTCCTTTCGGCTTTTCCCTTCAGGGGTCGCCACAGCGAATCATCTGCCTCCATCTCACCCTATCCTCTGCATCTTTTTCTCTTACACCAACTGCCTTCATGTCCTCCTTCACCACATCCATGAATCGTCTCTTCGGTCTTCCTCTAGGCCTTCTGCCTGGTAGTTCCAACCTCAACATCCTACTACCAATATACTCACTACCCCTCCTCTGTAAATGTCCAAACCATCTCAATCTAGCCTCTCTGACTTTGTCTCCAAAACGTCTTACATGTGCTGTCCCTCTGATGTGCTCATTCCTGATCCTATCCATCCTCGTTACTCCCAAAGAGAACCTCAACATTTTCATCTCTGCTACCTCCAGCTCTGCCTCCTGTCTTTTCCCCAGTGCCACTGTTTCTAAACCATACAACATCGCTGGCCTCAACACCGTCTTGTACACTTTTCCTTTCATTTTTGCCGATACCTTCCTATCTTCCTACCTATATAGTCTTGGGAGCCTTGGAAGGAATCACGCATTTTACATGTAAAATGCCCCTCTACTTACGAAAAACTCCAGGTTACGAAAAAGGCACTGGAACAGATTAATTTCGTAAATAGACGGTCGACTATCTATCTATCTATCTATATATATATATATATATATATATATATATATATATATATATATATATATATATATATATATATATATGATATAGAAGCAGATGATTCACTGTGGCGACCCCTGAAAGGAAAACAGCCGAAAGGAAAGAATATATATATATATATATATATATATATATATATATATATATATATATATATATATATATATATATATATATAGAGAGAGAGAGAGAGAGAGAGGATTTTTCTGAGTAGATCCTTCCGTAGGAGAGTGCTCAATACTTTTTGGTAGAGCAAATAAAAATAAAAATAAAAATAATAATAAAAATAATAAAAATAAAAATAAAAATAATAATAATAATATTATTAGATAATATTCTTCTTCTTATTATTATTATTTATATATATATATATATATATATATATATATATATAATATAATTTTATCAATAAATATCACAGTAAAAAATTAGAAAGTTTTAACTTAATACATTTTACTACATTAATACTGTATTAATCAGTAAGACTATCTATAGAATGTGTTTGAGAAGCATATTTTAGTGTATGTAATATGATAATATAATAATTTTACTTCCGGGTACAGAACTCGCGGATTATCTTGATACGTGGGAGAGGCCGGAACCGCCTGCAAATAATGGGGGCCTACTGCAATGTATACACTGTATATATTATTTCATAATAAAGAGGGTGAATACATATGCACGTGCATACTTTATCTATAGCATTAAATAGGCTGTGTAGAGCTACAAATGCCTTGCTTATGCATATAACCCTGAGAATGTTCAATATTGTCTGATATTCAAAGCTAAGAGTTAGTAGGTGCTGTAGGATTTTTCACCTTTCAAAACTCTTTTGCATATTTAGAAACCAAGAAACCTTTCAATTTCACCAATAAGTACGTATGTAAGTTTTTATGCTTCTTAAAATAACCATACTTTATCCACAGCATACACTATAAATAAATATTCATAATTGTCATGATCTTCTTCCTCTTAATCCAGAGGTTGGGTCACAGGGGCAGTAGCCTAATCAATGAGGTCCAGACATCCCTCTCCACAGGCAATTCCTCCAGCTCTTCCGGGGGTTCCCCGACCAGCTGAGAGACATAATCCCTCCAGGGTGTTGTCGGTCAACCCTGGGATCTCTTCCCGATTGGATATACCCGAAACACCACACCAGAGAAGTTTTCGGGAGGCATTCTAACCAGATGCCCGATCAAGCCACCTCATCTGGCTTCTCTCAATGCGAAGGCCGGGCTTCTGCTCATTGAGCCCGACCAGTCAAAGCCCAAAAAGGATACATGGGTCCGCCTTCCCTTAGGGGAGGGGCTATAGGGGTCAGGTGTAGTGTGGGTTGGGTGGCCTCCGTAGGCATGGGTTCTGTCAAACCAATCCTTGGCTACTGACTCTGACTCTTGGGATGTGGCATGTCACCTCTCTGGCAGAAAAGGAGCATGAGCTGGTGCGTGAGGTTGAGAGATACCGACTAGATATAATCGGACTCACCTCAATTAATAACTTGGGCTCTGGAACCACCCATCTCGAGAGGGGCTGGACCTTATAAATAAATATTTTCTGGACCTTTTCCCTTCATTACGTCTATCATTTTGTGTCGGTCCATTACACAACATAAAAGAAATAAATTATATTACATGTTTAAAAGCCACAATATAGCAAAAATGTAAAGGGGTTAATTACTTTTTAAGAAAGATCTTTTAATTACTTTTGTAAACCACTGTTCAAAGACATGACCAGAAATGTCCAATATGTACTAAATAAACTGTACAAAGTGGAATGTAAATTAATAAGTGGAAAATATAAGTTTTCCTTCCCCACAGTTTGGAGTTACTGATACCAGCTAACACAGACAGCCATGTTAACTTGTCACTGATACCAGGCATGTGATTTGACCATCACCAAAATATCGGAAAATCAGCCAGGGTCTGGGGGGGCCTAGCCCCCACCTCGCCGCTCCTATGTTTTAAGCATTTCAGAAGGGGAAAAAGGCTATTTCATGACACTGAAAGAGCTCTAGAAACTTTAATTTCTAATCTCCATATGCATACTGTACCTCAACTTGTGGGTTTATCATGTGGGATTCCAACACCAATAAAAGTGTCACAGTCACAAATCAAATAGTCACTCTTATAGATATGTCCTGCCTCACAACACTATCAACAGTCATTGTCTTTAAACACAATCCGGAAACAAACTATACACATGACACGCTATACATGACATCAGTTTTTTTTAATTAATGTTTCTTTGTCTTTAGTGCTTTAGCATGGTGCTTTCTTGCTTCCTTTTGTGCAGCCTGAACTGTCCTTCTGGAGGCTGCATGAGAAAGTTTGTTGTGTTTCTGGATGCTGAGGCGTTTCGGTAGAGGTTGATTCATAGTTTTACATTTCCAATATTAAGAAGCTAATTACACGAGCACACACTCCCGCTGCTGTAAATGTCTATTTACATCAGTTAATTACGAAAAACTGGTGAGTTATTGCGGCAGTAATTTATTTATTCTAAACAGCAGAAAAATGGTTCAGTGACCATAGAGTCGGCTCATTTGATTCAATTCACGGAGTAAACACGTGAACGTCCTACGCCTAAAACATTTATGCATTCACAATAAATTGAAAAATATAATCGGAAACTACATAAGAAAATTCTCAAACATACCTCAAAATTAACTATTTGATTGGCGACAGGAACTGGTTGTTTCACTGGGACTTTTCTATGCACGAAAGTTTCTGGTCGAACGGCAAACCAAGGGTTAAGTCCGTAGGGTTCTGGAATCTTCCGGCAATTGAATAATTTGTTTTCCTTAATTCCAGTTTTTTGACATGTTTCTTACTTTTCGCGTGGTTGTCAAACGCCTTAAAACCTCTTCCACCGTAGTCGATAGTGTCGTGACACCACGTGCACCATGCATATGTCTACGTACATGTTTCAACATCAGCCGTAACGTTTCAAGAGAGGTCATAATGTTATGGTCTTAAGTAAGGTCATAAGTCAGGTCTCAAGAGAGGTCATTTAATGCAAAACTCAGAACGGAATAAAAGCGGAAAAGGGTTATTTTGACATACTGTATTTGGCTGTTTTTTGTTTTTTTTTTAAACTGGGCCAATGAAAAAAATCGGAATTCCGATATTTCGCGGAAGAATCACATGCCTTGTGATACACACTGACATGGGTCTAGCCATACTTTTGGGAAAGAAAATATGTTGACTATGCAAATCTCAGTAATAGCTATACAAAAATTATGAACAGTTCAATGCCTGCTAAGACATTTATAAGATTCTAATTCATAATTATAAGTTAGCTATCTCATAATTCTGACTTACCAGCCGACTCAGTCGGGGAAATGGACTGCTATAAATTATAATATGTTATAATTTGTTATAATATTTTTATAGTAACAGTTCATACACAGTAATGTAATGCAGCTATTCCTCAATGTATAAGGCTAAAAATAATTTCATTTAAAAATGTAACCACAGGAACAGTGGTGATACATTATTAAATTGAACTAAAACCTGTTAAAATGTACAAGATATCATTAGTTAATAAATAAAACATTGTAATCACTAAAAAACCCTGATATTATTAGAATAATACATAAAAAGACGTGATATTACAATGTAATGCAGTTTTGGAGTAGAACCACTATAAACCACTTACCTTTTACGGTCAAACTTGTCCATACATTCCAAAGGCTGAATAAACTGTAACACCTCTTCCCACTGTCCATCTAAAATAAGCTGCCTAAGAGTAAAAAAAGAAAAAAAATTAGAAAGAGGCACATCCAAAAGAAAAGAAAATTGTATACTGTATATATTGAATTTTTATGGTCCCCTTTTCAACATGATTGTCACTGTCCCTCAGTGCAGATAACTGGGTTATCGAAGGCCGGCCATATCTCTAACTCGCGAGAGGTATGTAAAAGTACCATTGCTGACTTTGCATATAGTCCGGTGGAAAAGAGACTTAACCTTGCAATGTGGAATATACAAAGTCTTTTTTTCTGTTTCTATACCTCTGAAATGTGCTCTTTTAGAATCTGGATGATGCCACTCTGTCATATTTGGGCAAACCGCACAATATGCAAATTAAGGTCGCCATTACTGAAAATCATATTTTTGTCAACAATTCTGTAACTATACATGACATCACGAAAATTTTGTTGTCTAACTCTATGTTTTGAATGGTAAGGAAACGGATAAACCCTTTTCTGGAAACATAACATCAATAGTTTGTTCTGAATATGCAAATTAAGGTTGCCTTCAATGGAAAGACTTTACCTCCATATCTTCAAACCCTCACATTGTGTCCATAGAGATTTTCTTCATGGTTAAACAAAACTTAAACATTTTAGTATTCAGAACACATGTATTGTTTTACAAAATTTTCAAATTTCACTTCCCATCCAGGCCGTTACAGAACATCACTTTACTTATGCTTATTCATAGTCATAGCGCTAAATTACTAATTTGACTCATTCCACAAACAAGTAGTCTTCAATAACATTTTCACAGTTATTAACCCAACTTGTCAACAAAAGTTAGTAGCATTCCCAGAGAGTGTGTGGAAAGGAGCCCATTCTGTAATGAAATATGTGCATCGAAGTTGTCAGAGACAAGCTGAACAAGACTGTCTTCAGCGTGGACATGTCCCCTTAATGATGCATTGACTACAGCTGCTGCATAGGCTTTGAACCTAAGAACTTCATCATAGCTGCAAGATACAAGGAACTCAGAATTGTTCAATCAACCCTTTCTTGTTTAAGACAACACCGAGGAAAACTCAGGCTTCTGGTAAGGCACCGAAGCACCAGATAAAGGTAACGACACTGCATGAAAAAAGTAGAACTGCTTGATATGACACAGGAAGGAAAAAGTTATGCTGCAGTAGGACGCCATTATAAAGTGAATGAAAGTACAGTACAGTCTGCTACATAAAGAAAAATGAGAAGGCAATCAGAGCTAGTGTAGCATAGAGTTTTTGTGGAAGTGCTAAGAAGGTGAATATTGTATGAAACAAGGTAATCATCAGAATGAAATCTGCCTTAGTATTCCGGATTCTTCTAATTCTATAGTACTGTACAGTAATTACAATGTTTTTCAGGTATTATTCCAGTACAGTACTGTACCTAAGTTAATGTTTAGAATGTTTGTGTGTGAGATTTTACATTCTGTAGCATGTTTGACAAACAATACCAAAAGAATAAACTTGAATAATTACACCTTCACGGTCTTTTATGTTCTTTTTGTACAGTAAATATAATGAAATGCCTCCCTCTAGTGGGCATTTTTTACAACTACGTGCAGTATTATTGAACTAGAAGTATGTTTCCATTCATGTTCCATTCAAGTTCAAACCAGTTTATAAAACTTATATACAGTCGGCCCCCTACTTACGAAGACCCCTAAGTTTCCGAAGTTTAAGTCCCCACGAAAACAACCCCCTTTTATGAAAAGAAATTCAAAATTCAAACGTGCCAATCAAAATTTCACACGACACGCGAGTTGCTCTCTCATTGGTTGTCTCTCAACATCCCGCCCCGCTGGCCTCCCAGATAGACAGAAGGAAGCTTAACTCTTTAATTTTAGTTTAGTTTTTTAAGTTGTTTAATTCAGTAAATGTTTAATAAATGTGGGCGCATTTGAGCTCATCTGGAATTCCGATCCCTCAAGGAATCAAGTTAAAGTTGAGTTTGTCAAGCAGGGAATGCGCTTTGAATTCCACGTCTTGTGGGCATGTCCCGCAGCGTAAGAGAGAGAGAGAGAGAGAGAGAGAGAGAGAAAGAGAGAGAGAGAGAGACAGGAGTGTGTGTGTGTGTGTGTGTGTGTGTGTGTGTGTGTTAATAAAAAAATGTTTAATAATGGTTTAATTAATAAATATGTTAATACAATGGTTTAATAAATAATTTTCTTTTACTTTTAAAACATAATTCATTCAAAATTGGTATACTTTTATAATTTTTAAAGGGTTTATGGGGTATATCCAGTCCAAAGACTGGAGCCTGAGACCGAATTAGGAATTTAACATGTAAAATGCGACCCCTACTGACGAAATCCCCGCATTACGAAAAAAGCTCTGGAACGGATTAATTTCGTGGGTAGGGGGCCGACTGTGTGTGTATATATATATATATATATATATATATATATATATATATATATATGCTGTATAATGTTTATATTTTATCAATGCAGCCATGAGGGGGGACAAAAACAAGTGTCCGTCCTCACGCCGGTTCCAAGCCCGGATAAATGCAGAGGGTTGCGACAGGAAGGGCATGCGGTGTAAAACTTTTGCCAGAATACAAAATGCAAACCATAAAGACAAATTTCATACAGGATCGGTCGAGGCCCGGGTTAACAACGACCGCCATCAGTGCTGTTCACCAACATGGTGCTGATGGAAATGCAAATGCTATAAATGCTTATAATAACAGTTAAACATTGAAAAAATAACATAAGATGTAAATATAATATAAATACAGACGCTCTCCAATTTACCAACATTCGTACCAACATACGGAGATATCAACATGTCCAAGGTCGAAAGTGAAAGTGAAAGCGAAATGAAATTGAAGAACAAGTAGAAATAGAACTGGAATAAAATCTACAGAAAGATAGATAATAAATATAAACATTATCCTGAGGTACACTAATACTAGGCTCCAGCAGAGGGGGTGTGGCTGCGCAGATATGCACACACAGATGCAACAATGTATCCAGTTTTGATGGGAGATTTTTAATTGTTTTTTCTTTTGTGTTGGTTTAGGGGTTTTTTTTGTTTGTTTGTTTTTCTGCATAATTGGCCTTATTTTTTTAATTCGATTGATATTTAAAAAACCGCGATGCAATGAAGCCGCATTAATTGAAGCGAGAAGTAGCGAGAGATCCCTGTACTTGGATTATCTTTGTGTAATGTTTAAATTTGTTTGATGATCTAAAGAAGTTAAGTGTGACAAAGGTGCAAAAAAGTAAAATAAATCAATAAAGGGGCAGAATCTTTTGCACAGCATTGTATATAGGTGTGTATTGGATATATGTATGTATATGTGAATGTATAGGTATGTGTATATATGTGTATGTAGGTATATAAAAATCTTTTTAATCTTTAATGTGTATGAGAATGTTCATGTATATGAGGAGGTTTATGTGTATGTGATGCTCAACCTCAGGAACAGCATATCATCTGAGTAGAGGCCATTGATCACTCCACTCTCCTTCTCCAGGGCCAACATGCTGATATGCAGTTTCCTTGCGTTTAGAAAGTCCAGAATCACCTTAATGATCTCCACCTCCTTTATATTGATGGTTTCCTCAGCTGTCATTGTGGCAGATGTCTACACAGATAGAGAGATTTATTATATATTGTCATTTTCATACACATTGATGTGATTTTCAAGGTTGAAATAGGTGAATTTCTTTGCCTTTAAAATGCCCATAATATTAAAAGTAATATTTTAGGGTCTCTCCTACTTTCTTATGGACATACAGTGGAACCTTGGTACTCGATCACTTTAGAGGTCAAACAAATCGGAATTCGACTAAAAATCCGGAAGTCGAATGCTAAAAAAGTGCGAGAAAAAAACAAGACCGAGAGGGACGGGAAATGCACGCTTTCCGGAAGTCCAGAAGCTGTTGATACTATGTATCACCCTGATAAAGCTAAAGCTAGCAGCACTGTGAACACCTCTAACGATGAGGTCATGAGCCACTTTCATAAGGTTTTGAAAAGAAGGCAGAAACAAGCCACACTAAAAATGTTCTTCAGGAAAAGAAAGGGACATCCTGAAGAAAAGTCATCCATGCCAAAGCGCGTAGGAAGAGAAAAAAAAACACCTTTGGCTGATTCACCTGAAGTTGTTATGGAAGGGGATCCTCCTCCTCTCTCCATCTCCAAAATTCATGCATGCCAACTACTCACCACCACAAAGGTAAAAATTCTTATCTTTACTGTCCTTATTCTTTTACTGTACTGTGGTTTTTATTTTAGTGTGTTATGGTCTGTGTTGTGAGAGACTGGTTTTGGCGACTCTAAATCTCTCTCTCTCTCTCTCTCTCTCTCTCTCTCTCTATGCACTGTAGGCGCCGGGGAGGGGTGTGGCTGTCACACATGGGTGGAGCGCTAAGCACACAGCTGATTCCACTCAGCAATCGCCAGGCTATAAAGACGAGCAGCGTGCTCCTCCCGGTGCTATAAGATTGTCCCTCTTCACGACCCCGTTTCCCCGTGATCTCTCTGGCACTCTGAAGTTCCCTTAGTTTATGATTTTTGTTTTCTCTGCATCTCTAACGGTGAGTACAATTTCCCCGTGCTCTAGTGCCTTCCCTGTGAACAATAAAGCTCATCCGTTTTCATCACAATCTGTCTCTTGCATTTTTGGGTCAGGTTGAATATTCCTGGCATCACAGAAGGGCTATAAGATTATTTTTGTTCACAGGGAAGGCACTAGAGCACAGAGAAATCATAGTCACTGTTAGAGATGCAGAGAAAATGAAAATCATAAACTGCGAGAACTGGTCGAGCAAGAGAGATCACGGGGAAACGGGGTTGCAATCTTCTAGCACCGAGAGGAGTGCGCTGTTCGTCTTTATAGTCCGGTGATTGATGAGTGGAATCAGGTGTGTGCGTCGCACTCTGCCCATGTGTGACGGCCACGACCCTCACCAGCGCCTGCAGTGCATAAAGAGAGAGAGAGAGTTAGAGGCTCCAAAACCAGAGTCTCTCACAACACAGACCATAACATAGTGTATTGTATTCAATCATTTTTTCACTTAATTTGCGGACCTATGGTATGAGTTACGGTGCCGTTAACTTCTGTTCAAAAGATGACGGAACGAATTAAGACCATTTACATTACAGGGATCCCTCACTTTTCGCAGTTAATTGGGACCGAGATCCCCAAGCGACCATCGAAATCCGCGAAGTAGGATCACCCCCCCACCCTCCAACTCATGTATACGTTCATGTATATGTGTATATAACATTAATAAATACATATTCAATGTTATAAATTATTATAATAGCAATTAAACATTAAAAAAATAATATAATATGTAAATACAGACACTCCTCAACTTACCAACATTCGTTTTGCAAACACCGGAGATACCAACATGTCCGAGGTCGAAAGTGAAATTGAAATTGAAGAACAAGTAGAAATAGAAATGGCATAACATCCACAGAAAAATAGATCATAAATTCTCTCTGTCTTCCTTTCGGCTTTTTCCCTTTTACTCGGGAGTCGCCACAGCGAATCATCTGATTCACACGTTTGATTTGGCAGAGGTTTTTACATCGGATGCCCTTCCTGTCACAACCCTTTTAGCAAGGGACAGAAACACGCTGACGACTTTGCAGCCTACTCTTTACGAATGTCAGCAATGGTTCTTTTACATGCCTCACACCATAGACAGTGAGAGACATGGCCCGCCTTTGATAACCCAGTTCGCCGCACTGGGGGGGGGGGGAGAACTGACAATGTTATGGAGAGTGGGACTCGAACCCCCAACCTTTGGATCAGCGATCCAGTGCCCTATACCACTAGACCACCACTACCCCAAAGATAGATCATAAATAGAAGTATGAAATATGATTAAACATTATCCTGAGGTACACTTGATACTAGGCTCCGGCAGAGGGGGGCATGGCTGACATGGTCCGGGAAGAGAGGCAAAACATACTTTTCTGAACTCCTGCCAAAACTTTCAAAGAAGAAACAAATTGACTCCAGTATTATAATGCACTGGACAAGAGTGAAACTCTGTAAATCAGATCAGATCTGCTGTGCTGTGCTTGAGAAGAACCAGGACTTTAAACACAGGACATAGATTATGGGGAGAGAGAGAGAGAGAGAGAGAGAGAGAGAGAGAGAGAGAGAGTGAGAGAGAAAGAGAGAGAAAGAGAGAGTGAGAGAGAGATTGTATACAGTACAAACTTGTATAGGTTACTTATACAAGGTTTAAACATACGTTCCCCTCTAAAGAACGCCTTGTAACAACTTACAAATTCATCTAAGAACTGCCGTCTTGAGCCTAACTCGATAGTAAGCTGGGGAGCGTCTGTACACACACATACAGATGTAATTGCATGAGAAGAAGACGGCATACATACATACATACGCATGCGCACGCGGGCAGATGCGCTTGCACACACAGATGCAACAATGTATCCAGTTTTGATGGGAGATTTTGGGTTGTTTTTTTGTTTTGTGTTTGTTTAGGGGTTTTTTTTCGCATAATTGGCCTTGTTTTTGTGACATTTTCCGTAACTTTTCCACCTATTCTTCCTTAATTTCCTTATTTTTTAATTCGATGAATATTTATTTATTTATTTATTTTAAAAAATGCGATGCACTGAAGCCACATTAATTGAAGTGCGAAGTAGCAAGGGATCCCTGTATTTGTAATGGGAAAAAATAGATGCGGAATTCAACCAAATCAGAATTCGGCCAGCTGTCTGTAACGAATTGTGGTCGAGTACCGAGGTTCCACTGTATGTATATGTTGTATTATTCATTCATTCAATTTCTGAACCATTTAATCCTAATTAGGGTCACAGGGAGTCTGGCGCCCATCTTAGCCCATCTTAGCCGACTCCTGGTGAAGGCGGGATACACCCTGGACAGCTCACCAGGCAGTATATGTTCTTTTGATATTAACCTATCAAACATATCCTTTTTGGGGGGCTTTTTAAACCCGAGCCTAGTGGCTCATCAGGCTGATCCTTATCCCGTTTCCATAGCGTGAAGTGACTAGAAGTTCAACTCCTCCTGGATGGGACGCTAGTCCATCGCAGGTTACCTTCCCAGTATATTTTTAATGGTACCCATTTATACTGCTGGGTGAACAGAGGCACACTTGTGGGTAAGACCTTGCCCAGGGGTCTTAGCACAGTGGGGTTCTAACTGGGATTCGAGCACACAACCTCCCGATCATGACCGCAGCACCCTAACCACTACGCCACTGGCCCCACAAACATATTGAACATATCAAATAGAAAATTAATAACAACATATCTAAAAGAGATACATTAATTCTTAAAATAATTAAAACAAAGAATGTCACCCCCCCCCCAAAAAAAAAAATACCAAGAGAGGCAGACCTGTTAAAAAATAAATAAATGAAAACTAATTAATCCGTAAATAAAAATTTGTGATGCTGAGGGATTGTTTCTCTTCTAGAGACCCCGGGAACCTTGTTCGGGCGCATGACATCATGAACGCTTTGAGATACGAGACATTTTAAATCAAAATCTGGTGGCCCCTGCCTGAAAGCTGAAGATGGGTTGTCACTGAGTCTCTCAGCAAGATAATGATCCTAAACATGTGGCCAAATCTACTCAGAAATGGTTCACCAGATACACAATTAAGCTTCTCCCATGACCATCTCAGTCCCCAGACCTCAACAACATTGAAAAACTTGTGTGAGCTATGTTGATCTCATCTGACCCAAGCACACGGTCCTAGTTGAAGTCCCAATACCGCTTAGCGAACTCCAAATGTTTGCATTTATGATTGTGAGTGAGAAAGGTTTTTTTTTACCCTGCATGCCTTGCAAACAGCTTGTTGGAATGTAGTTCCTGATGGCTGTTTTGGAGAATTTGTGACCCCAAGATGGGAGGCTGGCACCCATCCCAGCCGAAACTGGGCGAGGGTAGAGTACACCCTGAAAAGCTCACCTGGCCATCGCAGAGCAGAAACACGTTGACGGCTTTGCAGCCTACTGTTGGAAAAAGTCAGCAATGGTTCTTTTACATGCCTCACGCCATAGACAGTGAGAGACATGGCCAGCCTTTGATAACCCAGTTAGCTGCACTGGGGGGACTGGCAACCTGTTGAAAGTGGGGTTTGAACCCCCAACCTTAGGATCAGTGAGATGGTCAGTTTAAAAAAGAAATCTTTCATGGCTATTGAGGAATTGGGTTCATCTTGTAAGTATAAAAACAAAAGGAAAAAACCCCGAAAAATTTATTGCAGTACTATCTGTATGATGAATATCTTGTTCATCACATATTTCAGGATTCATCTGATTTGTAGTTCTCTGTAATTGATTGAAAGAGTTTTCACACTTTCCCCCATGATCATAAAATTCACATTATAATTTCGAAATCAAATACTTGGCTTGCTGAGATGATAAAACACTCAACTCTGTCTGCATTAACACTGTATAGCAAACAGTGGTGTTGAGGTTCTCTCTGGGAGTAACGAGGATGGATAGGATCAGGAATGAGCACATCAGAGGGACAGCACATGTAAGACGTTTTGGAGACAAAGTCAGAGAGGCTAGATTGAGATGGTTTGGACATGTACAGAGAAGGGATAGTGAGTATATTGGTAGTAGGATGCTGAGGTTGGAACTACCAGGCAGAAGGCCTAGAGGAAGACCAAAGAGACGATTCATGGATGTGGTGAAGGAGGACATGAAGGTAGTTGGTGTAAAAGATGCAAAGGATAGGGTAAGATGGAGGCAGATGATTCGCTGTGGCGACCCCTGAAGGGAAAAGCCGAAAGGAAAAGAAAGAAGAAGAGCAAACAGCGGTGCTGGATTCTGACTGTTACATAAACCAAGCCTTTGAATTTGATGCTATAGAAGACATTTCTCAACTTACACACAGGGATGAGAAGGCAAAATTTAAAAAAGTCTAAAAATTATCCAGGGGTGGAGACTGCAGGGTCAAGGGGAAAAGCTTGGTGGGAGACCAGGTGGGGAAAAAGCCCCTAGAAGCTCATGGATTTTGGCAATGTGGCCTGAGAACCATTAATGAGATCATCTAAATTAAACTATTCCGATGGAAATAAACTATTCCGATGGAAATAAATACCTTTTTGGTAGATTTCAATGTGAGATTTCATCAGTACAGTACGAAGGATCTAAAACATTTACATTTTCCACGTTTAATTTTTAATGCACCTGTTTAATTTCTGAATTAAAGCAACCAATACATTTTACTATTTTTTTTACATTCTTGTGCATAGAATAAGAAGAAGATGCATAGTTATTGGCTGTATAATGTGTATATATTATATATATATATATATATATATATATATATATATATATATTATATATATATATATATATATATATATATATATATATATATACACAGAGATCCCTCGCTACTTCATGCTTCAATTCATGCGGCTTCAGTGCATTGCAGTTTTTTTAAAAATAAATAAATAAATATTCATCGAATTAAAAAATAAGGAAATTAAGAAAGAATAGGGGAAAAGTTAAGGAAAATGCAACAAAGACAAGGCCAATTATGCAAAAAAAAAACCATCTGCACTGATGTTTAATTGTTATAGCATTGACTATGTATTTATTGATATTATATACACATATACATGTATGTATATGCCAGTTGGAGGTTGGTTGGTTGGGAGGGAGATTAATCCTACTTCGCAGATCTCGATGGTCATGTGGGGATCTCGTCAATTGTGATGACGGTCCACTATGACATTGTGCCAACTGTGATATAACAATGATATACATAATATTTTCTACAGCTATTTATAGAATACGTTCTTTCTACTTTTTTTTAGCTCTACTGTTCTATTATATCCGCTCTTCTATTTTCCTATTATTTATTTATTTTACATATTTTATAGAGGGCTTTAAATTAAATGGCCAGCTGGATTTATATGTTCGTTAACTTTCAAAAAATATATATATTATGAATTTCCTACACACAATGTGCCTTCTGTCATTACGCAGGCATGTTATACTATAAAGGTATATTTGGTCACTTGGTCATTCTGGTGTCAGTGTACTTACTACCCAAGCTGCTTTTCACAACAGTCAGAGTAAATACACATTTCAGATCTGTCACACTTGAGTGATCATTTTCTATAGACAAAAAAAGTGACGATGAAAACCATTTACAGACTATGCAAAAAGCTATTTGATTTACTCAGTGAACTGCTGTATTATTTTTTGCCTTACTTTTCCAGAATCAATAATTTAACTTGGATTTCTCACATAATATCTCAGCTGATATAATACAGGATTTTCCCTTATCAACCCAAGTTGGAAATTTGATCTAGTCTTTTACACATAACACATTATTATTATTATTATTATTATTGTTGTTGTTACTGCTGCTGTTATTACTATTATGACAATTGAACACAATTATTTTTGTTATTCTACTTATTGTATCACTATTTTGTTTTGACATTTTTAAGTAGAACGTTTTAAAGTTTTCACCTTGCAAATCACATAAATATAATTTATAATTACAGGTATACCTTGGCTTACATTGTTAATTGGTTCCAGGAGAGACGACGTGACTTAAATCGAATTAGCTTGTCTCTAGGCTAGCCTAGGCTAGGCCATGCCAAATTTCAGGCCTGTGATTTGACCATCACCAAAACATCTGAAAATCAGCCAGGGATCTGGGGGAAATCAGCCCCCCGAAGTTCCTAGGTTTTAAGCATTTCAGAAGGGGAAAAGGCTATTTCATGACACTGAAAGAGCTCTAGAAACTTTAATTTCTAATCTCCATATGCATACTGTACCTCAACTTGTGGGTTTATCATGTGGGATTCCAACACTAATAAAAGTGTCACAGTCACAAATCAAATAGACACTTATAGATATGTCCTGCCTCACAACACTATTATCAACAGTCATTGTCTTTAAACACAATCTGGAAACAAACTATACATATGACAAGTTTTTTTAATTAATGTTTCTTTATCTTTAGTGCTTTAGCATGGCACTTTCTTGCTTCCTTTTGTGCAGCCTGAACTGTCCTTCTGGAGGCTGCCTTAGAAAGTTTGTTGCCCTTCTGGATGCTGGGGCGTTTCAGTTGAGGCTCAGATTCAGTTTTACATTTCCAATATTAATGAGCTAATTACATGAGCACACACGCCCGCTGCTGCTTAGAAACACTGAAGTTAATTACGAAAAACTGGTGAGTTAATGCGGCAATAATTTATTTATTCTAACAGCAGAAAAATGGTTCAGTGACCAGAGTCGCTTCATTTGATTCAGTTCACGGAATAAACACGTGAATGTCCTACGCCTAAAACATGCATGCATTCACAATAATTTGAAAAATATAATCGGAAACTAGACAAGAAATTTCTCAAACATACCTCAAAATTAACTACTGGATCGGCGACAGAAACTGGTTGTTGCACTGGGTCGTTTCTTTGCATAGAAGTTTCTGGTCAAACGGCAATCAAAGGGTAAACCTAGTCCAGTTCTGTCTGTACGGTTCTGGAATCTCCACTTGAACACCAAACGTTTCCGGCAATTGAATGCTACGGTTCCCTTTTCCATCCATTCCCACCTAAACTTGTTTTTCATGACTTTGTTTATTTCTTTGATTTGAGCAGAACCTTTTCTCTGGATCACCGACATGCTTTCGATAGCTGAACAGATCGGAAGTGGCGCGAATGTCTACATACATGTCTTAACATCAGCGATTGGCTATTAGAAAGCCATCAGCCAATCAGCAGTAACATTTCAAGAGAGGTCATATTATGCAAAACTCAGAATGGAATAAAAGCGGAAAAGGTTATTTTGACATATTCGGCGTGAAAAAATCTAATTTTTTTTTTAAACTGGGCCAATGAAAAAATCGGAATTCCGTGAATTCGCAGAAAAATCACATGCTTAAAATTTACTTGTATAATATTATATATAATTGTGTATGTGTGTGTATGTGTATGTGTATATATATATATATATATATATATATATATATATATATAATATACAGAAAGCACTATTATTTGCGGGGGTTTCGTTCCTCCCCCACAAGGAAATCCACGAATTATTAATGTGGTTTTAAAACCCTATGTATATTATATGCACTAAAATATGCTTCTTATACACATTCTATGGATAGTTTTACTCATTAATACAGTAGTAATGTAGTAAAATGTAGTAATGATTAAATAAAAACTTTTAAATTTTGTACTGTGATAATATTGAAAAAATTTTGAGTTTAGACGTACCTATGTAGTATGCTGACATAATGACGCAATGACGTTGCATCCATTGTTTACAAACGAGACTGAATGTGTCCCTCTTTCTTCCCAGTTCAGTTTTTTATATATATATATATATATATATATATATAACAAAAATAAAAGGACGGGACAAAGACTTTCTATTGAAACTCCATTTATCACTACAGATCTTTTTCGAGGGGTGGTGAAACCATCCTCTCTCTTCAGGTGATTATAGAAGAATGATTACCATATGATAATCTTCAAAGAAGATTAATCAAAGAAAGTCTTTGTCCTGTCCTTTTATTTTTGTTATTTGCTCCACCAAAAAGTATTGAGCACTCTCCACCGGAAGGATCTACTCAGAAAATCCTCTCTCTCTCTCTCTATATATATATATATATATATATATATATATATATATATATATCAGTTATATAGCGTGTTCCTCTTTCTTGTGTTAAGACGTTGTCTCTGTGATCTTTGTGTTTACACTGTTTTGCGGACTTTTGTAACCTGAAGCAAATATGGTTGGTCAGAAGCGTAAGCCGACTAGCATGGGTGCAAGTCTCATACACAGAGATGAATTAACTATCTGCTCAGATACCTATCAGATAACTTTCGGCACAATCTACCATGCATACTCAGTTAAGCAAAGAGAGTTGTAAAATGGATGAAAACCCAAGAAAGAGAACTCTCTGCTCTGCTGGTGATTCACATCAGTGCAGGCTGAGTACTAAACGAGTTTAACAGTGCCCTTGCGCACTTAAAAAACCGGAACTCCGTATAACCCGTGTTTTGTTTCAAGCAAGTAAACTACTTTCAGCAAGTGCACTAATTTCGGTATTGAGCGCCTCACATATTGTAAGCGTTGATTGGCTGTTTTAAGCTTCATGTAAAGTGAGTCGGCTCAGCTTCATATTATGTGACCATCCGTCGACCATCGGAACCATTTACAAGCAGAAAGAATAGATCATAGAGAATGTTAAAGGTTATATTTGATACTTGAGGAGTGAATTTGATTAAAATCTATCAATTTGAAATTATTTTGCTTGAATTTAATTTATTTGAAATTAATGCTGATATTATTTGATATTATTTTACAATGTTATGTTTATAATAATTGATTAATGGGTGTTTTATGAGATACGGTAATGGTATTTATGGATATATAGTACAGTATGAGCGTCATACGTCACATGTCATACGTCACTGTAACAACTTACGTTCACTTTCAACTTAGGTTCGGCCATCCAGAACCAATTAAAAACGTAAGTCGGGCACTGGGGGGCATGAAATGTGTTTTTTTGTTTCTCAAGGGGGCGTCAGAAAATAATTGAGAAGCACTACATTAATTTAGAAACATTATGAAATAAGGCCTTTGAGAGCAAAATCTGCAAGTATGCGGACCCGCGAACGGTGAACCACGAATGGGTGGTTGCTTATTGTAATATATAATATATGACTATAATGATGTAAACTAATTTTTTTTTTCATATTTTTTTGAAAACCGATGTATAATCAAGAACAACTTAAGTTGAAAAGACTTAAGTCAAGGTATACCTATACAGTTATAAATAGATATATGTCTGTATTTTATCATTTATTATGTGTCATTTGTAGTGTTTTAGTGAACTGAATTGCATTAATCGTGTGTCTTTTCCATCTCAATCGATAGTTTGAAACTTTATTTCGCATGGATAAGTGACCTTGGCCTATTTTTTTCTTCCTATAACAAGACTCATACTAAAATATATGATTTTGAGTAGCTGAGACCCTACACTAAAATACTGAATCTACTTTAAAAATCCCAAAAACTGATCCAAGCAAGTTCTGTTTTCTGCTGCATAAACAAATAATAATAATAATAATAATAATAATAATAATAATAATTTCTTACATCTGCCAAATTCATATTTACATTTAGTATTACTTATACTAACTCATTAACAAGCTACAGTACTTGCTAACTTCAGTTGTACCTTTGAACCATCCTACGCTGACTCAAGGCACGAGCAGGACATCGTTGCTGATTTGATTGAATTATTATTTTTATATTTTTACTGATGAGAGGAAGACATGATATGATCTGTAGTGAATAACATTAGGTTTGTTTGCAAATTATTTTGAAGACCATTCATTAGCCTTGAACAAAATAAACTGCTAAGTTTATAAAATATAAATCTTTGTAGATATGATACTTTATATTATTATCTTCAGGATAAAGTCAATGGAACAAAAAAAAAAAATCTCATTAATAATCACCATGGATATCTATAAGAAACCCCATTTTACCAAATGTCCCTGCAGAGGCTGTGTCCCCACCTTTCTAGATCAGACATGATGATCATGATTTTCCTGACTTTTAAATAAAGGGCAACAATGTGATTTAGTGGTTAGCACGTCTGCTTTGTGGGTTCAAGTCCCAGGCTCAACAAGGCCATTTCTGTGTGGAGTTTGTGTTTATGAGTTCTGGGTATTCCAGTTTCCTCCAACAGTCCAAAGACATGCATATAAGGCTAACTGGCTCTTAAGCTCTGTGTGTGTATGTGTGGGCGCATCTGTTTAGGGTGTACCCTGCCTACACTCAGAGTCGGCCGAAATAGGCTTGGGGGGGGATGTGTGCATCAGTGCTGTCCAGAGGAAGGAGGATCATCATGTAGGCCAGAAATTACAATTACACTGCATCCAAACCCTGTGTAAAACATTTATAAATCAAAATAAAGCTAGCAGGATGAACCCGGTGGTACCAAAATAAAGACTCCTCTCTCTCTCTCTCTCTATCTATCTATCTATCTATATCTATAACTATCAATGTGCAGCAACTAACATGATAAAACAGAGAGGATGAAGAGATGAAGAAAGGATGAAGAGAGGATGAGGAGAGCACTACCCCACCCTGCAGCAATGTAGATTTTGTGCTATAGGGTAGAACGGGTTTTCTGTGTAAAAGGAACGGAACCGAGCGGATATGGGTTTCTTACCTGATAACATGTGCATGTACTAACACACAGATGGTCTCTTTGGGCTTTTAGAAGTTGGGCTGTCACACTAAATTCCTGCTGGATGTGTTTAATTTCTGGATTTCTAAGGGCGATGGTTTCATCTCTCCTGTTCCGTTAACTCCAGTTTCAGGCGATGCGTCTCTGCGTCATCAACCAAACATACGCACGTACACTGACGACATCACTTTCCACTCTTGTGATTGGTCAGATCGCAGAAAGCGCACAACCCTATTAAACTATAATATCACGAAAAGGATCTTTAACATGACTTTTTATTTATTTCTATCATAAACAAATCACATGTATAACATAATTTTATTAAAAAAAAACATTTAAACAACGGAACATTTCTGGCTTCATGCGCACTATAAAAGGAAATATAATAATTAAAATGAATGGTGTGTGTGTGTGTGTGTGTGGGGGGGGGGGGGGGGGTTGTTTTATTTGGTTAGTTTCAGGTTTGCCCTCTAAAGCCCCCGAGGCCTAATGAGTGACTTTAACTGACGTCTTTAGGGTTACAACTTCGATACGGATGATTTACTGGATCAATTTTTTTTCATCACCATTCGTTCAGGGTCGTGGAAGGTCTGGCGCCCATCTCAGCCGAATCCGGGCGAGGACAGAGTACACCATGGACAGCTCGAAAGGCCATCGCAGGGCAGAAACAAGCTGACAGCTTTGCATCTACTCTTTATGAACGTCAGCAATGGTTCTTTTACATGAGTCTCTCACCATAGACAGTGAGAGACATGAGCGAGGCCTTTGATAACCCAGTTAGCTGCACTGGGGGTGACAGAGACAACCTGTGGAGAGTGGGGCTTGAAGCCCCAACCTTAGGATCAGTGATCCAGCACCGTACCACCAGGCCATCACTGCCCTCAAATTTTTTTTTTTCTATAAAATATTTTGGATTTTATAATTTAAAGCATTATCAAACTCGTAATACTGGTGTAAAAATCTTTGGTTTAAAGGGTAAGAGATTTTCAAAGGTAATAATATTATAGTACTTTAAATATTATATGTTACTGTTATGAGGGATAAACACGTATCTGGAAATAGATATAAAGTGGTACCTCACCTTACAAAAGACCCACCAAAGAAAAATCCAGGTTACGAAACATAAAATTTCCGTCTCTGGATACAAAACAAATTCACATTACGAAAGGTGCCATCTCAAAAATTCAAACAATCCAAGAGTTGCTTTCCAATTGGCTATTTTCCAACATCTCACCCCGCTGGCCTCCCGGCTATCTTCCAACATCCTACCACGCTGGCCTCCCATTGGCTATTATGGAGCTGCATCTCCATAATACCCATGGCGCATGAGTTACTGTTGTTTCGTGAGTTTTTCGAGTGTGCTCATTGCAACTTTATTTTTTGGCTCAGGCTTTTAACCATGCATAAACATTTGTAAGATTATCTCTGCTAAGAAGAGATGGTCAACACACGCGCGTGCACGCGCACACACACACACACACACACACACGCACGCACACACACACACACACACACACACACATACACATACACATGTGATTCCCGGTGAAAGTGCTTCCCGGTGCGAGTGAAAAGAAGAAGTGGGCTCATGGTGTGCGGTTGAGTGATATCGCAAGGGAACATGGACAAACCCGTCTACCATCGGTACGATGTTGATGCAGAAGGAGGCCTTAAAATGTATACTTTTCTAATTTTTAAAGGGTTTGGGGGGTAGTATTGGGGGCCTTGGAACGAATCCAGTCGTTCCTCAGTCCTCAGTCGTTCCGTGTTGAACGTGAACGTTCCGCCTTCGTTCCACCTGTTCCGCGATCTTTCCGTGGGTCTTTCTTCTACAAAGGAGTAGTGATGTGGTCGCTTCACAAACGTTCCATCCTTTCCGTGAACATTCAATGAATTATCCGAAGGTCTTCCTTTGCTGTTCGGCGAAGCTCCTCCGTAGAGTGCATTCCACGCCTTTCTGCTATGATCCTTGCATTCTGCGCTCCAATGAAATGGGGGTATTAGTGCTTCATGGGTTAAGTGTAATCACTCAAAAAGAGTGCATTATTTACCTTTGCAGGACCTCTGATAACAGCTTCAAATGTTATCAAATGTTATTAAATGTCTCTTAGTAATACTTTTTTAATTCATTGTTTTGAGCATCCAGGTACATGGCGCCCGACAACACAAAATGAGGGTGAACACATTGTACATTTCCTTCCATACGAGATCACTGCTGAAGTTATTTCAGACAAAAAAAAAAAACCAGAAACATAAAACCTTCCGATTGCCCAAATGTAGTGCACATCTCCAGCTTATAATTATTTACTCCTTGGTGGAGTTTTTAAACCCACCCCACATCGATTATATACCATTGCTGTGGTCGTCACATTTGCCAAAATTCCATTGACTGTTCATCAACTAGTCACTATTACAGAAGCCCTTCAGAAATTTTGTAGCAAGCTTTTTCAACCAGGACAGTGACCAAAGCAATGCATACAAATAAAACTGAATTGAATGGAATTCCTTCAACACCATCAGCCTTATTGGTCATGCTGGTAAAGTGCTTCTCATGATTATCCACAAATGAATCCAAAACATCGATAATGCCATCAAAGAGGTCGCTGGATTAATTGAAGGAATTTGGGTGCTTTCTCTTAAACTCAACACGTCCCTGGTGAGCAAGTCCATGGTGACAGTGGAAAGTAAAAAATCCCTCATTAAATAAGAAAGAACCTTGAGAGGAACCAGACACAAAAAGGAAAGCCATCCTTATTTAGGTGAAACCAGATAAAAATATCAACCATGTAGCAGAATCATCACTATAGTTTAACATAAAGTCTGGTGACCAATGAATAGTGTGTTGTATGCAAGAAGTTCTAAGAAAGGCAGAGGACTGAAAATCCATCAGAAGAAGAGGGATTATCTGGTCTGGTGGCAATAGCTGCTGGCGGCGCCAGGCCGGGGGGGTACCACCGGAAGTCGCCGAAACCCATGCTCATAGAAGTAACCCGGCCTGGTCGGTGGCTGATGAGGACCAGAATCCCTATCAGTCCGTGTTTGCCTTTGAGGAGACTGGGCCACCATGGGAGCATTAGGCTGGCCCAGGTAGGTTAGTTCAACTAACTTTATTATTCCCCTGGTGCGTTATCTTAACTGTAATGGTAATTGTAGTCCTAAATCATTTCAGTAAAAGAGTTTATACCACCATCAATGAAAAGTAATTTTCACAGTTTCGGTGTGTATGTTAAGGTCCATATGAATCATCAGCAGCAGAAGAAAGGAGCTTCCAAGATGAGAACTCCAACCAGTAGTTGTATATCAGGACAGATCACAGGATCCAGAAAGGAAAAGGACCAAGACTGGTATATCAGAAATAGCATGTGTATCTCAAAAAAAAAACACGGGGGAGAGAGAGAGAGAGAGAGAGAGAGAGAGAGAGAGAGAGAGAGAGAGAGAGAGAGAGAGAGAGGTTGTTAGGCATGCTCATAGCAGTGTAATGGCTAAAAGGGAGGGTTTATTAGGGCTGAGTGCACCAGTACAACCAGAAGGAAGATGGACATGAGGACTCTGTAACATGAAGCAATCAGCCACTCCACTGTTGATGGACCTTGGTGAGCATGTGAGAGTAAGTCAGTGAATGAAGGAGTACAGCTGAGAAAAAAAATTACCAAATTAATAACATAATTTGTGAGGAATACCATATGAAGTTCCACGTGAACTGCAGGCGCTCCTAAAGATGTCCATGAGTGATATTCATTCCATTCAACACCTCTATGTTCGTGAAGAAAATAAGTTAGCATGAACTTCTGAGCTGTAGTATCTAACCCAAAAACAAACACTTGTTTTGTAGCATGTGGGTTTAATATTGAGCTCAGTGATACAAGGGAGATTGCTGGATAATTAAGATGAACAAGGATTCGAGGGGTAAATTATCTAACATGTCACACTGAGTCCTCTAGGAAGGGGAAAATCGTGTGTTGTGCTTGAAGCCCATTGACCCACTTTACAATTGTCTTTTCACCCAGACAATGGCAAAGGGTTTCATAATCAATCCACAAAAGTCCTCCAATACACACACACACACACACACACACACACACACACACACACAGAGAGAGAGAGAGAGAGAGAGAGAGAGAGAGAGAGAGAGAGAGAGAGAGAACAAGTTTGTTTTTTAATATTATACACACACACACACACACACACACACACACACACATACACACAGAGAGAGAGAGAGAGAGAGAGAGACACAGAGACAGAGACAGAGAGAGAATAAGTTTGTTTTTTAATATTATAAAAATACTTCCATGGAGACTCATAACAGAAATATTTTATTAAAAAAGAAAACCGTGAAATTGCTCTGGGAGCGAGGGAAGAGTCACTTGATTTCTTTCTGAAGTACTTAATTTGCTTGGTTTCCCAAAATAATTTATGCTTCTTCAAATAATCCTATTTTTTTTTAAAGCATGCTGGGCTTACTGAATAAAAAGATGTCGAGAGCATTTCACCAGTGAAAGAATAAGAGTGTCACTGATTAATCAGGAATACATCAAAGCGCGGATAATGGAGGCACATGGAAGGAGGCCGAGGAGGAGAGGATGAATGGTAGGCGGTAGGTGTGTTTGTGGTTTGGCCAGCGGCTCTGTGCTTTTATCCCTGAAGCCTCTCTTGCTTTCATCTTTGTTCTGATTTTCATTATAACTCCAGTCATTCGTTGTTTATTTAATGACCATTTTGTGGTTTACACTTTCATTTTGCCTTCCCCCATCCGTCTCATACTGTATCTCTGGTTTGTTTTGTTCTTGTAGATGGTGTCCCCTCTCCCCTGTGTGTCCTGCTGATCCTCTAATTCTGCTGCGGTTTATAAATGCTCTGTGTTTTGGACAGAATGTACATAAACTGGATATAAAACCTCCTGATTCTATCCTCCTTACAGATCAAATTTTGCATCAACACTTTTTCGATTTTTATTTTAATCCAAAACGAATATTTTGGTGCTGTTGATTCTATGCAGTTCACTTTTTTTTTTTTTGTCAGAAGGTAAGGTGGGTGATAAAGATGGAGTATTAAAGTCTAAATAAATGTATAGATCCTTATTATGACTGTATTATTGCTTATTTCTTCCACTCTGAATAGCAGTGTAAAGTTTCAGTCGCTCGTTTGATGTGCATGATGACAGGGGGAAACTCAAAGGCCGTGCATGCAGAAGCATTCAGGGAAAGACAGAAGTGTGGCGTTTTCGTGTCATATACTGAGATAGATCATGTAAGATTGTACAGCTTTTTTTTTTTTTTTAAATGCAAAAATGATAACAAAGTAAAATATATTAAGAGAATATTTTAATTAACTATAAATTAAGTTATAAAACACAATACAGAATTCAAAATACAGAATAGAATGACATTGTTTGGTGTATTAGTGCAGAATTTTAAATGTCTGTGATTATTTACTTGTCTTAAACTGGATGCCATATTCTTTAAACTATGGAGCAAACTCCTGCATTATTAGTATTAGTATGAGAATACTACTGATCTTTAAATATCTTTGAAGTATCCAAGCTCAGTACCAGACAATATACTTTATCATTCAGCAATAAAACCACACACATTCTCTCAACTCCTTATGCATTCAAATACCTTCCTTTCATCTCTCTCTCTCTCTCTCTCTCTCTCTATTTATCTCTGTCTCTCTCTCTCTCTCTACATATCATTATATCTTTTTGAAATCTGTGCTGTGTGTGCATTGGCCACGAGATGAAGAGGGGAGGGTTTATTTCCATTCTTTCAGTGGCTGTATATATCTCCTAAGCCGGACTGATGCTCGGCTATTATTCTCCTAAACACCCTTATGGACAATAATCTGCAATGAGTGATTGAATGGAGTGGATTTGAAAGCAAAAGGATGTGTGTGGCAGTATCAGAACACATGTGAAATCCTTATTCTTAACAAACAGAAGCTCTGCATTTCAGATTGAAAGTGGCTCTATATTGCAGCAAAGCTATTTCTGGCCCTTTTCAATTTTTTTTTTTTTTTTTTTAATTTTATTATTCTTTTTTTTTTTTTAATAAAGTAGAACTTACCTAAAGCTGGGAGGGACCATGCCACTATTGTCGTTGCTGGGACTGACACTCATTGGATGGTGTACAACAGCACCTGTGCAAAAAGAGGTCTACAGAATGCCACAAACTTTGCTCAAAGGTAAGCACGAGCAGTCTTGTCAGTAGCAGTAGGTGCCAGCGTGCCAGTGATGTAATTGCCAATACAAAGTGCCAAATCTGCTCTGATCAATTAGTGCCATTAATTTCTTCCTTTTGTATAAAAACCTAAGCACATATGTTTGCACAGTCATTTTTCCGAACTGTCATGGTACAGATTGAAATCTTAATAGGCAGAAAAAATTTACAACAATAACAAACTTACATACAGAATTCTTTGTATGGACTTGAAACCTGAGATATATATATAAATGTGCAGTTTGATGGTGTGTTAGTTTGAATGTTCTCTTTGTGCTTGCATGGGTTTCTTCTGGGTAGTCTGGTTTTCTCCTACAGTACAAAGATATGCACATTCCGATAATTGCCTGTTCCAGTTTGCCCCTTGGTGCGAGTGTGAATTGTTGTGTGTGTTGGTATTGTGGTATGCAATAATTTTAATCTATGAATTGGGTCCTGACTGTTCATTGCTCTAAAATAATGCAAAATATAAAAAAGATAACTTTGAGGCAACAATTTATCCTTTTCATTTTGTTTTCAGGTCTCTATTCCTATCCATGTTTACGCATATAATTCCGTATGCGCATATTTTAATTGTTTATCTAAATGTCTTAATGTAAAACAGAGCTCTCTCTCTCTCTCTCTCTCTCTCTAGCTCTCTCCAATAGGGGGACAGCAGTAATGGAGACAGCAGTGGTCCGAGCTCATATTGCCATGGATCAAGCAATAGCAGACATGAGCAGAGCAGAAACAAGTTGCATGGGTTGCATTCCCTGCCTGTTTCAGCACTGTAGACAGCACTTAGGAACATGTGGTGAGCACATACATGGCATTTCAATTCCAATGCAATTTTAGAACAGTTTAAGAAGTCCTGGACTCTTCATGAAATTATACTTGCTTTGTAAAGTTGCACCAGTACTGTAACTGGTAATGGTAGGTACATAATGTTTACTGTACTGTAGGTTATAAATGATTGCTACCAGATTTGAAAAGTGTACGCCTATCATCAGTACTGTGCACTGATATGTTACACTACTGTTGCTGCCTGTGCCAGCTGTCCTGTGTTGCACTGTCCTGCGGTTTTTGTTCCACTCATGGCGGAACGTTGTTTTGTTATAACTGCAATCTACCAAATGTCAGTCATTTGGCACCAGCCTATGACGTGAGGTCCAGATGTTTCTCTCCACAGCAACTTCCTCCAGCCCTCCTGGTGGAACACAGATTCATTCCCAGAGCAGCCAAGAGACATCGTCCCTTCAGCATGTTCTGGGTTGACCCCAGGGTCTCTTCCCTGTTGAAAATGCCCGAAATGCCACACCAGGACACATTCTAAATTTGCTGTCCATGCCGCCTCAACTGGTTCCTCTCAATGCGGAGGAGCAGCAGTTCTCTGTGAGCTCTTCCCCGATGACAAAACTTCTCAGACTAACCCTAAGGGCGAGCCCAACCACCCTGAGAACGAATCTCATTTCAGCTCATTTCCTGCATCCATGATCTTGCTCTTTCAGTCACTTACCAAATGTCGTGACCATTTTTGAGGGTTGGAACGCAGATTGGCTAATAAACTGAGAGCATTACCTTTCGGTTCAGGTCCTTCTTCACCATGAAGAACTAGTACAAACTCCGATTTACAGCAGAACCTGCACCTATCCACCTCACTTGTGAACAAGATCCCAAAATACTTGACCTCCTCTACTTCAAGCCGGACCTCATTCCAGACCCGGAAGGTGTATTCCACCCTTGTCTGGCTGAGAACCGTGACCTTAGTCTTGTAGGTGTTGATTTTTATACCCGCTGCTTTGCACTCAGTTGTAAATCACAAGTGAGAGCTGGAGATTCTGGTTTTATTCATTCATATTCTGAACCATTCTGAGAGTGGACGCCCCGGAGCTGGAAACGACCACGAGGACGACCAAAAACAAGATGGCGCAACGACCTGACTCAATGCCTCGGCCACAACTGGCCAAGCCTCGCACGAGATAGAGTCTGCTGGAAGAGGTCCAGGGAGGGGTTCCTCAGCCAAGAGTGAAGTCACCCTGAATCCTGAATCCTGAATTCTGAACCACTTAATCCTAATTAGGTTCATGGTGAAACTGGCACCCATCGCAGCTGACTCTGTGCGAGTGCAGAGTACACACAGATGTGAAAAGGTTTCGTTTAAAATCATCACCTGTGTAGTGAGAAACTATGCATACAGACCAGGATTCATATATTTAAGCACAAACGTCTGAAATACTGGAAGAAATTATGTTTGAAGCCATACTCCGCCATGTTAACTTGGGTCTTGGTGATGTCATCATTCTGAGACTCAGTTTTTAAATATTCACCCATAAAGTCTTTAAAATTGCAGCTACTGGTTTAAGAACCTGCAGACAGACGGGGATTTAGAATAGAGGGTTTATTTTTTAGATGAACCTTTGATAAGACTTTCGTCAGAAGAAGGTTCTAACGCTATCAGAGTGTTTCTGACCTGCACTGGACTTCCAAACTGTCCAGGGCGTAATCTGCCCTCGTCCAGCATTGGCTGAGATGGGCATCAGCCTCGCCGTGACCCTGATTAGGATTAATGGATTCAAAAAATTAATGAATGAACTTTTAACAAGTAATGTAATTCTCCTTTAAGTATCAAATATAAATGTCTTTGATTATACAGCCATCATCTCTGCTGAATTATTATGCTATCTTATTTTCAGTTCATTTTCTGTAACCGAAACTGTAACAGAAAATAAACTGAGCTATGTTGTTGGCTCGCAAAGGTAATAATATCACAATATTTGGTGGTGATAATTTGGCAGAGCCGGTGGTGTAGTGGTTAGAGTGCTGGGCTCATGATCAGGAGGTTGTGAGTTCAAATCCCACTGAAACCCTCACTGTGCTAAGACCCCTGGGCAAGGTCTCAACCACAAGTGTGCCTCTGTTCACCCAGCAGTATAAATGGGTACCAGTAAAATATACTGGGAAGGTAATCTGCGATGGACTAGCGTCCCATCCGGGCGGAGTTCAACTCCTGATCGCTTCACACTACGGAAAGGTGCAAAAACCCAACAGTTAATCAATCAAAAATTGGTGATTTTGGTTAACTTTAGTCTAAACTTTGTAGTCTGATACTAATGAGTTTGTTCCCTCAGGGTCTACAGAGTCTGCATTAATGGAGCCAAGCTGTGAGATGATAAGACGTACAGATAGTTTGTCTGAAGAGGCTGAAAGAAGCTGGGCTCTAAGTCAGATGTGTGGGTTTTACCAACATCAATGTTCTAACTTAGAGCTACACTCTGACTCTTGCATCAGGATTATGGGAGAGAGCTGCAGCTCCAGACTATTACAGTGCAGTCTTATTAACACTGTGCAGAATTTGGAGCCATTCACAGAGATCAGGACAGAGGGTGAACACACACACACACACACACACACACAAACACACACACACACACACACGCACACGCACACGCACACGCACACGCACACTTGGTGCAATTGAACATAGACAAGGAAAGAATACAAAACTGCACATCTATTCTCAGATTGGAGAAAACTGTGCCAAAGTGCTCACTAGTCTCTTTTTATATATGATGTAGCTTTATGTGGGCAGAGGGTTCTAAATGGACTTACCCTCACACAGCCACGCTCCAGGATCACAGGCGGTTCTCAAGCGTTGCCGGGCAGTTGGCCTTGGATTGTCAACCTGCAGTTAAATGGTGCTCTGATGTGTGGAGGAGTCCTGGTGGACAGCTCCTGGGTTCTCACTGCTGCACATTGCTTTGATGGGTAAGAGCCTAAAGCAAACATATTCAATCTGTGATCAGCAAAATGGAAAAAAAAAAACTTTAAATATATTTTATGAGGCTTTTACTTTGTGAAAAACTCACAGAAACCAAAGTTATTGTACGTCATGAAGTACAGATGCATATTTTCTTTTGTACCATTCGCATAGGAACACTGTGCTCAGATGCTTTAACTCATCAGCAGATTTGCATCATCATGCCCAGAATTTACCACTTCCACAACATTCCAGGAACCACCAATCCCAGATATGAAACATATTTCAGTTGCCTCAATATGAGTGGAAGTCCGAGCAATGCCTGAAAATTAATCTGGGATAAATCTAGAGTATGTGTTTGAATATGGATCCATAGTTGGTCCAAAATCTCGAACTTAAACCAAATTAACAATCTGAAAATGAATGACTTCCTCTCTGAGCATGTACCCAAAAGTATATTTGAATTTCAGTTTGAATGGGAACCACTGGGTGTATAGTGGCATAGTGGTTAGCATGTCTGCCTCACAGCAGAAAGGCCTACAGTGGGTTCAAAGCTTGGGCATTTCTGTGTGGACTTTCTTCCTGATTCTCCAATTTTTTCCACAGTCCAAAAACTTGCACAATGGACTAACTGACTGCTACAAATCACCCCTGTGTTTGAGAGTGTGTGTGAATGGTTGTATGTGTGTTGGCTGTGCAATGGTCTGGTGAGCTATTCAGCTGCCTTTGCCTGGAGTCAGCTGAGAGAAGTGCCAGCCTCCCTGCGACCCTAATTAGGGTTAAGGCGCTTCAAAAATGAATGAATGGGAACCTTTCATTTATGCATTCATTTTCTGAACCACTTAATCCTAATTAGGGTTGCATGGAGGCTGGTGCCCATCTCAGCCGACTCTGGGCGAGAGCAGAGTACACCCTGTACAGCTCGCCAGGCCATTGCAGGGCAGAAACATACAGACGACTATGCAGCTACTCTTATCGAAAGTCAGCAATGGTTCTTTCACATGCCTCTCTCCATGGTTCTCAAACTCCTTTCACAAGGAGTCGCTGTGGATGCAGGTTTTTTTTTTTTTTTTTAATAGCAAGCAGCAGCACACCTAACTTGGCTCATTTTATCAACTGATCTGAGTCTTCAGACAGTTGATTTGTCAATTTGTATGCTCTGTACAGCGAATGACCAATCAAATTTGTGCCCATTGTAAGAAGAATGGGTACAAATTTCAGTTGTTAGATGTGCAAAGCTGTTTACTCAAAAATATGTTTACTCCCAAAAGACTTGCAGCCGTAATTGCGGTGAAGTACAGACGCTCCCTGACTTACGTTTTTAATTGGTTCCGGACGGTCGAACGTAAGTTGTTACAGTGATGTATGACATGTGACGCTCATACTGTACTATACATCCATAAATACCATTACTGCATCTCATAAAACAACCCTAAATCAATTATTATAAACATAACATTGTAAAATAATATCAAATATATCAAATAATATCAACATTAATTTCAAATAAGTCACTTATTTATACCGAGTCACCTTACATTCAGCTTAAAACAGCCACTCAACGCTTACAATATGTGAAGCACGCAATACCGAAAGTAGTGTACTCGCTGTGGGTTATATGGACTTCCGGTCTTTCAAGTGCACAAGGGTGCCATTGAACTCGTTTAGAACACAGCCTGCACTGATGAGGAGCCAGCAGAGCTGAGAGCTCTTTCCTGGATTCGGATTTCATTCACATTACCACTCGCTTTGCTTAACTGAGTATGCATGGTAGATCGCGCCGATCTGAGCAGATAGTTAATTCATCTCTGTGTATGAGACTTGCACCCATGCTATTGGGCTTACACTTCTGACCAACCGTATTTGCTTAGGGTTACAAAAGTCCGCAAAACAGTGTAAACACAAAGATCACAGAGACGACGTCTTAACACAAGGGTAACACGCTATATAAGTACGTCTAAACTCAAAATCTGACTTTTTTTTTTTTTTTTTTTTTGGGGGGGGGGGGGTTTGGTGGATGGGCATAAAATCGGAAAAAAACAAAAAAAAAAAAAACGTAAAATGGATGAACGTAAGTCGGGGCGCGCATACAAAGTATTCACCTGGAAGCCGAATACAAAAACACACCACACATTTAAGATTTTTATTTGTAAACGAAGTTAAACCATGAATCATTTTCATTCCACTTCACAATTACACACCATGTTCTGTTGGTCTAGCACATAAAATCTCAATAAAACACTGGCAAGTTCAAGAAGTATGAATACCGACTGTATGTATTTACTTGGTTTTTTTTTTCTTGCTTACCTTCAATAAAACACTTTTATTTGTAGATGTTTTCTTTTAGCTGTGTGTGGGTCCTGCAGCATGTAGACACTTATCCAACTGCGATTTCAACTTTGAGGGGAAAAAGAGCTTCCTATAGCCTTCAGTATACTTTTCATCAGAATTGCACACTTTCCTAACATATCTACGAACCGTTTTATTTGAAACAGTCAACAGTGTTTCTACGAGAGATGTGTTCCAACCTACATATGCTTGTGGGGTGATACAGAGTCACTTCTGGTGTAGGCAGGCATTTAAGAAAATAAGATGTTTTAATTGGTTTGAATTCAACACATGTGTGACAGCAAGGAAAGGTCAATCCAGGTAAAGATTTCAACAGCTATTTTAAATATTACAATTAAGTGGATTTATTTTCCTGGGTCTAATGTGATGCTGGAACTACTACCCAGAGCATGGCATATAACAGTAGCTCTTCTTTTTCAAAATTTCCAATTCTAAAATAAGTTATTATATCCCGTCCTCTCTTGCTCATGTTTTAGAATTCAGAGTGAAAATTTCTGGACAGCTGTGGTTGGAGAATTTGACATTACTAAGGTTGACCCTGATGAACAGGTCATGAAGATCAACCGAATTATCAGACACCCAAAGGTAAACATCTACAACTTCATCAACCAACATATTTTTTATATCTTATTGATATTGACAGCTTTGCTGGTAAGAAACTTTGAGATAAATTGTGGAATACCTATATTGATTTTTCAATGTTTTGATTTGAAAATATTGGTTTAATGCAAGGTTAATAAGATGGAGACTCCCGCATTATTGAGGACCCACAAATTACAAAATGCACAGTACAGTCTATTTCTTTTCAAATGGCAGTGACATGGTAATAAACAAAATTGGTTTCATTCACTAACTGTTATCTTTCCCACCCCCACCCCAAAAAAGTGTTCAAATGGCAAATCAAAATTGTATGTGTTTGCTATACACTGAGGACAATTCACTCTAAGATTAAATCATGTGTACGAGACAAGAGATCAAATGATCAGTTTTACTTTTCTTTTCTATTATTTACAGCTAGTTGTGTTCAACAACCAAAGAACTGTCTATAGGAGAAAATCAAGCCATTCTGAAGCTAAATTCAAAATTCGGTCAGTGCCTTTGCGCAAGCAATGGAAACAACTATGAAGATCGTGAGCTGTTAATATATTCCCACAAAACACCAGCGAGAAATATCACCAACAGTTTATGGTTGAAATGATCACAAAGCACCAATTGTAGAATAGTTTAGATGGAGACCATACCATAAGATGGAAACCACTTATCAGCAAAAGAAGGCCAGATATAAGAATTCAGAAAGAAACACAGAGATGAGCCACAAAAGTTATGGAAGTTCTGGTTCTCTCCAGTATTAGTCTCAAGTATCTGTACATACAAGCTCATCAGACAAACATTGTTATTGAGTGTTGGACTAACATGCTTGTTTCTGAAACAATTTTGCTAATTCTATTGATGATTTAATTCATGATGCGAGCAATAATATTTTTATATTAGCAATAATAATTTAATTTGCAGAAAAGCTTTGAGAAATTGATAAAATGTAATTGGCAGGAACTTCATTGAACAGCAAGACTCCGACCCTAAACCAACTGCCAATACAGAAAATGACATCAGCAAGGGAAATAAATGATTATAGAACAGCCAAATCAATCACCAGACTTTATCAAAACTGAGCATACATTTAATCTCCTAAACAGGACATTAATGGAGAACCCTATCCAAAACAAACAACTGAAAGAAGCTACAGTACAAACCTGGAAAAGAATGAACTTTAATAATGTTGTCGGTGGCCCATTTGATACAGTTTCTGTAGAAAAGGAGTTTGAGAAAAGGAGCAGATAAAGTTTTTTTTCATTCATTTTCTTAACCACTTAATCCTAATTAGGGCCACGGGGAGGCTGGCACCCATCTCAGCCAACTCTGGGCGAGGGCAGAGTACACCCTGGACAGCTCACCAGGCCATTGCAGGGCAGAAACATGCTGATGGCTATGGAGTCGGCCTACTCTTGCCGACAGTCAGCAATATTTTTTTACATGGCTGTCATCACAGACAGTGAGAGACATGGCTGGCCTTTGATAACCCAGTTAGCCACACTGTAGGGGGCAGTAACAAGCCGTTGATAGTGGGGATTAAAGCCCCAACCTTGGAATCAGTGATCCAGTACCTTACCACTAGGCCACCACTGCCCAAGATAAAATTTTAGTTACAGTCGGCCCCCAATTTACGAAGACCCCTTTGTACGAAATCCCCGGATTACGAAAAACATTTTCTTGAGTTTCCGTCCCCGAAATGCGAGACAACCCCCTCTTACGAAAAGAAATTCAAAATTCAAACACGCCAATCAAAATTTCACACGATGCGCGAGTTGCTCTCCCATTGGCTGTCTCTCAACATCCCTCCCCGCTGGCCTCCCAGATGGAGACCAAAGGAAGCTTCACTCTTTAGTTTAGTTTTTTAAGTCGTTTTAATTCAGTAAATGTTTAATAAATGTGGCTGCATTTGAGCTCATCTGGAATTCCGATCCCTCAAGGAATCAAATTAAAGTTGAGTTTGTCAAACAGGGAATGCGCTTTGAATTCACGTCTTGTGGGCGTGGCCCACAGCGCGCGGGAGAGGAGATAGAAAGAGAGAGAGAGAAAAAGAGAGAGAGGGAGAGAGAGAGAGAGAGAGAGAAAGAGACAGACAGAGAGAGGTGTGTGTGTGTGTGTGTTAATAAAAATGTTTAATGGTTTAATAAATAATTTTCTTTTACTTTTAACACATATTTCATCCAAAATTGGTGTACTTTTATCATTTTTAAAGGGTTTATGGGGTTTATCCAGTCCAACGACTGGAGACTTGGAACGAATTAGGCGTTTAACATGTAAGATGCGACTCCTACTTACGAAATCCCTGCTATACGAGAAGGGCTCTGGAACGGATTAATTTTGTAAATTGAGGGCCGACTGTACGTTAATTTGTGAATTTACTTTAAAGCCTCAATGTTCCCATACTGTTACTCCTCTAAACATTTGAAGGTCTTCCATCAAAGGTTCCATATCCCGAGTTGTTAAATACATTTAGATGTATCGTAATCATGAATAAATAAAAGGTGATCTTATACCCAATATTATCACATAACTTTTGGTCTAATAGGCGCAAATATCTGACGGGTACAACATCTGCACATGCAAGCTAGGGCTTGTTCTCCACTAGGAGTGCCTCTAGTCAAATTGACAAAGTGAAAATGATTGTCATGCTCAATGGCGTTCTTCGGACTGCGGGTAGACCAGGACTTCCAGGATGGCTGCCAAAAAACCTCAGCAGACTTATAAACGTTGTTGGAGGTCCTGGCTTAAGGACATGGCTGGCAATATATCACTGATTATGGGGTCATTTGAGGACATGATTTGCCTTTCTTTGTGGAAGGCATCAGCGTCATGCTTTCTGTCTGTTCATTAGTTTGCCTGTATGCTTGCATCTATGTTTCTTTGTCAGTGCTACCGTTACTGAGTTCCTTTATTAATAATATTATAACATCTTTAGGTTTTGTATTTGCACTCATCTCTTTCTCCGGTCTTTATCAGTGTCTTTGTGCTCTTCAGCACACACCATATAATCATGACAGAATACGCCACTAAATAAAATGAATGCAGCATAAGGAAATGTGTGTCGATGTGGAAAAAACTAGCATTCACCTTGTGCTTACCCAATTTTAGTAAATTAGTTTGGGCTCTAGATCGAAATATTCGCCTCCCCATATTTTACAACTTGAGAAATGAACTCCCAGAAATGCATATGCAAGAGTCCAAGTGGAAAAAGATTCCGTGTCCTCACTTCTCAGGTGCAGTCTCGTCACTGTGCTTCCTCAGTAAATACAGCCAGTTATTTTTAACTCCAAAACTAGGTTTATGCTGAGACAACATGCGAGTAAATCTGTTCCAAGACGAGTTTGATTTTAACTCTATTCGAACCCCTGTGTATTATACAGGAATCCCTCGCTACTTCACGCTTCAATTTATGCGACTTCAGTGCATCATGTTTTTTTTTTTAAATATTCATCGAAATAAAAAATAAGGAAATTAAGGAAGAAAGGGGGAAAGGTTAAGGAAAATTCCACAAAAACAAGGCCAATTATGCAAAAAAAAAAAAAAAAACAACAAAAAACAACCCAAAATCTCGATCAAAACTACATTTCTGTGAGGTGTGCATCTGCGAGCATGCGTCTTTGTGTGTGTGTTTATATTTTATTTACATCTTATGCATTATTTTTGAATGTTTAATTGTTATTATAAGCATTTCTAGCATTGAATATGTTCAGTTCAGTTCATTTTCTGTAACCGCTTCATCCTAATTAGGGTCGCGGGGAGGCTGGTGCCCATCCCAGCCAACTCAGGGCGATGGCAGAGTACACCCTGGACAGCTCGCCAGGCCATCGCAGGGCGGAAACACGCTGACGGCTTTGCAACCTACTCTTGTCGAAAGTCAGCAATGGTTCTTTTACATGTCTCACACCATAGACAGTGAGAGACATGGCCGGCCTTTGATAACCCAGTTAGCTGCACTGGGGGGGACAGTGACAACCTTGTGGAGAGTGGGACTCGAACCCCCAACCTTTGGATCAGCGATCCGGCGCCTTATACCACTAGACCACCACTGCCCCGCATTGAATATGTATTTATTGATATTATATACAGTATGTACATATACGTCAGTCGGGGGGTTGATCCTACTTCGCAGATTTCAGTTCTCGCGGGGGATCTCAGTCCCAATTAACAACGGAAAGTGAGGGATCCCTGTATTGTTCCTGCTATCAAGTACATTTGAGTTTATGTCTGTGTTTATGACTTACAATGTGTCTGGGCTAATGAATTTGCATGTGGCTCTGAATGTCCCTGTATGGTAGTTCACTTGTGGTGTGAACCTGCATCCCATAGAATCTGTTAAAACGGATTCCCATACATGGGCGCTATCATTATTGCTGCTGCGAAATTTCTACTGCATAAAATTTCTGTGTTAGGGTCTCCCTGTTTTGTCACCATTGAGAGCCAAGTTGTTGATTTTGAACCTGTTCACCAGCCACTTTCCCACTGTAGTCCAGGTCATTGTTGTCCTGGATAAGCCCTACTACTGACACGTTGTCAGAAAATTTCACAATGTGGCTAGTAGTGAACCTGGTGCAACATTCCGGACTCAGGACACAGCCCTGAGGGGAGCTGGTGCTCAGGACAATAATAATGGAGGTACTGTTGCCTATCTTCACAGACTGAGGTCTGTCATTGAAGAAGTCAAGCAGTCAGTTACACAGAGGTGTGTTGAAGCCAAGGGGACCAGTTTTATTGGACTATACTGAGGGATGATGGTGTTGAATGCTGAGCTGAAGTCCAGAAACAGTATCTGGAGATGGCGTCCTCTATCATCATAATGATTGGGGGTGGGTGGGTCTACAGGGCGGTAATCAGTGAAGAACAGGATTGTGGGTTTTTTTAAGCAGTGGTATGACTGTGGCTTCCTTCAGACATGATGGTAGTACTCCCTAGTTCTTTGAGCTCCCATCCTGGAATGTTATCGGGGTCTGCTACTTTCTAATGTGTTTGGATTCAGCCAGTGGTAAGCTGTGATGTGTGTATAGTACAGCAGTTGGGAGCAACTAATGAGAGAGCCGGTGGTGTAGTGAGTGGTTAGAGTGTTGGGCTCATGATCGGGAGGTTGTGAGTTCAATTCCCACTGAGACCCTCACTGTGCTAAGACCCCTGGGCAAGGTCTCAACCACAAGTGTGCCTCTGTTCACCCAGAAGTATAAATGGGTACCAGTAAAATATACTGGGAAGGTAACTTGCGATGGACTAGCGTCCCATCCAGGAGGAGTTCAACTCCTGATTGCTTCACGTTACAGAAATCGGGGATAAGCACCAGCCTGATGAGCCGCTAGGCTCGGGTGTAAAATCCCAAACAGTTAATCAATCAAAAATCAAAATGTGAGAGAGAGAGAGAACCTTTACTGAAGGCATAACTGAATTTTTACTATATGACGTCTCAGAGATTAACTGACTCTTATCATCTACCATACAGTTCAACCCAAAGACATTTAATAATGACATTGCCTTGGTGGAGCTGAGCTCTCCTGTGGTGTTGTCAGAGCGTGTGATGCCTGTGTGTTTGCCCTCTGACCTTGTTCCTTCCCCTGGAGCATCGTGTCTGGTGGCTGGATGGGGATCACTTTATGAAGGTGAGATAAACATTTTTCAAATAATAGTGGGGGTTGAACCTCTGACCTTGGGATCAGTAATCTAGCACCAGGCCCCCACGGCCCGCATTTCCTGTTCATATCACAAAATGAATTATGATATACTTATTTCTATTTGTGTGTGTGTGTGTGTGTGTGTGTGTGTGTGTGTGTGTTTAGATGGTCCAGCTGCTGACGTGGTACGGGAGGCACTGGTTCCTCTGCTTCCCCAGAGCACATGTAAAAGTGCCCTGGGCAAACATCTGGTCACCAGCACCATGTTTTGTGCTGGCTACTTATCTGGAGGTATCGACTCATGTCAGGTATAGCACACATCTTACATCCATAACCATCACCAACATGGTGGCTGTTTAACATTTTTTCTTATTATTCCTTACACCTTTCCTCAACAGACTGCGAATAGTTAAATATAGCTACCCTCATGTTCTGTCTCTGTAGGGTGATTCTGGCGGTCCACTTATCCTCCAGGACGTTACTTCAGGGAGGTTTCAGTTATATGGTATAACATCTTGGGGAGATGGCTGTGGAAAGAGAGGCAAACCTGGTGTATACACACGTGTGACGGCTTACAAAGACTGGATTCTCTCTGAAATCCATAGTGAGTCACACACGTCCCTGACTAAACACATCAGACAAATTCAAGATTAAGGTTATATAGCTCAGATTGTGTTGAAACTAAAATCAGTAAGTGTCTGTGTTCCATATCAGGATCCTTTGAAAGCCGGGAACCTACATGTGCAGAGCTTCTAAGGACATCCGAGCTGTCAGAAGAGCAGCGCATGTCCAAGTTCATCTCACTCTGCCATTTCTACATGTTGAGATGCCCTATAAACCTGAACCCATCTGAGTGCCAACACCTTGCCCAGGACAACTGTCAGAACCACTTCAAAAAGTGCAGTGCGTCAATTTACATACCTGAATAATGTAAATCTTCTTCTTCTTCTTCTTTTCCTTTCGGCTTTTCCCTTCAGGGGTCGCCACAGCGAATCATCTGCCTCCATCTCACCCTATCCTTTGCATCTTCTTCTCTTATACCAGCTACCTTCATGTCGTGCTTCACCCTTTGGGCACACAAACCAGTGTCTCTCCCTCACGCCAGTCCCAAGCCCGGATAAATGCAGAGGGTTGCGTCAGGAAGGGCATCTGGCGTAAAAAACAAATGCCAAATAAAATATGCGAGTCACCTGAATAATGTAAATGATAATGTTTATTAATACATCATCATTTATAATACATTGTGAGTGTTAGGACTTACTCAAGGCATAAATGTAATTATACTGCATCAAAATGGGGAAGCCGTAGCCTAATGGTTAGAGAAGCAGAGTGGCGGAGTGAGCGACACCCTCCTCTCCTCGTCAAAAGTCCTTGAAGTACCCTTGAGCAAGCCACCTAACCTCCAACTGCTCTCTGGGTGCCCTCAATGTGCATGTCCTTTGCCTCTGGGAGGAAAACCATACAAGAACAGGGAGAACATGCATTTCCACACAGAAACTACCAAGCCCAGGACTCAAACTGCTGCCCTGAAGCAGATGTGCTAAAAACTATACCAAAATGCTGCCCTTCAAATATCATTGTGGAAGCTTAGAAGTTGAGAACTTTTGCTAACATTTTGGTCCCTCACATCAAAAATTATACCTGCACCCCATATTCAGATGATTTGCTGCATGTGTGAGTGTTCCCTCTGCCTGGGGTTGATATGTTCAAACCATTTTTCAGTGATTAACAGTGTTGGCAGTTATAATTAACTCTACATCAGTTAAATAAAATTGCCTTGAACGTCAGATTTCAGTTACATGACCATGAACAAGTCACTTTATTCTCCGAACCATTATGAGACTCACAATAGCATTGGGAGGTTACACAAGACTACTTTTAAATACTGACTTGTTATGTGAGCATAAAGAAAGATGGTAGTGACTTTAACATTGCTGCGGTAAAATTTATTAGAATTTTGGGATGACTGTCATCCCTTTAGTGCCGGATTTAGCAAATCCCTCGATCTTTATTACTTTATATCGACTGTCTTTATGTTGTTTTCTTTGGAGCTTCCTGTTTAGCCTTTGCTAAATTTTCTGTCTTTCTTTGTCTCCTTAGAATTGCGTTTGGTCCTGCAGACTATTCTGGATCTGTTGCAGAGGGCAGATAACTATGTTCGAGATAAAGTGGATTTGACCTTCAGCCCGAGTCTTCCCCAGTTTGTGGAACATGTCTACGGTTCTACAGTCAACACACGAACACGAAGGCAAACTCTAAAAGCAGGTATGGGTGGTGAATGCAGCACAGTTTGGATTTCTAAGCATCAAACTGTGATATTTATGTCAATATACATTTCCAATATTAAAAGAAAAAACCTGGCTATCTACTGACTGAAAACTAAAAGCTAGACAAAAAGATAAATACAGTCGGCCCCCAATTTACGAAGACCCCAGATTATCGTAAATCATCGATATCGATAATCGTAAAATATCGATAATCGTAAAAAGATCCCCGGATTACGAAAAACATTTTCTTGAGTTTCCGTCCCCAAAATACGAAACATCCCCCTCTTAAGAAAAGAAATTCAAAATTCAAACGCGCCAATCAAAATTTCACACAACACGCAAGTTGCTCTCTCATTGGTTGTCCCTCAACATCCCGCCCCGCTGGCCTCCCAGATAGAGACAGAAGGAAGCTTCATGCTTTAGTTTTTAGTTTTTTAAGTTGTTTAATTCAGTAAATGTTTAATAAATGTGGATGCATTTGAGCTCATCTGGAATTCCGATCCCTCAAGGAATCAAATTAAAGTTGAGTTTGTCAAGCAGGGAATGCGCTTTGAATTCACATCTTGTGGGCGTGGCCCGCAGCGCTCGTGCAAGAGAAGGAGAGAGAGAGAGAGAGAGAGAGAGAGAGAGAGAGTTGTGTGTGTGTGTGTGTGTGTGTGTGTTAATAAAAATGTTTAATAATGGTTTGATTAATAAATATATTCATAAAATGGTTTAATAAATAATTTTCTTTCACTTTTAACACATTTTTCATACAAAATTGGTGTACTTTTATAATTTTAAAAGGGTTGATGGGGTTTATCCAGTCCAAACACTGGAGACTTGGAACGAATTAGGCGTTTAACATGTAAGATGCGACTCCTACTTACGAAATCCCCGCAATACGAAAATGGCTCTGGAACGGATTAATTTCCTAAATTGGGGGCCGACTGTAAATTAATTAGTTAACGTTTGAATGATTTTCAACAAAAGTAGCTGCAAAACCGTCAGCGTGTTTCCACCCTACGAGAACCTGGCAAGCTCTCCAGGGTGTACTCTGCCCTCGCTTGGAGTCGGTTGGGATGGGCACCAGCCTCCCCATGACTTTAATTAGGATTAAGCGGTTACAAAAAACGTGAATGATGAATGCTTGAATATGAACTTTTAAAAGCTTTTTTGCCCCTACAACATTCACAAATTGTGAATGTTATTTTAAATTGATATGTAAAATGATTAAGAAAAAAATGAACAGCACACTGACAAGCAAACGGATATAAAAATAGGAAAAATAACAAGGAAAGACCTTTATTCTTCCCAATTAGATTAATTAATTGGCTGTTAATGGGAGCTAATTGATCAAGCTCTCACGGGAGGGAGGGATGGCATACGCTTACTTCCCTGTCACTCACAGCGATCGCCAATCATGGGCATCTGTGAGCTCATTCATACGAAGGAAAGGACAGTACAGTACTTTCCCACCGAGTGTGTTGAAATGCCCCAAATACGCTTACGCAGCAGTTTGAAATGACGCAGGTACATTCTACGTCATGGAGGGTACGTGTGTGCTCTTGCCCTGCCCTGGTCTGTGGTGACCGTGTGAAAGGGAAGTTGTTATTATTTGCATTTATAGCATTGAATATGTATTTATTGATATTATATACACTTATACATGGGGGTTGATCTACTTCGCGGAATTCAGTGGTCGCGGGGGATCTCAGTCCCAATTAACCACGAAACGTGAGTGATCCCTGTATACACACACACACACACACACACACTTTATATATGCAGGGATCCCGTGGAAAGCGAGGTCCATCGAAATCCGTGAAGTAGGATCACCCCCACCCCCGACTGACGTATACGTACATATATATGTGTATATAACATCAATAAATACATATCCAATGCTATAAATATGTATAACAATTAAACATTGAAAAAAATAACATGAGATGTAAATAAAATATAAATACAGACGCTCTCCAAAGTCCAAAGTTTTGTTCTTTATTGTCTTGCATCATAGCAATTCTATAGGTGTCATCATCGTACAGCAACATACCTTCATACAAAAGTTTATTAACTTCATGTCATGCAGTGTGATTTGTAATTTTCTTTTTAAATTGCTGAACTACACGGTGTGTAGAATGGTTGAAACAAATTTAATAGCTTTTGTTTTTCAAGCCCATCATAATCATCCAATCCTTAAATCTATTGCTTAAATGCTGCTTTTTAGGAATACAGTGATCCCTCGCTACTTCATGCTTCAATTTCTGTGGCTTCAGTGCATCGCTGGTTTTTCAAAAATATTCATCGAAAAATAAGGAAATAAAGGAAAAAAAATGGGGAAAGGTTAAGGAAAATGCCACAAAACAAGTACAATTATCCGGGAAAAAAAAAAAACCCAAACAAACAAAAACAAACAAACAAACAAACAAACAAAAAACAACCCAACAAAACTACTTACCTTTTTATGTGAGGTGCGCATCTGACTGTGTGTGTGCGAATCTGTGTGTGCACGCAAGCATCTGTTTGTGTGTGTACAGACGCTCCCCGACTTACGTTCATCTATTTTACGTTTTTTTTTTTTTTTTTCAAAGTCAAATTTTGAGTTTAGACGTACCTACATAGTACACTGACGCAATGATGCTGCGTCCATTGTTTACAATATATATATATATATATATATATATATATATATATATATATATATACATACACACACAGAGATGAATTAACTATCAGATCGGCACAATCTACCATGCATACTCAGTTAAGCAAAGAGAGTTGTAAATTGAATGAAAACCCAAAAAGAGAACTCTCTGCTCTGCTGATTCACATCAGTGATTCACATCAGTGCAGGCTGAGTACTAAACGAGTTCAACGGCGCCCTTGCGCACTTAAAAGACCGGAAGTCCGTATAACCCACACTTTGTTTCAAGGAAGTGCACTACTTTTGGTATTGAGCGCCTCACATATTGTAAGCGTTGATTGGCTGTTTTAAGCTTCATGTAAAGTGAATCGGCTCAGCTTCATGTCATGTGACCATCCATCGCCCATCCGGAACCAATTAAAAACACAAGTCGGGGAGCGTCTGTATTTATATTTTATTTACATCTTATGCATTATTTTTGAATGTTTAATTGTTATTATAAACATTTATAGTGTTGAATATGTATTTATTGATATTATATACACATATACATGTACAGTACATATATGTCAGTCGGGGGGGGGGGGGGTCCTTGGTCCCCATTAAGCGCAGAACATGAGGGATCTCTGTATTAAGGAAAATAATGTGCTAGCAACCAAGGTGATAACGCAGGACCATTATTAATACTGTACCATAGGATCTGTAAGAACTGATATAATGCACCAAATTTGTAAGGTTCTTTAAAGACAAACAACATTGTCAAATAGGATCCTTGCATTATTGTTAATCATTATATTATTATTTTAAAAACTGATTATTGTAATGTTTTAAAAGAGCAGGTAGGCCATTCCACCACACCTACTGCCAAAAACCCACCATCTGTTTTTGAGCAGGTGGGCCCACTATTGGATGACTGGGAGAATTTCATCAACAGCATCATTGCTAATTTGGAACAGCACAGCAAATATAAAAAAATAATGCAACACAGTAAAGAAGAGAACGTCTTACTGCAGGTAAAGGCAACGTTACTCTTTATGACCGCTGCTTTCCTGCTCGTTGAGAAATATGTTCCCTATTACACATTATTACAATAATCTAATAGACTTTCTAAAAGTTTAAAAGTGTATCTTTAGATTGTTGGTTAGTCTGTGACCAAAATGAATTTTAACACAATGTGCAATTTTCATGATTTCTGTAATTGTGAGTAGATCTGCAATCCAGTGTTGTCATTTAAGGACAGGAACTCAACACTTCAGCTCGACAGAGATCTGAACTCCACCGTTACCTTGCTGAGCTTCAGACTGGCATTCATGCACATTTATACATGTAAGGATTTCAAGAGACGCACCTTTTGGATGGACATGATCAGTGCACCTGATATTCTCCCTGGAAAATTAGAACCCACCCTGTATCCCTATACACATCACATCATCAACTGGATCGCGCTCTTGTTTCAGCTCCTTAGCTGCAATGATGAGGGGAAACCTGAAATGAAAATAAGTAAAACAGGAGAACTGTCAAGTAAAGTATATGTGGCCCCCAAAGTCAGAGAGTTCATTAAACCTCAGGAGTTTGCCACCAAAGAGAGCTCAGTGCAAGGTGGAGCCAACTCATGGATACCGGCTTTACCGAAAGGAAGAACTCTTACCACACGCACTGTCCCTACCCTGCCTCCTCTGTTCCTTCAGTTATACTCCAACAAAAGAAAAAGTAGGGATTTCTATTCCTTCAATACTTTTGGAAATGAAAGTTTCACAAATTTTTGTAATTCTGATATGTGTATTAATATTTTCAAAATATTTGATAACGACAGTCTTGTACGTTCCACTATTAAAACAGCAATAAGGATACACTTTTTTTTTTTCAGTGTTTGCTCAAGGGAGGCGAAGAAGACAGCTGCCTGCAGCACAGATCAACGAGGACAGTAACAGAGGTATTGATTACTCATTCGACTGATTTCACCGAAACCCTGTTTTGGCCAAAATCTTACAAACTAAATGATATTAACATTTTTTTCAAAAACCTTGGTCACCCTTGATTAACCTGGATATATTATTCATCTATCGTACCATCGTAGTGGTTAGAGTGTTGGGCTCATGATCGGGAGGTTGTGAGTTCAAATCCCACTGAGACCCTCACCGTGCTAAGACCCCTGGGCAAGGTCTCAACCACAAGTGTGCCTCTGTTCACCCAGCAGTATAAATGGGTACCAGTAAAAATATACTGGGAAGGTAACCTGTGATGGACTAGCGTCCCATCCAGGAGGAGTTCAACTCCTGATTGCTTCACGCTACGGAAACCGAGGATAAGCACCGGCCTGATGAGCCGCTAGGCTCGGGTGTAAAAACCCAAACAGTTAATCAATCAAAAAAAAAATTATTCATCTAGTCATCATACACAATCCGATATAAAATAGTCCAGGGTAAATTAGACTGGCCTATTGATTCACTGAAAGAACCCAGCCATTCGTGTTATGTAGGTTGGTATGTTGTTAGTGCTGGTCCCAGTGCTGGTCCCATGCAGTTGTAATTCGTGAAGGTTGCATCGGGAAAGGAACCCAGGTTAAAACATGTTCCAGAGCAAACATGTGAATTCAAAACTGAATGCTCAGACTAGATAGGCTGCGGCGCAGGTTAACAATGACCACAACCAGTACTGCTGGCCAGCAGAGTCTTCTTCTTCTTCTTTTCCTTTCGGCTGTTCCCTTCAGGGGTCGCCACAGCAAATGATCTGCCTCCATCTCTCCCTATCCTCTGCATCTTCTACTCTTACTCCAACGACCTTCATGTCCGCCTTCACCACATCCATAAATCTTCTCTTGGCCAGCAAATCTTCACTGGCCAGCAGAGTACCAATGGAAATTGGGCTACTGTTGGGCCAAGGAGAAGAGAAGGAAGACACATCCAGTGACAGAAAGAGAGGAGAAGAAGGAGAAGCAGGGGTAGGACACAGAACATGTGTGTGAATGAGAGAGACGTTGACAGAAGAGTGCAGCTGTAACTAGAGGCAATGAACGCAGAGACATTTAAATACTTGGGGTAGAATATCAAAGGTAATGGTGTTTGTGGTAGAAAATTGAAAAAGAGAATGCAGGCAGGGCAGAATGGGTGGAGAAGAGCGGATGGAGTGATTTGTGATGGAAAGGTATCTGTAAGAGTGAAGGGAAAGGTTTATAAGACAGTAGTACGAGTAGTTTGGAGACTGTAGCACTGACTAGAAGACAGAAAGCGGAGCTGGAAGTGTCAGAGATAATCATTCTGTGATTTTCTCTGAGAGTGGAAAGAATAGAGAGAATTAGAAATGAACATGGTATAGGGGCAGGACAGGTAGGACTGTTTGGAGATAAAGTGAGAAAGGCCAGATTGAGATGGTTTGGGCGTGTGCAGAGGTGGGATGAAGCTTGAAGAATGTTGGTAGAAGAATGTTGAGGATGGCAATTCCTGGTAGGAGAAGAGGAAGGATAAAGACGAGGTTTACGGATGAGGTAAGCGAGATGATTAAGGCAGGTGATTAGTGTGAAGCAGAGAATGGAGAGAGATGGATTAGGGCGATCCACTGTGGTGACCCCAAATGGGGAGCAATCAAAAGAAGAGGAAGAAGACTGATTAATTAAAAGAACGGTTGTAATCTGTATCTGCACCTAAAGAGTGTTCATCTGTGTTTTAGTGTGTCCTGGGATCGCAGAGCTGGCACAGCAGGCCATCATTACTAAGAAGATGTACAACTGGATTCTAGATATCACACCAAGCAACCTCAACATGAATTTCCAAGATGTAAGGAGGAGGGGGAAAATGAATGAGTAAAGAGTGTGTGCAACCACTTACAGCATTATTTCAACTGCATTTTGTGGTTCACTTGCAGACATAAACTTGACCCCAAAGTGAGAAAAGTCAGATTCAGGCTCCAAAAGCAGGAGAACAACAACCACCTGACATGTGATAGGGCGAAAGCTTGTCTGGATGGTGGGAAGAGATAAGGAGTCATATTTGTCAGAAAAAAGCTGCCAATGTGTAACAACTTTCCAGTTTCGTACACAAGAGACTCAGAGACACACAGACAGTTCACACTGTTTATCTGCCTATCTTTAGAAACATTTGGCATGTACCCCCTTGATTACTCACAAGTAGTATTTGAACAATCCTGCTTACTCATGGAAGTATTTAGAATCCTTGTCAGTGTGGCCAATTTGGTGGGGCAATACTGCTCCCAGAATAGCCTGGCTTCCTGGCCATGCAAATGACTCTGCACCCTTGGGGAGAAACACAGAATTAGACATGGCAGACATGTAGTGGGCAGGAGCATGGGATTGATGCATGGGAAGAAGTCTCTTCTTCTATAATCACCTGAAGAGAGAGGATGGTTTCACCACCCCTCGAAACAGATCTGTAGTGGTAAATGGAGTTTCAATAGAAAGTCTTTGTCCTGTCCTTTTATTTTTATTGTATATACATATATATGTAGAAACACACACACACACACACACACAATATATATATATTATATATATATACACACACACAGACATACATACACACAATCAGCCCTCTACTTACGAAAACCTCTGAATACGAAAAATCCAGGTTACGAAAAACATTTTCTTAAATTTTCATCCTCTGTATATAAAACAAACTCTTCTTACGAAAAGCGCCAAACGCGCTATTAAAAAATTCAAACGCATCATTCAAACATTAAAACGTGCCATTCAAACATTAAAACGCGCAATTCAAACATTCAAACAATGTGCGAGTTGCTCTCTCATTGGCTGTCTCCCAATATCCTGCCCCATTGGCCTCCCACTGGCCAGGAGGGAGCTGAACTGTACCCATTCCTGTACCCATACTTCCTGTTTGCCTGAAGGAGAGTTGAACAAGACTATTGGCTCGTGAGTTTTTTTGAGCGTGATCATTGCAGCGTTATATTTTGTTATCCATCATGGACCCCAAGAAAGTGATTCCCGGTGACACCGAAAAGAAGCGGGCTCCGTCATCTATCGAAGTGAAGCAGGAGATAATAAAAAAAATACGAAAGTGGAATGTGGTTGAGCGAAATCGCAAAGGAGTATGGCTGAAACCCCTCTACAATCGGGACGATATTGAAGTAGAAGGAGACCTTAAAAGCAGAGATATACTGACGGAGGCGATTATTTTGGAACGATATTGAAGCAGAAGGAGGCATTAAAAGAGGCGATACAATGACAGAGACGATTACTGATTATTTCGGAAAAAGCTACCACCATATTTAAGGACCTCGTGAAGGAGGGTTGTGATAAAGTTCATTATTTTCTGTAATGTGCTGATAAACATTAGACTTTCATATATTTTATATTCATTACTCACAACTGAAGTAGTTCAAGCCTTTTATTGTTTTAATGTTGATAATTTTGGCAAAAAAAGTAAAGAAAAACCAAAAATGGCTATCTCAAAAAATTAGCATATTTCATCCGACCAATAAAAAAAACGTGTTTTTAACACACAAAAAAAGTCAACCTTCAAATAATTATGTTCAGTTATGCACTCAATACTTGGTTGGGAATCCTCTTGCAGAAATGACTGCTTCAATGCGAGGTGTTGGGTCTGGTGTCTCTCAACTTTCTCTTCACAATATCCCACAGATTGTCTATGGGGTTCAGGTCAGGAGAGTTGGCAGGCCAATTGAGCACAGTAATACCATGGTCAGTAAACCACTTACCAGTGGTTTTGGCACTGTGATCAGGTACATACATGTGGGTGTGTGAAGCAAATATTAAGTTAAAGTCCGTGAGCTTTTTACACCCAAGCCATAGTGGCTCATCAGGCCGGTGCTTATCCCTGGTTTCTGTAGCGTGAAGCGACTGGGAGTTCAACTCCCCCTGGATGGGACGCTCGTCCATCGCCGGTTACCTTCCCAGTATATTTTTACTGGTACCCATTTATACTGCTGGGTGAATAGAGACACACTTGTGGTTAAGACCTTGCCCAGGGGTCTTAGCACAGTGAGGATCTCAGTGGGATTTGAACTGACGACCTCCCGATCATGAGCGCAGCACCCTAACCACTATGCCACCGGCCCCACGATCCACACTAAACATGAACTTATTTTTGTTAGTTACAATTTTTAAAAATTATTAATGTAGCAACAATAGGTGTGGGCAGTGTGACATCAATCTCAGAATTTCTTTCATTTAAAAAAATGTTTTTATGTGCTAAGCTTTCCATTGTCCCTGTAAGCATAGTATTAACTCTATAATTGTGTGTAATTTCAGGTTCTGGTTGACCTCACCACTAAAAATGAACATGGTCTGTATGAAGCATGTATCAAAGGATTTGTAGGTGGGCGTCCTGTGACCTTCCATACGTTTGTGGGCTTGGAGAATGATTCATTTTACAGGAGCATGCCACACATCATTTCTTTAGCACTCGATGCACTGAAAACCTAAACACAAACACTATTTTGTACTGTTTGAATAGTACGACCGTAAGATTTTACTTGTTTAAAATGATGCACGGCAATAAAGTTCACTTGACTTCTTTTTCATGTAACTCACTATTATTTGAAAGTTTGTCTTATCAAAAGCCGAGCAGAGGTGTGTCAACTGATGCATTTTCCCCAGAGAATTCCACAGCCTGATACGTCAGATGGGGTGTAAAATATAATTATTTTTAAAGAAATGTATGGTCATGTTTTTCACTAAACATATTTCTATGCATCATGTGACCTTAATTTATTCAGTATTATACATGTGAGCCTCTGTGAACTGGACTAATGAAATATTTTGAGAATGTATTTATTTCAATAGATGGACTAAATATTTAAATATGATAACAACAATAATAATAATAATAATTAAAAGAACCGGGAGAACAAGTAATGTTTCTCAATAAATGTTAAAATACAGTATGTCGGTCTGTCTTCCTTTCGGCTTTTTCCCTTTTACTCGGGAGTCGCCACAGTGAATCATCTGATTCGCACATTTGATTTTGGTTTTGTGTCACGTGCATATCTGACCTTGAGATACAGTCATTTGCTTCCTTGTCCAGCAGGTGTGGGGTGTAGTAGGTACATATTTTCAATGCTAGGCATTTTGTTGGTATGACACCATTGGGAAGCCCAGCCATTTGATATAGATCACTTCTCCTAATTCCTTTATAGAGGATGATCATGTTGGGGGTTCAAATTGAAGTTTCCATTATTGATCACAGGTATCATCAGCCAGGAATCTGAAAGCAAGCTGAAACACAGTTACTACCTCAAATATTATCCATAACTATGGTTATGGAAAATGGATATTATCTTCCTAGGACCAGCACTTGACATACTGAATTTCATGAACAATAATTTTTTACAGAGCAAGTAGAATACAGTATGCTTGTCAGTGTCATAGACATTATCTGCAGGTGTGTCCATCTTAATATAGGGATGCTTTGTTTATTTAGCATGAGCCTGAGTGGAGGTTCTTGAGCCCTTTTTCATTTATTCAATGTTTGTGATTTTTAAAAAAATGTTTACTATATATTATATTATTATATATAATAAACTCATCCTCACTGCCTACTACAGCTGCGATTTCTCTAGGAACAGCACTTTAAAATATTTTTAAAGCCTTTCTATATGGTAGCTCTACATCTTCAACAACTAAATTAATATGCAAATATATTATATATTATCAGATGATAAAGTATTATTTTATTGTGCTATTTTATTTTTTAATACTGTTGAAAATTAGGCTGCATCTTTGATATAAAAATATTTGGGTTTTTTAAGTATAAAAAAGATCTATATATTTTGAAATGTCCTGCATCTATTTTAAATGTGTAGGGTAGAAAAGTAACACTACATTAAAATGTGATTGCTTTGATTAATCTATGGGATTAAAATAATGTATATTTACTTAAAGGGAAGTGAAAGGAAAATGTACAAATTTTTCATTTACATGGGCAAAGTTGCAATCTGTTCAAATGTATACAATAGTTTGCATTAGCCTGCTTGAAAAGGCCAGCATTTGTAGTCAGTTTCACTCTCATAAGTGCAAAATCTCGAGTCGGACGTGGATGCACCAGTTTCAATAAGCAAAGTTAATGGAAATAACAACAATATATAGATATTTAGCGAATATAGATAAATTAGTGACCTTCTGAATAAAATAAAACTCGGTAGATTGGCCCATAACACTACACACATTAACATACATGACACAGGCATCTGCTTGTTTACATCAACACACATACATGTATTGTATGTAGTGACATCGATTTGTGACTTGATCTGGTACTCTTTTCTCTTACGTATCAAAACACTGTTGCACAAAACTTTAAAGACATCTGGGTTGGGAATTGGGTTTATACCTGTTCGTGAGTTACAGTGTGCTAACTTTGCGGTTTGCGTCCTTGGATCAACTGCGGCAATGTTTCTACAACAGCATTTCTGCCCCACTATTTGTAGTCAATGGTGCTCCCCGTGGGAGCATTTATTCCCCCAAAGAGATTATCATAACAACGGTGTTTTGATGGATATGGGAATATATTTCAGTGATCCCTCACTTTCCGCCGTTAATGGGGACCTAGACCCTCCTGTGACCGCCGATTTCCGTGAAGTAGGATCGACCCCCTGACTGACGTATACGTGCATGTATATGTGTATATAAAATCAATAAATACATATTCAATGCTATAAATGTTTATAATAACAACAATTAAACATTCAAAAATAATGCACAAGATGTAAATAAAACATAAATACACACACATACAGGTGCGCACCTCACATAAAAATGTAAGTAGTTTTGTTGGGGGGTTTTGGGTTGGTTTTTTTTTTTTTTTTGCATAATTGAATTTTGTGGCATTTTTAACTTTCCCCTTTTTTCCCCTTAATTTTTTATTTTTCGATGAATATTTTTGAAAAACCCGCGATGCACTGAAGCCGCGGGAACTGAAGCACAAAGTAGTGAGGAATTCCTGTACTTGTTTAATTCCTCTTAAAGGGACTAAGTGATATTACCAAATTTAATTAGTATTTTGAACCGATTTTTTAACATGCAGCTGTTATCATTAAATATATGATTTTGGTGAGTTTACATATATTTAATTTATATAAAAAAATTAAAAAACAAGCACCATGCACACATGGGAACACAAAGCTGTATCTCAACTTTACTTTGTTTCCTTAAAACTCACAGTGAGGCTCGTGTTAATTAAGGCTTCCTAATTTCTTTACCCTTGGCTGAAAAGAATGATGTTATGTTCATCTTTAACTCCCCAACCTTTTTTTTTTTTTAAACCTCTCAACCATCAGGCTGTTGGGGATGTAATCATGGCCTGTGTCTGCTTCCACAGTACATCAGGCTTGTCAGTTTATCCATTTAACCTTTTTTAAACTCTGGGTTTTGCCATCACATGCCTTTTTTAAACTACAGTTGCACTGTTTATTTTAAAAGGTTTCATAAACTAGCAAGCAATGAGGATAACATCTATCTCCTCACACTGGCTTAAATACCATGAACATCCACTAACCTGCTCATATTCTAATTAAAAATCTCATTGTTTATTCCCAGGAGGGCATCATCTTAATAAAAATGGTTGACTGGACACAGAAAAGTTCAGTCAAAGTACAGTCTTCTTAAATGCAAAGATAAAATCATGAAAAGACTTAAATGTTTAAAATGTAAACCAATACCTCTTGGTGGTAAACATTTTCTTTCAAAATGTAACATTATTTAGTAATGAGTTTTCCACGTCTGGTGCAGTTCATCACAAACCTGATAACCTACAATACAGAAGCAGAAGTGACCGACAGAAGTGCACAACCCCAATGCCAAGAACATTGGGATCGATTCAGAAAAATGACAAACAGAATGCAATGTTGCAAATCTCATAACTCATATTTTATTTATAATATAACATAGAAAATATACATAGGTGCTTGAAAGTTTGTGACCCCTTTACAATTTTCCATATTCTGCATAAATGACTTAAAATACATCTGTCTGTGTCAGAATCTCAAGAGAAACTACTGCCGCAAGATGCCTACCCTCCAGTCATACATCGTTCCACCAAAAGAACAGATAAAGAAGAATACAGTAAATGTAATGTTTTAAAATGGCTGAATCAAAGTGGTTAAGGTGGTCTCAAAGCAACACGTTCTCATACTTCTGCCACTCACCGAAGTGTAATACTGCATTGATTTGCTCTAGAAATAAATGATCAGCAAATACTTTTCTCTCATTTGTTTAATTATATTCTATTGATCTACATTTAGAACTTGATATGAAAGTGATCTTTTAATTCCTATTTATGCAGAGATATAAAAAGTCTAGGGTTCATTTCACTTGGCTATTTTTGCTAGCAGATATTTCAGCTCTTAAAGTTACTGGTTCTCAATACAGCTGCTAGTGTTTCGCTGTATTTAGCTATTATCCAGCTAACTATTTAGCTGGACTTGGGTTTACTCTAATGTTAAAGATTCTTTAATATGAGAGTAAAGCTAAGTCCAGCTAAATAGTTTAACTTTTAACACATGTTCACCCAAATCAGTTTTACTGTTTAGCTGCAACAATAATCTTAATTAAAAAAAACAAAAGAAAAAAAAACAAATGAAAAACAAATGAAAAACAAAACAAAACAAAAACCTCACAAACTAAAACTGCACATTCCAGGAGCGAAGTGGACAGAGTTGCACCTTCAACCAATTTCCATCATTTTTGTTCTCGTCACTCACTGCCTAACACTGGCAGACTGAAGGCTGGATCACAAAGACCTCTACACAGTAAAAAGTCGGTGCTGGAGGTTTTGACCACATGACTCGGTGTCCAGTGACTCTCAGCGGCTCTGTCAAGGTCTGGTCAGAATACACCAAGTCCATCCACGATCAGTTTCAAACAAATCAGTAGCGCAGCCCCAAGCAACATTCATCCAAGGCATCTTCGAATGTTTGTCTTCAACCGAATTAATATTTCAGAATTTTCATGACAGGCCGCAATTACCTTTGAGGCATAGCGTTACTACTGTCACGACAACATGTGCACAACACATAAATTGACATACACACACTTGTGAGGTTCAGGCGCATACTTTTGAAAGTTGAAAATTTCCAAGCACCGAAGAAACCGTCTCTCTACTCCACCCGATTCAATTAAAATATAATTACTCAGTCCTGTGATTTTAATGTAGTAAAACTGTTGTTGTATTTTATGGATATAGAAAAAGGATTATAATAAAAAAGAATGCAACTTTATGTATTATGGTATCTCTTTAAATGAACTCAAGCACATTACATGCTGGCAAATAAAATCTGGGCAATTAAATCATATCTAAAGGTCAGACTTCTTACACCCTTTAGTGTTTCCTCCATCTTATACCCAGGCAAAAGTAGATCATTGCACAATTCCTTGTTAGCAGCAGATGCATATTTGATTTTTATTGCTATCATTCATCAGTAATGCATTATTTACAATATTAGACAATAAACAGACAGACATGACCAGCCCAAATCGGTTCCCATTCTTTAATTCTACTCGATGGTTAAAGGAGAATTAGGATCTTTTTGGCTGACAGCGTAATCATTAAGAATTCTTTCTAAGGCAGAATCACAGAATGCTGAGTGCTTCTAGGAAGCAGGCACAGTGCCACATCGTTTAGGATTTTAAGTTCCAACACACTTGTCTTAACATAAAAATGATCAAGAACAGATCCCATCAAGTATCTCTTCAAATAACTTTGAAAATATATTCATTTTACAATTTTAAAAACAAAAAGATGCAACACTGAAATTAAAATACTGCACGATAGTAAAATGCATAATTGCTTACCATTATCAAATAAAAGCACTTGCTTTCCAAGAAAGGTGGGTTATGTGAAGCTGAATAATGTGTATGACTTTCTGTACAGTAATGCACCAGATTGATTTCAATGGTTTTGTTAATGAGCCTTCATCAGAACCAGAGTAGTGACATTTCTTAAGGCTTGTTATTGTACCAACTTAAGTTTTGACTCAGGCAGCATTTGTTACTGGTTATTCGATGCTTGTTGGGTGTATATTCAAATATTTCATTCAGGAAAATATCCTTTCCAGTAGTCAATATCACTTTGTTTTCTATTCAAAACAATGTTAATTCATAAATAGGTGAGTTGTATTCCCTAGGAATTTCATCTTCATCCACACTGAAAGTAACTAAACCTAGAAATGAAAAATATGTTACATACAGCAAGTAGAAAAACGGCACACCGTCAATATCAAGTGCATCATAATGATTCAGCTTGAGACTACAAGTTATAAAGCTTTGGAGGGTTATATGAAAATCATGGGTGTGAGCAAGTTGGAGCAAAATTGATTGAAAAAGATATGGTGGGGGCGGCTGTAAGCGATGGGCCTTAGAATGCCTTCAGTGTAGAAGGAAGTTTGGAGCATCTTAAAGTGTGCACAGTGCACATTTGGAGCAGTTCACTTTATTTATCAAGCTGTAAAGCACTGTTGTATGTCTTTGGGAGTTTTCATTTTAAATTAAATAATGGAATTCTGTTTTTCTGTTCAGAAACTCACAACCATAATGGAGTCTGACGGAGGGTCGGTGATGTGGAGATGGATGGAGGTCTATGCGAAGATGGATGGCGAGTTATTTATATGGTGATGGATAGAGGGTTAAATGGATATGGATAAAGGGTTCGTTATATGGAGATGGATGGAGCATAATATGAAGAGGGATAGATGGTTCATTATATGGAGACAAACAGAATGATATGGAAACAGATGGAGAATTATATGGAGACGGATAGAGGGTTACATGGAGATGGATGGATTTAAAGGTGCTACACTGACCGTACCTCTGACAATCCCTTTCATGAGAAAGATCTAGCGGCCACCACTAGTATTTACTAATCCATGGAAATCCTCCCAAGCTCTGAAAACCCACAGAAAAAATGTACACAATTTTAAAATAAAATCTTCTTATTAAAAGCTAATGTTAGTGTACAATTTATGTGGAATATGTGTGTGTTATACAGTAGGCCCTTGACTATTCGCGGTTTTGCACTTGCACTCCCGCATACTCATGGATTGCCGAGTAACTGTCACATGATTCAAATTCAGCCAATGGCGTGTGTGTTAATAAAAATGTTTAATAATAGTTTAATTAATAGATATGTTAATAAAATGGTTTAATATGTTAATACAATGTTTAAATGGTTCAATAAATAATTTTCTTTTACTTTTAACACATATTTCATACAAAATTGGTGTACTTTTGTCATTTTGAAAGGGTTTATGGTGTAGTCTTGGGAGCCTTGGAACGAATCAGGCGTTTTACATGTAAAATGCACCCCCTAGTTACGAAACTCCCGCGTTATGAAAAAGGCTCTGGCCGGATAAATTTCGTAAGTAGGGGTCGACTGTATGTATATATATATATATGTGTGTGTATATATACATATAAATATTACATACGCTGTATAATGTTTATATTTTATTACAGGGATGACAACAGCAAAATATATTTTCAGCTGAACTTTAGCGGGGGGGCAGGTCTGGGGTGGGGTCTACAGTTGGGCAACATATCATCTAATGCATAGACTAAATGGTAAAAATTAAAACGTTTTTTCTTAATCATTACTACAATAATTTTACTACATTCATACTGTATTAATGAGTAAGACTGTCTATAGAATGTATTTAAGAAGCATATTTTAGCGCATGTAATATAATACACAGGGTTTTACTTCCGGGTACAGAACTCGCGGACTATCTTGATTCGTGGGAGGGGCCGGAACCGAACCCCCGCGAATAACGGGGGCCTACTGTACTTGTTTTTAAGTGTGTGCTTTGTACATCCTGGTGGTTGTGATAAATATATAACAGGAACATACGAATGCTGTCACTCACTTGATGCTGTCAGTGTGGGTTTTATACTCCATGATGGTGTTTGGTGGCAAGTTGAGGACTCTACGAAGTGTGTCTCTGATGCGAGCAGTAGTGGCCTGATCACTAGATGTTTTGTTCCAGATCGATATTATATCCTCCTAAACACACACACAAACACACATGCACACACTCCTAAACAATATATGCTTAAAATCCTCAAAGTACCACTGTGCACCCTGACCTTTACTTATTTCAACTAATTTAGGTCCAGAACAAAAGTGTTGAGTGCTGGTGTGGCAAAAACAACATATACAGTACTCTATATGCCACAAGTTACACAACTAACTATACTAAAGAAATCTTTATCTAATAAGATACAATAAAATTACATTAAATAAAGCATTTAAAATGTGCTGTTGCTTTGTGTTTAAGATGGGGTGGGTTATCCTTTATCATACGCAAGGCTTATGTTTCAAATGTAAATGATAGAAAATAGGTTAAAAACAGTTGCATTAAATTTATGGATGTAGAGAACATGTCAATAGACCTCCCTATGCATTTCCAGGAATGAAACTACACATTTATAATTTAGTACAATGAAGCAAAGCCTTCTACATATTTAGGATCATTCCATGTCATCTCAACTAATAATCATATAACCTCCGTATTCATCATCAAAGTTGTTGCTTCAAAAAAAATCTGTTAAGACACATCTTTTCCTTTCGGCTTTTCCCTTCAGGGGTCGCCACAGCGAATCATCTGCCTCCATCTCACCCTATCCTTTGCATCTTCTACTCTTACACCAACGACCTTCATGTCCTCCTTCACCACATCCATGAATCGTCTCTTTGGTCTTCCTCTAGGCCTTTTGCCTGGTAGTTCCAGCCTCAGCATCCTATTACCAATATACTCACTATCCCTCCTCTGTACATGTCCAAACCATCTCAATCTAGCCTCTCTGACTTTGTCTCCAAAACGTCTTACATGTGCTGTCCCTCTGATGTGCTCATTCCTAATCCTATCCATCCTCGTTACTCCCAAAGAGAACCTCAACATTTTCATCTCTGCTACCTCCAGCTCTGCCTCCTGTCTTTTCCCCAGGGCCACTGTTTCTAACCCATACAACATCGTTGGCCTCAACACCGTCTTGTACACTTTTCCTTTCATTATTGCCGATACCCTCCTATCACACATCACACCGGACACTTTTCTCCATCCATTCCAACCTGCCTGCACACGCTTCTTGACCTCTTTTCCACACTCTCCATTGCGCTGGATTGTTGAGCCTAAGTACTTAAAATCCTCCACCTTCCTTATCTCTGCTCCCTGTAATCTCACCGTTCCTCTTGGGTCCTTGTCATTCATGCACATGTATTCTGTCTTACTGAGGCTAATCTTCATTCCCCTCCTTTCTAGGGCATACCGCCACCTCTCTAGATTTTCCTGCACTTGTTCTCTGCTCTCACTATAGATCACAATGTCATCTGCAAACATCATAGTCCATGGGGAATCTTGTCTAACCTCGTCTGTCAGCCTGTCCATCACCATAGCAAACAAGAAGGGGCTGAGAGCTGACCCTTGATGCAGTCCCACCTCCACCTTGAACTCTTGTGTCACACCGACAGCACACCTCACCACTGTCTTACATCTCTCGTACATGTCCTGCACCACTCTAACATACTTCTCTGCCACTCCAGACTTCCTCATGCAATACCACAGTTCTTCTCTCGGCACCCTGTCATATGCTTTCTCCAGATCCAGTTAAGACACATATATGCATAAATTATATTTCCAAAATTTCAAATGAAAATTCCATGTCGTTGCAAAGTTTAGTCCTTTAAAATGAGGTCATTCTGCCCATTTTGTACTTCTTGGACGATGATATTGATTTTGAACAGTTTCCTCCAAAAACCTTTTCAATTCCGGAAAATTATTTTCCATATTCAGATAAAATGTGTCTATGGATGTGGAGAACCATGTGATATTCCATTTGATTGAAAGTTATTCTCTTGGTTTTACTCTGTAGAATATTGAATTCAGCAGCACGGGAAATCCTTCACTCTGTGTATGAACAAGTTGAAAATGTCTATTTGCTTCATACAAGTTAACCAGAACCCGCTACAGCAGGGATGCACACACATTTTCAGAATGCAAACTACAGCTGGCCCTCTACTTATGAAAACCTCCGAGTACGAAAAGTCCAGGTTACAAAAAATATTTTCCTAAATTTTCGTCCTCTTTTTACAAAAACAACCTCTTTTTATGAAAAGCGCCAAACGCGCCATTCAAAAATTGAAACACGCCATTCAAAAATTCAAACAATGCGCGAGTTGCTCTCTCATTGGCTGTCTCCCAACATCCCGCCCCGCTTGCCTCCCATTAGCCAGGAGGGAGCTGACCAATACCCATACTTCCTGTACCCATACGTCCTGTTTGTCACATGCGTGAAGGAGAGTTGAACAGGACTGTTGGCTTGTTTTGAGATTGATCACTGCAGCGTTATATTTTGTAATCCATCATGGACCCCAAGAAAGTGATTCCCGGTGACACAGAATAGAAGAAGCGGGCTCCATTATCAATTGAAGTGAAGCAGGAGATAATAAAAAAATATGAAAGTGGGATGCGGTTGAGCAAAATCGTACAGGAGTATGGCCGAAACCCCTCTACAATCGGGACGACATTGAAGCAGAAGGAGACCTTAAAGTGGAAATACAGTGACGGAGGAGATTATTTCGGCACGATATTGAAGCAGATGGAGACATGAAAGTGCTCTGTTGGACAAGACCTCCGATCTCGCAAGGAAGCAAGTTAATATTGAATCAGGACCTCAGATATTTCAAACAGGTACTGTATTTCCGCTTTAAATACATTACCCTAAATGTATGCTTTAAATACAATACTCAAATGCTCTGTCAGCTGCGCACTGCATGTGGGCAGAGCCCACATTCGGCAAAACACGCCACTCCACAAAGCACACCAGAGAGAGTTTTTTTTGTGTGTGTGTGTGTGTGTGTGTGTGTGTGTGTGTGTGTGTGAGAGAGAGACACAGAGAGAGATCGAGAGAGACAGTGTTGTGTGTGTGTATGTGGGTTAATAATAATGTTTAATAATGGTTTAATTAAAAAATATGTTAATAAAATGGCTTAATATATTAATAAAATGTTTAAATGGTTTTACTTTCAACACATATTTCATACAAAATTGGTGTACTTTTATCATTTTTAAAGGGTTTATGGGGTAGTCTTGGGAGCCTTGGGATGAATCACGCATTTTACATGTAAAATGCGCCTCTACTTACGAAAACTCCAGGTTCCGAAAAAGGCTCTGGAATGGATTAATTTCGTAAGTAGAGGGCCGACTGTACTTACAAAATGAACAAGTTAAAATGATCCCCGAACTATAAAACTGCAAAACATACAATTATTCATAAATATATTGAGAATTCTTTATATGAACCTTATATATGTTAGTGTACCTTGCATAACTGCACGAACCCATATTGCTCAATACAACTCTGTACATTTTTGTCATTATCTTACGCTAATGATTTCGACTGAATGGAATCAGAAAGGAATGCATTATTCGGACAGTAGCTGCTGATAGCCAGCCTTAAGCACACTTCCAAATGATCATCAGTCATGGTGGAACAGTACTTGGACTTAATGATCTTCATGTGGGAAAAGGCTGACTCACATAAATAAGTGGAGCCGAATAATGCAGTCAAGGAGGTTGCACATTTCCTCTTGTTAGGGTACTTTTCCTCTGTGAGTAAACTCCAGAACTGTCCATGAACTCTGGACTCCAGCTCAATGTCAGCTTGTAGTGTCAAAATCCTACACTCCAGGTTGCAATTTTTGAAGAGAGTGAAACAACCTCAGGATCTTCCTGAAAAGGGGGAAGCACATGAATGTAGCGATTGGCTCGAGTAAAGCAGTCTTGAAATCGTTTGTCAAAATCTGACAGACAGTTGTCAATCTGTTTTGTGCAGCATACACTGGAAAGCTGCACACAGGACTTCCCTTGTACAGACGCTCCCCGACTTACGGTCATTCGTTTTAAGTATTTTTCGATTTTACGTTTTTTTTTTTTTTTTTAAATTGTCAAATTTTGAGTTTAACGTGCTCTCTGTAGTATGAGACGTACCTACATAGTACGTTGACATAATGACGCTGCATCCATTGTTTACAAACGACAGACTGAACGTGCCCCTCCTTCTTCCAAGTTCACAGCATGTTACCCTTGTGTTAAGACATCGTCTCTGTGATCTTTGTTTACACTGTTTTGCGGGTAAGCCTACAAGTGATAATGGTAATCAGAAAAAGTGGCAAGCCATCTCATCAGTTCAGTTCATTTTCTGTAACCGCTTCATCCTAATTAGGGTCGCGGGGAGGCTGGTGCCCATCCCAGCCAACTCAGGGCAAGGGCAGAGTACACCCAGGACAGCTCGCCAGGCCATTGCAGGGCGGAAACACGCTGACAGCTTTTCAGCCTACTCTTGTCAAAAGTCAGCAATGGTTCTTTTACATTCCTCACACCATAGACAGTGAGAGACATGGCCAGCCTTTGATAACCCAGTTAGCTGCACTGGGGGGGACAGTGACAACCTTGTGGAGAGTGGGACTCGAACCCCCAACCTTTGGATCAGCGATCCAGCGCCTTATACCACTAGACCACCACTGCCCCCGCAAGCCATCTCATTAGAAACGAAAATGGCTATTATTAAAAAAAATCGATGCTGGTGGAAAACATGTGACTGTTGCATGTTTCTTCCAAATGGCTCTGTCGACCATCGGAACCATTTACAAGCAAAAAGATCGCATCACAGAGCATGTTAAAGGTTATATTCTATACTGTATTTGATATTTGATGAGTGAATTTGATTAAAATTAATCTATTTGAAATTATTTTACTTGAATTTAATTTATTTGAAATTAATGTTGATATTACTTGATATATTCGATATTATTTTAAAATGATATGTTTATAATAATTGATTTAGGGGTGTTTTATGAGATACGGTAATGGTATTTATGGATGTATAGTACAGTATGAGCATCATACGTCACTGGAACATACAGTAATAACTTACGTTTTTTTTCACCTTATGTTCGGTCATCCAGAACCGAACTAAAATGTAAGTTGGGGAGCGTCTGTATCACCAGCTCTGACACGAGGTTCTGGAAGTTTGCCAAATCAAGGCACCGGAGCTTTGAGGAGAGATGTAGCATTTTTCCTTTGAAAGTATTAACTGAGCTTATCATATTGATCACAGTTTTGTGTGTTCCTTGCATCCATAGATTAAGGTCATTCAACATGTTGGTCAGATCGGTTAAAATTGCCAAATCTAGCAGCCACTGGTCATCATTCAGTTGATTATATTCTGCATATTTAGCCTCACAGAAAAAAGCTTAATCTCTGGACAGAGGTCTCGAAATCTTTGCAGGAATTTCCTTCAACTAAGCCATCTGGCATTAGTATGCAACAATAACTCAGAGTGGTCTCTGTCAGTGTTATCCAGATGTGCACAGAATAGCTGTGTTTGAAGACACCTGGCACGAATAGAACAGGCAATCTTCGTGGCCACATCTATTATTTCTGTGACGTTGAGCATGTTTGCATATAAATGTTTGTTGGTGTATTATGCAGTGCTAATTAAGGAAGTCTGGGAAAGCTCTCCCCGCATTTGACAACCCCTTTCGAGTAGCCAACCGTCGCAGGTGCTCCATTCATGTTGATGGACACCAATTTTCACATGGGGAGCTGAGTTTTCTCAATAATGTTTTAAAAGACTGAAATACGTCCTCTGCTCACCTGTGTTCTTTCATGGGCAGGAATGTTAACAGCTCTTCGCTTGCGTCATTGCACCATCCGAATAAAAAATGCACAACTGGGCTATGTGTCACTCATGTCTGTAGACTCATCTAGCTGCAGTGAGAAGCACTCGCAGTCTGCGATGTCCTTCCAAAGTTGTTTATTCAAATCCTCGGCCATGGCTTCACCGATTGCAATTGATGTATTGAACACCAATGGTTTACAGAATGTCATGCCTGACTCAGTGAGAACATATAACGGAAATCTCAATGCTTGAACCCAATTCCTTCAATTTTATTAGCGTTTTCAAAAAGGGGTAAATTTGCTAGTAGTAGCATTCACCTTAAAACCTCTCGCAAATCATTATAGACCTATAAATATTGGGTTCTCAAAATGATGTGTGATATTTCTTCGACATTACATTATATTCATGCTCGCCATTGTGATTATGAAAGCTAGGGCCAACATTAGCTGGGGTAGCAAGTTTCAGATTTCTTCATCGTTATGGTATAGCAGTACTGTTCCAAATCAATATTGCATCCAATAAGTCCAAAATTTGCCAGAAAGTCAAAATCTGAAAAAAAAACAACCATAACTGTGAAACCCCTTGGAATTTTGATTTGATATGGAATCACCCACTGGGTATTCAGGCTCAATGTTTTAGTACCTGGAAGCGGACAGAGACCACAGCACCACAGATCTCTTCACCAACCATGAACTGCTCACCCAACATGGCCAGAATCAGATTCTCCCAGCAGCGTGAGGCCAGACCCTTCCGCAGTCGAATGATCCACTTCCCTCCACTCTTATTAGCATCATCCTAATAATAGAGATGAGACAATATATAGTTAGAAATAAAATAAATGTCAATAATTTAAAACACACACATACACACACACACACACACACACACACACACACACACACGATCCCCAAAAACAATAACAGCAACAGAGCAGTCAAAAAATCTGATTAATAAAGTACACTGTGGGTAAAGCAATACTGTAAACAGATATTATACTTTCCTTGAATATTACTACTGATTGTTGGTTTTCTCTTGATCTAAATTTTAAAAACTGCTGGAATAATCCTTTATCATATGCACCTCCCACATTGGCTTGATTCCCTCCTTAAACAGGTGAAAGTCACTGTGGCCAGTCAGATCACCTGGTCTGATCATGTGACTGTAAAACCGCCAGAACTGCTCCACCTATGACAAAGAATATAAATTAGTGTGTATATTATATATATATATATATATATATATATATATATATATATATATAGATAGATAGATAGATAGACAGATAGATAGATAGATAGATAGATAGATAGATAGATAGACAGATAGATAGAGTACACAGTATCAGATGTAACACATTTTTATAAGATTGTATTTATTCAATTCCTAATATTTTATATAATATGAACATATATCCTGAGATCGGGGAAGTGGTATAGGGCGCTGGATCGCTGATCCTAAAGTTGGGGGTTTGAGTCCCACTCTCCACAAGGTTGTCACTGCCCCCCCAGTGCAGATAACTGGGTTATCAAAGGCGGGCCATGTCTCTCACTGTCTGTGGTGTTAACACAACATTACTATATAGCAGCAGTCAATGATTTTGTTCCAGTTCTTCTGTAAGTGACTGCAATACTGTTCAGCTTTTCATTTCATCGTGATCCTGCTCAGCTAGATAATGAACTTCCTCACTGTATTTGAATAGATTCCGCTAGCTTTGCGGTCAGAATAATCAACAGCTGATATAGAGCCCCATATTTATCGTATTTTCCGGACTATACATCGCTCCGGAGTACATCTCTAACAGGCCAGTCGCCTTTTTTTAATTTTTTTTTGGTGTGTGTGTGTGTGTGTGTGTGTGTGTGGGGGTGGGGGGTGGGGGCTCATGGAAACTGTCTACCTTGGCTTGGAAATGTGCTGGTGGTCTTTGTGACATTGTGGTCCTTGCTCTGATGGAGAGGCGTTTGCATTGCATGAAGCGGTAACATCAAAAAAGTCCTGCAAAGTCATTTATATTCATCTCCTTGGCAACTACCTGGGCGTGGAGACGCAACTACACTGTTGACAAACCTCTCCCTGAGGCATGTTGCTCAAGCATTCACGAGAGAACTCGTTCCTCTAGCTGTGGCCATATAGCTTTTAGCCCGCGATTATCTTTTAATCTTTTCTTCATTGCAGTAATAATAATCACGGCTTTTCTCCAGTCACTCACACGTTTCCCATTCACTCCAAACTTTCTTTCTACTGCTCGATCACCATTTTCTGCTACATATTTCACTACTTCCAGCTTGTAATCTAAAGAATAGGATTTTCTTTTTGGGGATATTTTTGTTGAGTCCAGTTGTCTTTTTAAGTTTCCATTTATGTTGAAATTTAGAATTTTCAGTGATACAGGATTAGTAGGTGCTGATACACAAGCCAAGAGTTGCCCTATTGCGGTTGTGAGGTGAAAAAAACAAATATGTGAAATTATGTTCATGCCCATTATGATGAACAGAATTACATGTGATAAGTTCACATATAAGTTGCTCTGAAGTACAAGTCGCACCATCAGCCAAACAATGAAAAAAGTGCGACTTATAGTCCGGAAAATACGGTAATATTTTTACATTAACACAGACTGACAGTTTTCACAGACCAGTAAATGTAATACGCACAAGTGGACCAGTCACTGTTGTAGTCAGTATCAAGCATAGAACAGTATAGCGCAACGCCATACCTTACAGTGTAGATCCAGTACATAGGTGTATATCAGCCTTTATGAAAACGCATTAGTGTTCCATTAGTGTGTGTTTGCTTTTGTTTAAACTCCCAGTGTGTGGATGATATCAGTGAATTATTGGTTTAGATTTCAGGACAGAGTGATTAACCGTTTAGCTTAAATATTTAAGTCTGGTTCCCTGCCCACATAAATGTGTGTGTAAGACAAACCGAAGCAAAGCTGCCGATCTGTTTGATGTTCTGCTCATAGCTCTGTGTACTGGCTGGTCTGCCTGGGGTTCGTCGAGAATACCAGAATGTGTAGTTATACTGAAGTGGATGTTCACCTGCTCCAGGAACCACAGCCTACAATACAAACACATACATACACAATTAATAAGCCTCTCACATTGGTATTGTGTATACTATTATGTATATAATATTTATTTAATTAGATCTGTGACACTCCACACTTATCACTTCTAAGTGTACTGAAAAGATTCACTATGAACCTTTCTGTGAATGCGTACCCTGAGATGAGCACAGGACAGTTACACACAAAAAAACAACACACCTTCCTCTTGTTAGTGTTTGGGTCCTTCTCCTCATCTTCATTCCTTTCCTTCTCACCATCTTTCGGTGGGCTGTTGTCCTGCTCGTGATCTCCGCTGTCGTCATCTTTCAGACTGCAATCATATGAAAGAAATAAAGAAGTTACCATTAAAGAAGCCACCTGCGTAAATTACCATTTACAGTGACATATTAAAAGTAAACACCTCACTACAGCTTAATCTGTGAAACTTGTCTGACTAAACTTGTGTATATTATATTATATAACATTGTGTTCACTTACACACAAACAGACACACCCTCCTTTCAGATCTTACAGGTAAAGAAATAAATGTACTGTATTTTCCAGACTATACGTCACTCTGGAGTACAAGTCGATTTGGCCAAAAAAAATGCATAATAAAGAAGATAAAAATATATACAGATGCTCCCCGACTTACGTTCATCCGTTTTTGTTTTATTTTTTTCAAAAAAAAAGTCAAATTTTGAGTTTAGACGTACCTACGTAGTACGTTGATGTAACGACGCAATGACGTATTGACGCTGCGTCCATTGTTTACAAATGAGAGACTGAACGTGCCCCTCCTTCTTCCCAGTTCAGTTTTATATATATCAGTTATAAAGCATGTTACCCTTGTGTTAAGACGTGGTCTCTGTGATCTTTGTGTTTACACTGTTTGCAGACTTTTGTAACCCTAAGCAAATATGGTTGGTCAGAAGCGTAATCTTACTAGCATGGGTGCAAGTCTCATACACAGAGATGAATTAACTATCTGCTCAGATCGGCGCAATCTACCATGCATATACTCAGTTAATCAAAGAGAGTTGTAAAATTAATGAAAACCCAGTGATTCACATCAGTGCAGGCTGTGTTCTAAACAAGTTCAACGGCACCCCTGCGCACTTGAAAGACCGGAAGTCTGTATAACCCACAGCAAGTACACTACTTTTGCAAGTACACTACTTTCGGTTTTGAGTGCCTCGCATATTGGAAGCGTTGATTAGCTGTTTTAAGCTTCATGTAAAGTGACTCGGTATAAATAAGTGCCTTATTTGAAATTAATGTTGATATTATTTGATATATTCGATATTATTTTACAATGTTATGTTTATAATAATTGATTTAGAGGTGTTTTATGAGATACGGTAATGGTATTTATGGATGTATAGTACAGTATGAGCATCATACGTCACACGTCATACGTCACTGTAACAACTTACGTTTACTTTCAACTTACCTTTGGCCGTCCAGAACCAATTAAAAACATAAGTCAGGGAGCGTCTGTATAAGTCGCACTGGACTATAAGTCGCGAACTCATGGAAGCTGTCTACCTTGGCTTAGAAATCTGCTGGCAGTTTTTGTGACGTTGTGGTCCTTGCTCTGATGGAGGCGATAGCGTTGCATGAAGCGGTAACACCAAGGAACTCCTCACGCAAAGTCATTTCTATTCATCTCCTTGACAACTACCTGGACGTAGTGACGCAATTGCACTGTTGACAAGCCTCTCCCTGCAGCAAGTGGCATGTTGTGGACATCGTGCTTTTTTTGTTTTCTTCATTGCAGGAATAATAATCTCTACTTTTTCGCCAGTCCCTCACAAATTTCTCGTTCACTCCAAACTTTCTTTCTGTTGCTCAATTACTATTTTCTGCTGCATATTTCACTACTTGCAGGTTGTAATCGCAGAATAGGATTTTCTTTTTGGGGCCATTTCTTCAGTGGTACAGGATGAGCAGGTACTGGTACCCAAGCCTAGAGGGCCCTCTTGCGATTGTGAGTGTAAAAATAATAAAAACGTGAAATTATGCTCGTTATTATTATGACGAACAGAATTATATGTAATAATTTCACATATAAATCACTCTGGAGTATAAATCGCATGCTCAGCCAAACTATGAAAAAAGTGTGACTTGTAGTCTGGAAAATACGATAAATGTGCATGTGTGAAATAAACACCCATATTACTAATACTATAAGTTTAGATCAAATTATGTTTTGTCACGTCATTTTTAATACAAAATGAAGTGGAAGAAAATAAAACAAAATAAAGAGAAGATTTATGGATGTGGTGAAGGCGGACATGAAGTTCGTTGGAGTAAGAGTAGAAGATGCAGAGGATAGGGAGAGATGGAGGCAGATCATTTGCTGTGGCGACCCCTGAAGGGAACAGCCGAAAGGAAAAGAAGAAGAGGAGAAGAAGAAGAAGATATTTTAATACAAAATGGTTAATGTGAACAATTTCAGCGCTATTAACCCGTTGACCATTAGCATTAGATTAGCGATTAGTATTATTTAATATAATAATTAATTTCTAATTTTCATCATTTTAAATGCTACATTCCTGCTCACTAAAGTTTTTGAAATTTTATCAGGTTTTCGTGATGGTGTGGTTCCTGCCCTTCCCGCAGATCGAGAAAATCCACGAGTTATGGACACGGTTTTAAAAACCTATGTATGATATTACATGTGCTAAAATATGCTTCTTGAACACATTCTATAGATAGTCTTATTAATACAGTCATGATGTAGTAAAATGTAGTAATTATCAAGTAAAAACTTTCTAATTTTGCACTGTGATAATATTTATTAATGAATTAAGTGCTTAGGGCTGCTTACCAGAAGCTAGAGAAGATGCAGGGCGTTTGAGCAACATCATAGGGCTTAAATAATAATTGAAAACACACTTAAAAAATGGGAATTCACAATTCAAGCAGTCACGTTTATGATGTGTGCGAAGGAGAAAAAAAAAAAGATGTACACACCATCTGCAACCAATCAGCAGGAAGGAGAAACAAAAGCTCTCAGCCATTGGCTAAATTTGAATGACGTGCACGTTACTTCCGGGTTTGTCCACAATCCGCGAGTATGCATGGAAGTGAGCGTTGAACCACGAACACTCAAAGGCCAACTGTATATTCAAAGTGTTTCTTTCAAATTTGCTTCCGTCTAATTTTCTATACTTCATATATTTTTTATGAAAATTACCTATTTTCTTACATCGTACAAACCTAAATGTTAGACAAAAAAAGGTGCTTATTAATCTTTTTTTGTTCAGGGAGTAAAATAAGCGGCAAACAATCGTTTCAGTTACGTGCCGGTTGCCGAGAGCAAACTTCTGTTCTCCACTGAATGGTGCCACAAAAATAATTAAAGAAAATTCACTGGTGTTCTCATTTGGATTGTTGTACGTGTGTTTTAGCAGTCAGAGTACAGCTGTAGTTCCAGTTAGCACCACAAGGTGGCGTCTCTTCATTTTGAGCTGTGCACTCAATTTGTCCCTGTCAAAGTGTGACACCCGGTCTCCATTTCTTTACAATTCACATAAGCCTGTGCAGGAGGCATCTCACATGTTTTTATTGTTTTGTGATGAATGAACAGTATTTGTAGCACCGTAAAGCCTGGTTTTTAAGGTTGACCGCACCATCAACTAAAAATTGCAGTATAGAAATCTCTCCACTTTGTTTGCCACTTATTTCTGTTGCTCCGGAGCTCTGCTAACGATTGCTCGCCTGGGTCTCGTCACCTGCATCCTCATTAGTGATATTTATTTCCAAACCAACAAGGCGACACTGGTCAGAGAAATTTTAATACTACATGTAGCCAAGCGTCGGGCGTGTCGGCTGGTCATTACGCAGATGAACAGCACAGTGACTGGGGTCTTGTTGATGTTTACGTGTCGAGCCCCTCCAGCACAATCCTAACAAAAGGTCCATATAAAAACACGAACCTTTTCTATAAACGCCGCAATCACTGTTACGTGCATTTTTGGTTTGAACCAACACAAGCACACTGAATTTCCATCAAGTGTATTGTTTTAAAATCAGACTTTTAAGGAATTCAAAATGGCTGGTTTGTTTGCAGCGGGAGGGAAGTGGTAAACGGAACAGCACGATTTCATTGGTTGTTGATCACTGCTGGCTGTGCTGTTCCATTACCAGATTAACCCCCTTCCTATATGTTCAGACTTACATTACGAAACACAGCATGTCGTAATTTTTTTTATATACTGTATTAATCCCTATAATTAATTAATAATAATTAATTCAACAAACATCTTTTGCCTGAGTGAATCAACATGACATGAAATATCAGTGATGGAAGGAGATTACACGTGCAATAAAAATAGACACATATCTTTGAAGAGCCGAGATTCAGCGAGTTGGTCAGTACCAGTCAGATCCCAGGCATGTGATGGCTCACCTCAAATATGTCAACAATGTTGTGTGTCCACGTTTATATGAAGAATAAAAGCAAAGGCAACCGCCAGTCCTGAGACAATCATCGCGGTATCTCTCTCCTGTCCATAGCTGGGAAGATTCTGACCTGTGTCCTGCTCAGCCATCTTCTCCAGCATCTCAAGCAGGGTCTCCTTCTAGAAAGTCAGTGTGGCTTTCGTGCCGAACGTGGAACGGTCAGCATGATATTTGCTGCATGCCAACTCAAGAAAAATGCCAAGAGCAACACAGCAACCTCTTTGTGACATTTGTCGATCTTTCGACATGGTCAGCGGGGATGGCTTAGGGAAGATAATGGAGAAGTTTGGCTGCCCAAGAAAGTTCATCATGGTTGTCTGGCAGTTCCATAACGGCATGATGATGAAAGTATTGGACGATGGAGACAAGTCAGAGGCTTTCCCAGTGAAACAAGGCTGTGTCCTTGCCCCGGCGCTCTTCAGCATGGTCTTTTCAGCCATGCTGAGATGCTTTCCGTGATTGCCAGGATTGGATGCACGTCAGATACAGGACTGACGATGGACTGCTCAACCTCAGGAGCCTGCAGGCTGTCACCATGGTGAAAGAGATGGTCATCAGAGACTTCTTGCTTGCTGACAACAGTGCATTTAATGCCGGCACAGAGCAGAAGATGCAACACAAAATGGACTGCTTCTCAAGAGCCTGTGACAACTTTGACCTCACCATAATCACCAAAAAGACTGAAGTAATGTACCAGCCTGTGGCAGGACAGCTCTACAAGGAACTACACATCTGGGTAGCACACTCTCAAGAGCAGTGAACATCAATGCAGAAGTCAACAAGAGGATTGCCAAATCCAGTTCTACCTTTGGAAGACTCCGTGAGAATGTGTGGGAGCGGCGAGGACTCAGCCTTACCACCAAGCTGAAGGTCTACTGTGCAGTGGTGCTGACCACCCTCCTCTACGCATGCAAAACCTGGACTGTCTACAGCAGACACACCAAACAGCTCAACCGCTTTCACCTGAGCTACCGCCGCAGACTCCTCCGCATCAAGTGGCAGACTAAAACCCTGACACGGAAGTCCTGGAACAAGCCAGCATTCCCAGCATCCACACCCTCCTTCAGAAAGCACAGGTCAGATGGGCAGGCCATGTTATCAGAATGACGGACAGTCAACTGCCAAAAAAGCTACCGTATGGACAGCTTTGTGAAGGCAAGTGTTCAGTTGGGGGACAGAAGAAATGCTTCAAAGACAGCCTCAAAGCATCCCTCAAGAACATGAACATAAACATCAGCACTTGGGAGCAGCTTGCTAAAGCAAAGTCTTCACAGGTACTCCTGCTGCAGAGAAGCAACAAACTGCAGAGGCGCAGCAGAAACGCATGGCACGCAAAGCTCGAGCTGCCTCCACTTCCAATGCAACACCAACCTACACATGTCTTGTGTGGGCGAGCATTTCGGGCTCGGATTGGCCTCATTAGCCACCTCTGGACCCACAGCCAAGGATCACAGATCTGATATGAAGTCATGGTCATCTTCGAACTCAAAGGACAAACAACAACTACATATGGAGAATGCAGGGTCAAAATGTATTTATTTGAAAGTAAGTAATCAAAACATACTGTGCCCCACACCAGAATCCCCACAACCCTAATTAACTTTAAGCAGCTTAAGAAATTGATGAATGTCTCTGTAAAGACAGCTGAAATATTAAAATACCTTGAAACCACAACATTGTTCAGTGGTGAACTATAAATCTGCCGTGGCCAAGATCAATGAATGGTGCGCTTCTAATAAAGCAATTCAAGAAGAGAAGAATAGAATTGAATAGAACAGCTCAGTTGTCTTTGCAATAAACACAAGTTTACAGTGCAACAGGAGGAAGTTCTACAAGATGCCTGGAAAATTATCAATAGTGGAAAGTTAGATCTTAACGTAACAATTAATAAAAAAAAATTAAAAATAAAAAAAACAACAACTACACAACAACAAATAAAATAGCTCTGAGTAAGATCACCAAAATTTTATATCCTATACATAATGATTAGGGAAAGTCACATACAGGTGCTGCTGCATGGTATTGAATTTTGTTTTAAACTTTATGAACGTATTGTGGATGAGTTCATTTTTTTTGGACATAGCTATAATAAACACAATAATGCAAGTAGACACTTTCAAATATCAATTAACATTGATTCATTTACAACATTCAGAAACTATTAAGTAAAAAAAATATTTTAAGTGTTTACTTGATAGTGAAGTGTAATTTTACAGTGTGTTTCAGTAGCTGCACTGCAGAGGATTGGAGGGCCTTGCAGCAGTTGGTGAGGATGGTTGAACGGGAAATTGGAACTACATTACCCTTCCTCAGCGACATTTCCACTGACAGACTTCAGAAGAGAGCCAGTGAAATCATCAGGAACCCCCACACACCCTGGACAGCCCATTTTCTCCCCTCCAGAAAAAAGTACAGGACACTAAAAACAATAACTAATAGCCTCAAGAACAGCCTTTACTCACAAGCCTGTTAAATGTGTAACCCCACCACCACCATCTCACACACACTGACTGAATAACCAGCATTCAGACCATCTTCCTGGACAGTGCAATACTACTCCAAGTGCATTATCATGTTTAGAGCAGGTCTCAAAGCATCATGCACTTTATCTTTAAAAAGCTTTACCTCTTACCTGGTGTGTGGCATGCACCTTTGACATACACCCTTTAGTTTAAGTGTGTACATATGGATAGATGTACATCTGTACATGTATAAATACACTCATGCCTCGGTTTTACGGACTTTGCTTTAACGGATTTCGGATGCAACGGACAAATTCTGTAGCTTCCGACGAGTCCGGATCATCCAGACACGGGCCGTTGTTTCCGAAAGTGACCGCCAGATGACCAGAGTGGCTTGAAGAAATCTCGCGCATTTAAATCTATTCATCTATTTTCAATGGCACGTCACTGTGGCGCAAAGCGGACAGCCAATCCTTTCTGTATGCGGGCAGGTCTGATACCTTAATACTCTAATTTTATCGGACTTACGCTACAGTGTTTATGTGACAGGAAGCCCGTCCCAAGTTTTGGCAATCAGCTGGTCTTCGGGTTAAAGTTTTTCCATGTCTGTCCATTTGTGTTTGCTTGCCAGCTGTGCTTGGCTTCATGGAAATTAGCTGATCAAAACGAGGGAAATTTACCTCTTTACTCAAAAACAACACATGCAGTCTGTGGATAATCCAATAAATTTAGATCTTGAAGGTATCGGACCCACCCACATACTGGAATATAGAAAGGATTGGCTCTCCGCTGTGCGCCACAGTGACGTGGAATTGAAAATAGATGTATAGATTTAAATGCGCAAGATTTATTCATCTGTTTTTGTTTTACTTGATGGCTTTTTTGTATTTTTATTTAAATGACAGTGAAATTATGTATTCATTATTCTGTTAAGAAAGGCCACCTGATTTATCTGAGAGCCAGATACAGTTATTAAAACAGCCACATCTGGCTCGCGAGCCATAGGTTCCCGACCCCTGATAATATATATATATATATATATATATATATATATATATATATATATATATATATATATATATATATATATATATGGCCCTCAGAGGATTCGATTTTAAAATATGTCTTTTTTTGGCTCTCTTAATCAAAAAGGTTCCCGACCCCTGATCTTATGGTGTACATTTACTGCTAAATAGAGAGCCATTAAACTGATTTTCATTATTCATGCAACAGTTGACAAAGATCTCTGTCTTATCTTTTTCATGAAATAAATGACACTAGCTCAGTGTTTCTCAAATAGTGGGCCGCAATATGATGCCGAGGGGAAGCGCGTATGACCCTGGGGAACATGTTTTTCTGGAATTGTGTATGAGAATTAAGTGTAATTGCACCTCTACTCCACTAGTTGGCAGTGGCGCACCCATTGTCGCGCTATGGTATAGCGGTTTTTCGCACAAGCAAACCATATGAAAAGCAGTAAACAACCCCTCAAGAAACAACACGGAAAAATTTCTAACAGGAATGAAGAGAGACGTGGAGAGAGACGGAGATATTACGACATAAAAAAGTTGACTGAATTTAAATAACGATGTATTTTTTATTTCAGGCACATTGGTGCACTTTAAATCATTTTTATTACAAATTAAAAAGCAATGTTAATGAAGTTTTTCTTTATTGTAAGTTAAACTATTTCTTTCTTTTTTTTGTTTTTAATGTTAATAAAGATACAATGTTATACAGAGGTGTACTAATAATTTTATAAACAAATAATAGTATTTATAGTCGCTCACGGGGCGGTGAGGGGCATTAATGTTTGTTCTTCCTGGCTCGGCGCCACAGAAAATAATTGAGAAGCACTGTTGCTAAATTGCAGTCTCCTCAACATTCTTAATTCTGCAACATCCACCTCACCTTAGATACATAATTGTTATCTTTATATATAATATACAAACATTTGTGTGTGAATACTAAAAAAAATTATATACAGGGATCCCTCGCTACTTCGCACTTCAATTCATTCAGTGCATCGCGTTTTTGTTTTTTTAATATTCATCGAATTAAAAAATAAAGAAATTAAGGAAGAACAGGGGAAAAAGTTAAGGAAAATGCTGCAAAAACAAGGTCAATTATGCAAAAAAAAAAACCCAAACAAACAAAAACAAAAAACCCCAAAACCTCCCATCAAAACTACACACTTACATTTTTGTGAGGTGCGCATCTGAGCGCATGCACGTGCATCTGCGTCGGTATGTGTGTGTATCTATATTTCATCTTATGCATTATTTTTGAATGTTTGTTATTATATGCATTTATAGCACTGAATATGTATTTATTGATATTATATACACATACACATATACGTATATGGCAGCCCTGGGGCGGGGGGGTGTTGATCCTACTTCGCGGAATTCGACGGATGCCCTTCCTTACACAACCCTTAGCAAGGGGCAGAAACACACTGATGGCTATGCAGCTACTCTTGACGAATGTCAGCAATGGTTCTTTTACATGAATCTCTCACCATAGACAGTGAGAGACATGGCCGGCCTTTGATAACCCAGTTAGCTGCACTGGGGGGACAGTGACAACCTTGTGGAGTGTGTAACTCGAACCCCCAACCCTAGGATCAGCGATCCAGCACCCTTTACCACCAGGCCACCACCGCCCATATATATATATATATATATATATATATATATATATATATATATATATAGGAATGTTAGAGGAGTGTTTGGGAATAAAGTGAAAAAAATCAGATTGAGATGGTTCAGACATGTACAGAGAAGGTTTGAAGGGTATATTAGTGGAAGATGTTGAAGATGGAACTGCCTGGTAGGAGGAGAAGAGTATTAAAGAGGGGATTTACAGATGTTTTGAGGGAGAACATGGAGGTGATGGAGAGAGGAGAGGGATGCAGAGGACAGAGCATGATAGACAATCAGAGTTTTCTGAGCCAGACTCAGTTATTGTACATCAATCTCATAAACTGACTTTTCCCACATTCTGATAGAGCAAGTTCTGTTTCCATGGCCTGCTATAGCCCACATCTGCAGTGCTCGAGGAATACAACCAGAACAAGTGAAAGAGGAGAAGACAAAACTCCACAGTCAACAAGTGCATATGTGGAAGGTGAGCAGGTCACACACTGGTTCGCTCACAGCCCTGATTCGGATTATATGGTAGTAAATGATGGGTCCCTGGTACTTTGGCTTGAAACCCAAAACTACCCCACAACTATGTAAACGCCATGGAAGCCTGAATGACAAAATTTAGCTCATAACATCAGTCCAACAACAGTCAACACAGACTGTGACTGAAGGTTTTTTTTTTTTTCAGCTGTTGATTTTATTACTTTTCATACACCTGATCTGGAAAAAGGCCATTTATTTAACTTTCACAAAGCCACAATTTTCATCTATAGACCCGATTATTGTTTATATATGTGTATAATGTATTTATTTATTTTTTTTACTGAAACATCACCTCAGTGTGCAGTTGTACTGTACTTCATTGACCCTCAGAAGAAACCTACTCAACATTTATTTAAACAGCACACAAATCACCCAGCACAAACACTTTTACATATTTAAAATTCCCTCTGTATGCATTGACTGTAGAAATAAAGGAGAATTGTGTTTATTGTAAAGTTTGGATGAAAACGTGAATACTTTTCTGTAACTGCTGAGCGGACGCTCGGTGAGAGCACTGCGGGCTTTCAGTCCACTCGTCCCGGCCGAGTGATAACGCCCAACCCGAGGATTTATCTGCGGCCTACCTGGCTCCACATAGTACTGCACGTGTTTATATTGTGAGTTCAGGGTGGTATCGGGGTTTGTGCTGAAAGATTAGTTAGTACCACTGACACGCATCCAACTGAGCTGCAGACCACTGCGCGTGAGGCAGACACACCTCTCACTTCTTTTCTCCGCCACTACACAACGATAGTTGGATGATTTACACACAGGACTTATTTAAACAGATAGAACCACGTGCGCATGACAGAGATTTGTAAGTAACTATTTACTCACGCGTCAAATTTGTTGTTCATTATTTCCTAAGTCTCGCGTTTCCTCCGCGCACCGTACCGAGCCCTCACATCCGCAGCATCTGTGGCGCGCGCGCACGAGCGCATCGCGAGCACGAGCAATCTGGTTCTGTGGCAAACCAACCGCGCATGCGCGGGAACAAAATCTTCGGACAAGCCCTTAAGGGGCCCATGCACTTATTTCTTGAGGTACAGTACAGTATATTAAACAATTATAACTACAATGTAGTGGTGACCACGGCTGCCTCACACCAAGAAGGTCCTGGGTTCGAGTCACAAATGTTTCTATTTGGAGTTTGCATGTTCTTCCCAGGGCTGTGTGGGCTTCCTCCCACATGTATATTCGGCTAATTGACTGTTCCAAATTGACCCTGAGTGAGTGTGTGTGTGTGTGTGTGTTTTCATGGAGCCAGTGCAGTTTTTATGAAATAATTTGTTTGCTCCTGTACACAAGTGTTCTTCTTTTCCTTTCGGCTTTTCCCCCTTTTCAGGGGTCGCCACGGCGAATGATTCGCATGTTTGATTTGGCAGCAATGGTTCTTTTACATGAACCTCTCACCATAGACAGTGGGAGACATGGCCAGCCTTTCATAACCCAGTTTGTTGCACTGGGGGGACGGTGACAACCTTGTGGAGAGTGGGACTCGAACCCCCAACCTTAGGATCAGCGATCCGGCGCCCTACACCACTAGACCACCACTGCCCCAAGTGTTAATGACCCCTGATATTAATAAACATTGCAATCTTTTTTTTTTATTTATCTTAAAATTGTATCCTTTCTTAACACTCTCTATCAATCTGTGTTGCGCTGTCAAGGTATCAAACAAACACAAGATTGTTCCTCCGCCATGCCGTCAGCACGTGAGCTGGGATTATTTGACCAGGAAACCTTTATATTCATCCAAAATAAACTTAAAATGGAAGCTGAAACACAGAAAGGATATTCACTAGTAAATGGGAAGCTTTAAATGATAGATTGGAAATATTATTACAAACAAAGTTTCCTTATTAACCTAATTTAATCATATTAACATAATAAAACAATAAAACACTTAAGGTGGGTTTAGTGTAAAGACGGATGGCTACAATGAGAAGAATCTCAGCCCAACAGAAAAATCTTCTTCTTCTTTTCCTTTCGGCTGTTCCCTTCAGGGGTCGCCACAGCAAAAGATCCGCCTCCATCTCTCCCTATCCTCTGCATCCTCTACTCCTACTCCAACGACCTTCATGTCTGCCTTCACCGCATCCATAAATCTTCTCTTTGGTCTTCCTCTGGGCCTTTTGCCTGGTAGTTCCAACCTCAGCATCCTACGACCAATATACTCACTATCCCGCCTCTGTACATGTCCAAACCATCTCAATCTAGCCTCTCTGATTTTGTCTCCAAAACATCTAACATGTGCTGTCCCTCTGATGTACTCATTTCTGATCCTATCCATCCTCGTTATATGGTAGAATTTCTGTGATGTCGTTGAGTTGTTTCTTATAGCATATGAGACCATATAAACTTGTAGTATATGAGATCATGGAACTGGTGGAATATCGAGTCATTTTACATAAAAAAATCTGGTGCCTTTTTCCAGGAAACAAAAAAACTGAAACTGGGCAATCACTGGATCCTCCAGCAGGGCAGTGATCTGCAGCATGAATCAACACAAAAATGGGCAATCACAAAATCAAGCTTCTGCCATGGGCATCTCTTTCCAGAGACAAGAACCTCATTATAAGCTGCGGCGTGGGAGCTGAAGAGGAGAATGAACACCAATATGGGATCCTGTCTGATCTGGAGAGATGCTGTAAAGAGGGATGGTTTCAGATACCTGTATTCTCCAACCTCTCAAAATGTGATAGAAATGTCCCTGAAACACTATTGTTTACCATGCACAAGTTTATTCATTAAATTACAGTATAGGAGCAGAAAAAGCTGAGAGTACACACTTCATGTATCCAACATAATACTGAACTGCGTTGCGATTGTACCTCAGTGAAATTATTTACAATCTAATATTTGACCAATATGAGATAAAATGTGCAATTAGTCTTTTAAGAAGAAATTAGAACTGACTTGTTCATCCCAATTTCTGTATCGAACCTGGTTTAGTTGCTGGCAGGCACACAGGATCTGGATGGATCATCTGGTAACCCTCTCCCTGAGTGATCTCTTTCTTCCTGATGGTGGGACACTTTGGAAGAACTGAACATTTTATGGCAGCATACTGCTTGTAAAAACACAAGAGACACTATGGCATCGGTGGCAGCTTTAATAGCTCCTACTAGATGGCAGGACACCCACTTTCATCAGAGTTGCCCACTAGACAAGATCTACTGAACAAAATGTAAACTCTGCGGCTTTCACCTATGGTCGGTATTAAGTGACTCATACTAGTAGAACTTTGAAGACAGGAATTTCATGCCCATTACAGGCCCATAACAGAAACATGAGAACTCTGAAAAGTAAAAAGAAGAAAAACAGTATTAGTGGTTTACAGAAAGCATGGAATAAAGTACCGGTGTAGCAGTGTACTGTCATAGGTTAATAAATTGTGTAACTTCAGTCATAACACAGTACAACAATTGTTCACGTGGACACTGAATAATTATTATACTGAATGAAATCAATTTCGCTGCCTCACCATTGAGTTTATGATCAATGTTTCTATTTTGTCTTCATTTAAACGCAAACATGAGGTATACTGTTGTCCATCATAAAACTACAGACACATCACCTCAGGACACTAATTAGCATATTTCTCTTCACATCTTTGGGATATAAAAAGGGAGCTGCTGTAATAAGCCCATGACTCATAACCCCATGGTACAGTGACAACCAGTGACTGAGAGTGGAAAGGCGGTCACCTGCTTCCACTGATCAGAAGTTAGAGATTTACGATTTGCACAATGGAGGATATTAAGTTTTACGCAGACGGTGTCACCTCGTCTGTGTTATACTCGCTTGCAGACGTGGATGCTGATAGTGCAGAAGTTGTTCCTTTGATTCTACATCCTAGTCTGCTTGCATGAACAGTAAGGTAAGTCTGTTGGGTTTTTACACCCGAGCCTAGGCCGGTGCTTATCCCCGGTTTCCGTAGCGTGAAGTGACCAGGAGTTCAACTCCCCCTGGATGGGACGCTAGTCCATCGCAGGTTACCTTCCCAGTATATTTTACTGGTACCCATTTATACTGCTGGGTGAACAGAGGCACACTTGTGGTTGAGACCTTGCCCAGGGGTCTTAGCACAGTGAGGGTATCAGTGGGATTCGAACTCACAACCTCCCGATCATGAGCGCAGCACCCTAACCACTATGCCACCAGCCCCACTAAAGCATGCACAGTGGAGCTGCTTTATATCTTGTATTAAATCATAAAAAGTATAGAAAGCAATAAAGTGGTGTGTGTGTGTGTGTGTGTGTGTGTGTGTGTGTGTGTGTGTGTGTGTGTGTGTGTGCATGGTAAGAACAGCACTCGTGAACATTTAGCATTAAGCCAGCAGCCCAGTGGCATCACCGCCTTGTTGAATTCTCAGTATTGCCGGCTTCTTGTTCTACAGCTTATTTTTGTTGAATATTTTGAGGAGAGTTTTTTTGGCTTAGTCTCCACTTAAATTGCTGAAATGCATGATTGATTGGGTTAAGGTCCGGTGATAACCAATCTACAACATTCAATCCCACACTAATTTGCTGAAACCATAACAGTTTTTTTTTTGATCCAGTCATAACATTAATCCTACCTGAATGGTCTGTGGCTAGTCAGCCCCAGCACGCGACCTTTCTTTCATAGAAAGCAGTTTCTTATATAGCAACTCTGGTAAAAATGTTATGTTTCTGTATTTTTGTGGTGTAAAAAATGAGACCAAGATCAATATTTTAGAACCTTTTCGACTTTTAATGTAACCCTAATGACTACAATTCAACAGAAAAACAAACTGAAATCTTTTAGGTGAAAGGAAAAATCCCCCAAAATTAAACCAAAGATATAGGCAATGGCAATACCCCCAACATCCTGATGGCTGAGGGGGTTAAAAAAAAAAAAAAAAGACTAAAGTAATGTATCTCCACAAGTGTGCACACCCTCTTAAAAATTGGGATTTGGCTTTGTTCAGAATTAACAATAACACTCAAACTCATGTTAAGCAGTATTTAGTTCAGTCTCAATTCCAAATGTAGCTCAGCCGATCAAATCGGATTTTCTGGACATTAAGCTGTATCTTAAGTAAAAGTCATGTTCTGCAGAGAGCTTACGCAGCATAAGTCAACAACCAGGGAAAAGATTTTGCACAATACAAAGAGTTGGACGTTCCTTCAAAACTGGTCTGGGAAGCCACCAAGAGGCTGACAGCCATATTAAAGGAGCTGCAGGAAAGTCTGGCTGGACTGGTTGAGTTTATGTCACAGCAATTTTTATGCCGCCTTCATATTTTATTAGAAAAAAAAAAATCCAAGCCCAGCTAATGTTTGCAAAAACCTACATCAAGTCTCCCAAAAGAGTGTGTGGCAAAGGAGTTCTGGTCGGATGAGGTTCAACTTTTTGGACACGATTCCTCAAGGTATGTTTGGTACAAAAATAGCATTAAATAGCACTAAAGAACTTCATCCCCACAGTGAATCATATTGCTGGTAACTCGCAGTTTCAGGCTGTTTTACTTCTGCTGGAACTGAAACAGTTATAAACGGTTTCAAATACCAGAGACAAAACCCACAGGCCTAAAAATCTGAATGTGAAAAGGAATTTCATGTTTTAACAGACAACGACTCAAAGAATTCCTCCAGAGCAACAAAGGAACTGCTTCACCAGAAGAAGATGAAGATACCGGCTTCTGGGTGGGGCATCGACAAGGTGCGTGACTTAACACGAGAGATTGCAAGTTTGAATCCAGGTTAATGCCACAGCCATCCATGACCGAGTGTAAGTGAGAGGTAATTGGCCAGGCTCTCACCGGAGAGAGGGATGGCATACACTCACTTCTCTAAACTTTCTCTTCGAGTGTGTTAGACTGCCCCCAAAATACACAAACGTATGCAGCAATTCGAAACGAGGCGGGTGGCTAGATTATATGTCACGGAGGGGGCGTGTGCATGCTTTCGCCTCTCTCTAGTCAGTGTTGGTCATGTGATAGGAAAATAGGTAATACCTGATTGGTGTGAATTGGATACGACTAAATTATGGAGAAAGTAGGGGAAGAAAAGATGCACCATCAACAGTATTGGTGGTTTTTATTTGTTTTGGCAGTGGTGACTCGGTGGTTAATAGTCCGAGTTACTGATCAGAAGGTTGGCACTTCAAGTCCCAGTACCACCAACTTGCCATTGTTAATTCCTCGAGAAAGGTCTTTCACCTTCAACTGCTCAGTTGTATGAATGCATGTAAATATAAGTCACTCTGACTAAGCCCCTTTGCCAAATGACATAAATATAAACACTGTTACATAACTGAAAGGGGGGGGCCGGTGGCGTAGTGGTTAGGGTGCTGCGCTTATGATCAGGAGGTTGTGAGTTCGAATCCCACTGAGACCCTCACTGTGCTAAGACCCCTGGGCAAGGTCTCAACCACAAGTGTGCCTCTGTTCACCCAGCAGTATAAATGGGTACCAGTAAAATATACTGGGAAGTTAACCTATGATGGACTAGCGTCCCATCCAGGGGGAGTTGAACTCCTGGTCGCTTCATGCTATGGAAACCGGGGATAAGTACCGGCTTGATGAGCCACAAGGCTAAGCCACTAGGCTCGGGTGTAAAAACCCAACAGACTTACCTTCTTCTTCCTACATAACTGAAAACTGGCATTTTAACAAAAGTGTATAGACTGTAGACTTTACATGTAGAATTTTATTTAGATCTACTGTATCTATTATGTGAGAGAAAAACTGTAGCCATTCATTGTACAGTAATAACTCGGCAGGATTGTAGTCCTCCATATAGAACAGATTCAACTTCAGGATATTGGTGTCTTTCATCAGAAGAACTGTTCACACAACTTATTGTATTAAGGTCAGGACTTGTCATTGTCTTGCTGCATGACTATTTCAGACTAATGACCCCCTCTACAAAAAGTCAACCAAAAACAGATCACTCCAAGAGTATGATGTAATACAGTTTCCATAGTTTCAATGTGTTCTCCCCATACTTGCATGGTTTTTCCTCCTGGCATTCCTATTTCCTTCCACAGACCTAAAATGGCTCCAGCCACCACATGACCCCAAGACTGGACTCAGGCGTAATCAATCTTGTCGAAAATACAAGCAAATTTTATTTCGAAGGAAACTGAATTAAATTCGAACTTGAATTTGCATATATTCAGTCGAGTTTGATGTAAATTATTTATATTCACAGTCTTGATGAAAAATTTTGGACCTGCAAATAATTGTGATGCAAAATTTGAATTAATAGATATTATGATTAGATTTTACAATATTCGAAGGTCTCAAAGAAACAGCATTTCAAGCATAATTGGAGGATTTTTTTATTCCAAAACCAGCCACAAATAACATTGCACTGTTTCATGGCTATATTACCTACGTCTGAGTTAGCCTTAATAGAACTTCAGTGGTTTGGTAAATGGGTAATGGAGTGAGTAAAGGTCTCTCTCACATTGGCTAATATTAATTTTCAGAGTCAACCAACAGAAGACTGTACAACAATGGCATTCATTGCAGAGTTGCAAGTAGAAAGCCGCTGCTTTCCAAACAGAACCTCGCTGCCCTTCTACAGTTTTTTAAAGATTGCATAGACAATCAAGAAGAGTACTGCAAAGAAATTTGGTGAATCCAAACAATTTTTTTGGGTGAGGAGGCTTACATTTATGTTATGAAAAGTAAAACTACATTCCAGCATCAGATCCTTATTCTTTGGGTGACACATTGTGGTGGTAGTATCACAGTTTTGGCCTCTTTTGCTGAATCTGAGCCAAGATAGTTTGTCGCCATTGATGGAACAATAAATTGTTCATCTGTCTGTGAACAGAATTTCAAGTCTAGCAAAGAATCTCACCTGGCAGTGGCAATAACATGATCATCAAGGTAGTTTTCCCAGAGCAAGGCTCGGCTATTGCACTTGAGCTCTGCTGACCTCTGCGAATTCCTCAAATGTGGGAATCTCGACTGCTCGGCTTTGTGACAGAAAAATGGCTGGTTCGATTCCTGAACCAGCAGGAAAAATGTATGGTGGTGGGAGGAGTGAGCTGCAGCTTCCCTTCTTCCACATTAGTGTCTAAAGTCCCCTTCAGCAAGGCATCAAACCTCCAATACTCTCCAGTGTGTGTGTGTGTGTGTGTGTGTGTGTGTGTGTGTGTGTGTGTGTGTGTGTGTGTGTGTGAGGAAGCCCACTGCTCTGAGTGTTTGTATTCACGGTTTAGGTGTCTCTGTGCTCACTCTGGATGGGTTAAATGCAGAGGAAATAGTTTCCCTTACGGGATTAATACAGTATAGCAAAAAAAATTAATTAAAAAAATCAAAACGAAAAACTTGGCCATGCACAGGACAACGACCACAAAGTAATAAGCTGTTCCATCTAAGAATGTTTAAAGAAGAGAATATTTTGAAATGGCCAAGTCAAAGTCCTGACTTTAATCCAGTAAAAATGTTAGTCGAGTTGTTCATATGATGAAACCCAACAACATCCGAAAGTTACGCAGAAGGTTTTCAGACCACACAAGGAGTTCTGAAATGTTCACATATTTTTGCCACTATCAAATATGTACTATAGCATCATCTTCCTCGGTAAAAATTGAATTGAGTGACTCTGTAACCTAAGAACATTCCATCTGTTTGCGTTGCGAAGCTCTTAATCTTTGTGTACTGTGAAATGCAATCAGTCTGATATCCAGTGCTTTAAAGCTGCACTCACCTCCTGAACTGCCTGGCCCAAATGTTCCTGAGAGCTCAGCGCTTTCCTGCAAAACACATAACAATATCTACATTACGGAACTCACCCCCCCACACACACACACAGACACATTGGATTGAAAATGATATTTTTCGTATTCAAACACTGATCAGATTCATTTATATCAAATATCAACAAAATGAATAAAATGTAGATAAATAACTCAATTATGTTTAACACGTTACAAATTTGACAACATTTACATGGTTTAATCAGCAGCTGAAAATGAGAAGTCACCATCTGCTTGTGTGTGTGTGTGTGTGTGTGTGTGTGTGTGTGTGTGTGTGTGTGTGTGTGTGTGTGTGTGTGTGTGTGTGTGAGCATGCGCGCGTTGCCCATTCTCTGGTATAAAGATACAAGTATGTATGGAAGATCATTATGGACAAAAGGTAATGGACAAATTCTCTCACTATTTTGTACCTACAATAATTCTTATAAGACGAGCAAAACATTTTTTTTAACTTCAAATTATTATTAAATAAATGCTGCTTAAGTTCATCAGAACAGTGCTATGGAGATGATGCACTGTAATTAAGGCTGAATGCGGTCCAACAAAATATTGGAATGTTGTTTTTTTGTTTTGTTTTTTGTCCAGGCAGTGTACATTGTAGAATGTAGTGTACAGGGGTCCCTCACTTTCCGCGGTTAATTGGGACCGAGATCCCCACGCGACCATCTAAATCCGCGAAGTAGGATCACCCCTCCACACTGACGTATACGTACATGTATATGCGCATATAATATCAATAAATACATATTCAATGTTAGAAATGCTTATAATAACAATTAAAAATTAAAAAAACACATAAGATGAAAATAAAACATAAATGTACATACATATAGATGGAACTGCATGAGAAGAAGATACACACATAGCGTGCACACACAGATGCAAAAATGTAAGTAGTTTTGATGAGAGATTTTGGGTTGTTCTTTGTTTTGTGTAGGTTTAAGTTTTCTTGTATAATTGGCCTTGTTTTTGTGGCATTTTTCAAAAACCACGATGCACTGAAGCTGCATAATTGAAGCGCGGAGTAGTGAGGGATCCCTGTATATGTGTGTGTGTGTGTGTGTGTGTGTGTATATATATATATATATATACACACACACACACACATATATATACATATATATATATATATATATATATATATATATATACACACATACTCACACACACACACACCCACAGACACTCACTCACACACACACACACACACACACACACACACATCACTATCTCAGTTACGACATATGCGAGTTACGACCACCCGTACTCACGACCACGTCTAGCAGAGGCCTATTATGAGTTTATTGTACCGCATTAAGGAAGCAGTGAAAGCAGAAGCCCCAATTAAGTCAACTATCATCGCAAAACAGCATGAAGGACCAATTGCATGGAAAAGTTGCTGTACACGTGGTTGGAAGATAATCGGCAATGAAATATGAAAATGATGTTGCGAGCAGTGCAAAGTAAAGCTACAAGTTTATTTCGCATGTTGAAAGAACGTGCAGGTGAAGAATACGCTTCATATGTATTCATAGCGAGTGCTGGGTGGTTTCGGTTTCATTTTGTTAAATATCCGACTTCTGACTTACGACTGCATCAGTGCAGCTTTATCATAATCATTACAAATCCACCATTGCGAAAAGAGACTTTTACACTTTCACTGGATCAACCCTGTAAACCAGAAAGGCTCAAGAACACATTCACATGCTCATATGAATGGAATGTTTATTACGTGAAAGAGCTTTAAAAATGGCTGCTTGCATGCGACCGACACTATATTAGCAGGCTATTTACTCTCACTTAAGTTACAGAGAGGTGAGAATATTTTTTTGTCTTTTTGTTTCATTTTTAAATTTTTAATCAATTTGATTTGTTCACACTGTACAACCTATACAGGTTTAAAACAATCATCTGTTCAGTAACACTGGTGAGTTTTCATTCAGTCGAGAGCAATGCGAGGGTCTTACCTTGGGATTTGTCGTACAATGGTGAGTGTGTATTCTGCACTGCAGTCTGGTTGGTATGTGGATGGCAGAATGACATAGCCACCAGGGGGTAGCCGACACCGGACACTCACTTCCTGCGAGTGAGAGTGAGGAACGCAACTCACCACAGGGCGCATGGTACCAGAGATCATCATGCAGTGCACTTCACCAGGAACCTACACACAGACACATCCACACACTTAGGATTTAACGGTACGTCCAGTGTTAGCTTTACATTTTGACCTAAAACTTCATGTAATTGTTACTATTGTGATTTCTACAGTGCTTTATTTTGAACCGACTTTCAATTAATTAATTCATTTTCTGAACTGCTTAAGCCTAATTAGGGTCACGGGGAGGCTGGAACCCATCTCAGCTGACTCGGGGGAAGGGCAGAATACACCCTGGACAGCTCGCCAGGTCATCACGGAGGAGAAATACGCTGACGGCTATGCAGCCTACTCTTATCAGACTTTGTAAAATCATGAAAGCTAAAAAGTTAACAACAGAGAATATTATTGTACTGTGGTGATACTGTATAATGGGCTCATGGCTTTAGTTCAAGCGCTTAATGAAATCTTTGACATATTATTGGGTAAGATTTAACCAAACACTATTCTTTAGGATGTTCTATGCTAAAAAAATAAATATAATTATAAATATAATATAAATAAATATAATTTTTGAGTCTTCCGAACACAGCTTCCTTTGCCCATTGTCTGTTGCCCATTTGCATTTAACATGTTATATTTACTTCATATAAAAATAGTAGGAATATTATATATATTTTTTATAATAATAATGATAATTATTATGATATTGTCAACAGACCAGATTCAGTGAGGCCACGCCCACATAGCCTCAGGCTCCGGTTCCTTTTTTTTAAACCTGGTCAGAACTTCTCACTTTCTCGATTCAAACCTCATGACCAAAAAAGTGTGCAAAGTTAGCATGTTTTCCCCAAGTTTCCTCTGGATACTCCCGCTTCCTCCCACAGCACCAAAGATTAAGTTAACTGGATACTCTAAAGTACCAAGTGTGTCCACCGCCTCCTCCTCACCTTATAAATGTGAAAGCCAATAGCATGAAGACTGTTCTCAGAGCAATGCTGACATAGTGTGACTTTAACATTTGTCCCTCCAGGGTCATAAGTGACTGTGAGGGGAATATGAGGGTTCTGCGCATGTGAGGGGAAGTTCCGACCACCTCCAGCTGTAGAGCCGATTGTCCAGCAGCCACTCACACGTGCCGTCTCCCATTCTCCACCTGCACACTCCTGTTGTGCACTCACCTTTACTGCACTACAGCAAATATCAGAGAAAGATATACATATATTTATTTGCCTGGCCAAAGAAAGTTGCACACTAATATTTTCTTGGAGAGCCATCTCCATGGCATTGTTGCTTCAGTTGGTCGCGTCGAAGCTCAGCAACGATAATATGGTAATAAAATGAAGTCAGTTGATGACCTGAATGTACTGCATGAGCAGGTTATTACATCAGTGGATTTTTTTTCTTCCCCGATGGCATGGAGATAAAATGAAGAGTGGTTCAAGGAGCATGAGAAACCATTTTCACATAAGTATAGGCATCCCAGAGTTCTGACTTTGTGTGTGTTTCAACTTTCATTTAATGTTTAGCTTAAACAAGGAAGTTTAATAACAATATTGTGTTTTGACTAATCAGACCTTCCTAAGACAAATCAAAAACCTCAGAATTAGACCATGAAGAAATGATAGAAGAAGGACTGGATAAATTAATCACATTTTTGTTTTGACATCATGTGGGAAGCTTGGAGCTTACTTGGGGAAGAGAAACCTTCACGATGCACTATGGGAAAAAGTAAGCCGGAGGAGGCAGTGAGATGATCTGTGCAATATTCTGCTGGAAAACCATGGGTCCTGGCATTCAGGCGAATATTACTTTAACTTACGCAACCTACCTAAACATTACTGTAAGCCATGTACTCATAAATGGTAACAATATTTCCTTGTATCAGCAGGAAAATGCCACTTACAATAACTATTCATGAATGGCTTGAGAAACCTGACATGGAATTCAAGGTGTTGAAGGGTCTGCAGTTTTCCCAGTCCTCAGTTTGATTGACTATCTATATGACTGTGCTATTCAAACAAGTCCAAACCTTTTAAACTCCACCAACTTACTTTATTTTTAATGTCTTGACGTCACATACCACAGGACACCCTCAAAGGGTTTTTTTTTTTTGTTTTTTTTTGAGTCTATGGCTTAACATATCAGAGCTGCTTCCGCAGTCCAAAAGTGGGGCCTTTGCAAGACTGTGCAGGTTGTGTTATTGTTTGAACTATTTTGCTGCCAATGAAATCGGACCCCTGATGTTTTCACCTCTGCTTGTTTGTGTGCAGTATAATTCAAAGTTGTGTGCAGATTTTGATGACTTTTTTCTCGAGTAGGTACATGTAGCAAACCATGACATTTGGGAGATGATCTGAGCATGGGATCATGTTGAACCAAAAAAAAAAAAAAAAAAAAAAAAAAAGTAAAGTCATTAAATACAGTGGTACCTCATCTTACGGAATTAATCCGTTCCAGAAGTGGTTTTGTAACCTGATTTTTTCGTAAGTTGAGTAGCATTTTACATGTAAGAGGCCGAATTCGTTCCGAGGCCCTCAATACTACCTCCTAACCCCTTTAAAAATGATAAAAGTATACCAATTGTAGACGGGTTTCGGCCATATTCCTTTGCAATATCACTCAACCACATGCCACGAGCTCGCTTTTTCATTTCACTCGCACAGGGAATCACTTTCACCAGAACGTGTGTGCGTGCGTGTGTATGCGTGTGTGTGCGCGTGTGTGTTGACCATGTCTTCTTAGCAGAGTTATAATCTTACAAATGTTTATGCAAGGTTAAAAGCCTGAGCCAAAAAATAAAGTTTAAGAAATCACACGAAAAGTATCCTGGGTATTATGGAGATGCAGCTCCATAATAGCCAATGGAAGGGAGCTGCATCTCCATGACGAACAATGGGTCAAAGGCACACGAAAAACATCATAGGTATTATGGAGATTCAAGCTTCATAATAGCCAATGAGATGGAGCTGCATCTCCGTGACGAACAATGGGTCGAAGCCACACGAAAAGCATCATGGGCATTATGGAGATGCAGCTCCATAATAGCCAATGGGAGGGAGCTGGATCTCCGTGACAAATAATGGGTAGAAGGCACACGAGAAGCATCATGGGTATCATGGAGATGCAGCCCTATAATAGTCAATGGGAGGGAGCTGCATCTCCATGACGAACAATGAGTCGAAGGCACACGAAAAGCATTATGGGTATTATGGAGATACAGCTCCATAATAGCCAATGGGAGGCCAGCGGTGCAGGGTGTTGGGAGATAGCCAATGGGAGAGCAACTTGCGCATTGTTTGAATTTTTGAGATGGCGCGTTTCGTAACGTGAATTTTTTTTGTATCCAGAGACGGAAATTTTAGGTAAATGCGTTTCATAACGTAGATTTTTCGTTTGTTAGGTCTTTCATAAGGTGAGGTACCACTGTATTAACAATGAGTGAACGAATGTTCATCAAGCCCCATTAAGGGAGACATTTCATGTTAACATTATAACTTAATTGTGTTCAAGGCTAAAACAAGAAACTGTGAAAACAGTAAAACCCTGCTTTAAAAAAAATAATAGACAATTATTTTTTCATACCTGAGGTAAGTAGGGCAGGTCGCATGCACTCGAAGAAGGAAGTGCCCCTCTGCTCCCTGTACAAAGGTGCTGGGAACAAGCAGGTAAAACCCAGCTCCTAAGTGTGCATGGACCACCACCTCACGCTCAAAGGTGTGTCTGAGTGATGATGCACAAGGTGCTGAGTTTAGGGTCCTCGTCAAGTTAAAATGCTTTTTGTCCACCTGTAAAAATCACGGTAAACCATTAAATCACACATTAACATATCTTCACACCATGTCATTAAAATCTCTGCACTCACCCTGCATGGTTCAGAAGTTTGCAATAACCTACTTACGAAACTCCCGTGTTACGAAAAGGGCTGTGGTACGGATTAATTTCGTAAGTAAGGGGCAGACTGTATATGTTTTTTTTTTCTTTATTATGTATTTTTTGGCCAATGCAACTTGTATTACGGAGCGACGTATAGTCAGGAAAATACGGTAATACTGATATCAATTCTAAAATAGACATTACCAAATAAATATAAAATATAACAAACTGCCACATACTGCACTTTTTTTTTTCTAAACACACCTTCCATACATGCAGAGCAATGGCCTGATAGTATGGGTGCTGATGAGTGTTGTCAGCAGACTGCCCTTTCTGGAAATTACACAGTGAGCTCCATGGTCCATGCTGCAGGAGTGACATGAGCACCTCTCCTCCTTCCTGGACCTTTAACCAGAATTTAGGGTTGCTGCTGTAGCTATTGCTGTTACGGCAACCCCCTGCTGAATGCCCCTTGACCCAGGAGCCACTTATCTGATGAGTGTAAGTCAACAGCGACCCTGTAAGAATTGAGAAGATGCAAAGTTGTCAGTTGAAACCACATTCCAGATACTTTCCTAAAAAATCTTATCATCAGAATTGGAAGAAACATTTATTTAGAATCCACTTCGTGAATCCATATAGTTGGTATAGATTACCATCCTCTAGTAAGAATAAGAAATTGCATTTCAATCTTAGACAATGATGTGTCAGAAATGATGGCTTCAATTCAAAAGTGTTTAGATCACTGATCACCAGTTCAAAATTAAAATGCACCCTTCATTATTTCATCTGCTGCTGATCCTGAAGATTAAAAACAGTGTTGTCACAGCAATAAAAGTGTTTATAAAAGAGCCAAACTGGGGAAAAAAAGTTAGATTTAGTATCAGTAGGTGTTAAACAAAACACAATAAATGAGTATCGTGGTGGCTACCCGTATAAATGCTCTGAAGATGATGATCCTCATTGATTGGGTATCCTACAGTGACTTCATCAAATCGCTGCTGAAATTCCACCTCATCTACCCAGAATTCCCCCTGTTTTGTGTGGCTCAACAGGTCTGCAGACCAAGAGGGGTCCAGCAAAGTCCACCCTGCTCCTCTAGAGAGAGTGAGAGACAGAGAGAGGGAAAGAGACAGCGAGAGCACCAGATAGAGACAGAGAGACAAAAGCAGCAAGAAAGGCAGAGACAGAGAGAGGGGAACAGAAAGACAGACAGAGACAAAGACAGAGAGAGAAGTTATCCTGATGTAAACATTCTTGTTAATAATGCGAAAACAACTTTGTGTGAACTGTTTTGATTTGTCCCTAGTGTGTGTGGGGGGGGGGAAGGGGGGGGGGGGGCTCTGCAGTGGACTGGCAAGCTGTTCAGACTACACCCTGCTTCAAAGTTGGTTGAGATAGGCACCAGTCTCCCCACGTCCTTAATAGGATTAAGCAGTTTGGAATATGAATAATAATTTATTGAACTCAGGCTACTAGCAGGACATTCTCACAGTGACCTACATATTCAATTCATACAAAAATAACAACTTTACATTTTTATACAGCGAAGGTGGCCAAAAAAAAAAAAATACAGTCTGGAAAACACAGTACCAACCTCTCACTCCATGCTCCATCCCAGCACCTCCTGCCCCATGGATTGCGTATCTGCAGCAGTTGCAGGTGTTCTCCAGCATTAGTTTCAACATCCTTCCATTCTATTACACTTAGAGCATGAAACTGAACCTGCTCAGGGGCACCTACAGAAAAAAAACCCAGGATAAAATGGTATAAGAGTAGAGCTACTGAAAACCCAACACCTACACCTATACCTATAGGTATACCTACAATTGGTATTGTGCAGTAGTTTAAATGCCCCCAATAACCTGTATGCCACACTGAACATGCTGAATAGAGACCTCCATTACATACAAACATACCTACATTACATACATAAAAACCAAATCCATTTGGAGAAGTAACCATCATCAACATCTACAAGCCACTGCTGTCTGAATAGCCAGACCCTCCCTTACTCTAACCACAATACCCAGATGTAACAAGTGGAGACTTCAAAAGCCTCTACACTGACTGGGGATACAACAGAAACAATTCGGCCAAATAAGAAGTCAGCAACAGACCGGTCTTTCGTTAAAAAATAAATAAATAAATAAATTTTAAAAAATCAACATCAGAATACTCTCCCAGCATGAAGGGAAATCCTACAAGACATCCCCAATAGCCCACATAAACCCATCCTCATCACAAATGGAATAAGAATAGCAATAATAAGATAGTTGCCAAAAGCATGAACGAATTTCAGGTCAGCAAAATGGAAACTATGGAAACAATAAACTATACTCACTGCATTAAAAAAAACATGCAATATTATACCAGCAACACACAACAACATTGAAAGATTCATCCAAGAGAGAAACAGACCAGAGAAGTACAGACTCCGTAGCTAAGCAAGTAAAACCGAGGAGTACTCATGTACCAAACCATAATTTGGAAAGCGCTGCCAAAGTACCAACACCTCTTCCAAACTGGACGGCAACAAAGCATAGCGCAACAACACAAACAATGAAAACATGCAAGGCAGCAGGACCCGAGAAAGTTGACCTGGAAATGATCAAACAGCTTGACCCCAGAACGATAACCTGACTAGCCAAAGCCTTATCAGACATCATTGAAGAATTTTTGAATACCCTAAGATACCGAAACATGCCAGAAGCCATATTGAAACCAGGAAAAGCAGTGGACAACACAACTAGCGACCAACCCATCTCTCTGCTATGTTGTCTGTTCAAACTACTCGAACAAATCAAACTGGCATGCCTTTCACCTCTACTTGAACCCCACATCCCTCTTAAACAGACTGACTCCAGGCTTGAGATACAACAGAACTGGTACAGGTTCTCACATCATATACAGTAGGTCCTCGATATTCGTGGAGGTTTGGTTCCGGCCCCTCCCGCGAATAAAGATAATCCGTGAGTTCTGTACCCAGAAGTAAAACCCCATGTATCATATTACATGCGTGAATGATCAACCAGAAGTAAAATACTATGTATCTATTACATGCACTAAAATATGTTTCTTAAACACATTCTATAAACAGTCTTTCTCATTAATACAGTGTTGATGTAGTAAAATATAGTAATGATTAAGAAAAACCTTTTAATTTTGTACTGTGACATTTATTAATATATTTATTTTATATTTTATATATATAATATATATTAATATAAAATATATAAACATTATACAGCATATATATATATATATATATATATCTTTGTCCGTCGAAGTCGACGAAGACCATCTAATCATCCTGGGAACTGGGAACGTCTACTTGTGGGTGCAAAGATGGCTTGTCAGTGCAATCTGCACTTGGAAAGTTCTGATGCAGTGTGGGCAGGGTATCATGGCTGCCGCTGGGGACTTGGAAGACCTGCAATTCCTGTCTTGCCTGCATTTCTCAGCTGTAGCAATTCTGATGCCACTCAAACGCCTGCTAAGCACCGTCTCTTCTGAAGAAATTAGACTTTCTCCTGAAGAAATGACAGTTTCCTCTGAAGTGCCTGAACTTGAATTAATCTCATTTACTCCCTATAAACACAAACCGCAATCTCACCTCAATTAAAGCGCGCTTCTTAAGTCCTTCCCCTTTGAATGTGAGGCGATTGTTGCAGGTGACACACGGAGCTTGATCTTGCACACTTAAAAGATCAGAAGTCCGGATAAGCTGCGCTTCGTCTTACAAGCTCAGTTTGTCACCTGCAAAAACGTGTGAGTTAATTCTCTAGCGCAGAGATAAGCATGCTTGTGTTTATTGAGAGTAGATGACAATGAAATTCAGGTGTGAGCCATGGAGCAGCTCAGCCACGCCCCTCAGCCGGAGCGGACAGTTAGAGTTAGAGAACCCAACCGTCAAAATCAAAGTCCCCCCAAAACACAGACCATAACAAAAAGAACATAAAAGAACATGAAATGTAAATGTAAATTGGATAAACAAAACAAAACGATAAACATGCTACACCACAGTACATAAAATCACACTCACAAACATTCTAAACATTAACTTAGGTACTGTACTAGAATAATGATTGAAAAAGACTTTAATACTGTACTAGAGTGCTTTCAGATGATTATTTCTCTTATGACCACAGTAAAACAAGAAAAATCAAGAAAGGTGCTTCACAAGGCCAGACGTCCTGCACTGACCCTAATCAACGTCTACATTAGCGATATGACCCACTTACAATCTCTCAAATTTGGTTAAGCATATGATCTGTCTATTGTACACCAAGCCAACAAAAGGAGAGCTGGAGACAGTACTGAGCAATGACAACCAAGCCATTGAGACCTACTTTTCTCACTGATATCTCAAAAGTAATACCATGAGCACTGTTACAATGCTAATCCCCCTAACAATCACCAAGCAAACAATGTCATAAAAATAAGAGGAAACAATATAATTCTCCCTCACGAACACACCAAATAACTTGTTGTAACCCTTGGCAGGACATTAACCTACATGCAGCACCTCTCAGAAGTAAAAGAAAAGATTATGACTCAGAAAGCTTGCTGGAACACTGTGGTGGTGGTGGTGGTGGTGGTGGTGGTGGGGGCTTCCCATAGCGAACTGAGAACGACTGCGCCGGCTCTATGTTATAAGTGTCAACGAGTACCCCAGTGTGAACCCGCAGTGCTCATACAGGCCTGGAAGACATTAAGTTAAATGACAGCATGCGGCTCATATCTGGCGCAACAATCTGGATAGCTGTAACGAACAACATGGCTCCCACGTCGATAGGGAAGAGGCAACCTAATAGCATGACGGGCACTCATAAACATCATACACATGCCACTCAAACATGTAATATACACAGCTCCTATTACCTCACGATTAAGATTAAGAAAACCTTTTTAAGATTAAAAAAATGAAAATTCAAGGAAGGCTAAACAAAAGAGTGGAGACAAAATCTCCCTCGAGGAGGGGAATGGGTAGCAGTCCACATGGGACATGAATCCCTGACATGTCTTGCCTGCCATGAATCCCCCCCCCAAGTACCAGACCACCTAGTGCTGCCCTCTCTCACCAAAGTGATACCAGTGGGATGCAACACAATTTATGTAGCTGGTGAAGCCTTCATTGACTGGAGTGAGAGCATGTGACAGTTATTGCTTAGTGGATAAGGTGATGGGTTAGTGATCTGAAGGTCAGCAGTTCAATCCCCATTATCACCACTGTTGGGCCCATGAGCAAGGCCCTTAACCCTCAATTGCTCAGTTTAATAAATAAATAATGACTAAGTCGCTCTGGAAAGGAGCATTCTACCAAATGCTGTAAAAATGAGCGTAAAAGCGTTAAATAACCATACGATACTATTACCCACAACTAATCTACACCTAACCTACAAATGTACCTATACCTACACCTGTACTTACACCTAACCTTCCCCTAAGCCTAAACATTGACTTATAATTACAACAAAAGTACAAACTATAGCCTATAGTACAGTGAATTATAACACATTTATTATGATATGATATGATACAGTGATGTGAAAAAATAATACCATCCCATAAAAAAAACCTACGAATGGTGATATACGTGAAAAACTCAAAGGAAAATTAGATTCTTCATAATTTATTAAAATATAATCTATCTCTCTCTCTCTCTCTCTCTCTCTCTCTCTATATATATATATATATATATATATATATATATATTCTTCTTTCTTCTTTTCTTTCGGCTTTTTCTCGTTCTCAGGAGTCGACACAGCGAATCTGATTTGCACATTTGATTTGGCATGGGTTTTTTTTTACATCAGATGCCCTTCCTGTCACAACCCTTTTAGCAAGGGACAGAAACACGCTGACGGCTTTGCAGCCAACTCTTCACGAAAGTTAGCAATGGTTCTTTTACATGCCTCACACCATAGACAGTGAGAGACATGGCCGTTCTTTGATAACCCAGTTAGCCGCACTGGGGGGAACAGTGACAACCTTGTGGAGAGTGGGACTCGAACCCCCAACCTTTGGATCAGCGATCCAGCGCCCTATACCACTAGACCACCACTGCCCCTACATACTGTGTATGTATATATACATATATACATACACACACAGACACTCCCCAGTTTACGAACGAGTTAGGTTATGGTATGTTATAGTTTATGGTTATAGGTCATGGTAGGTTATAATTAGGTTAGATATGATCTGAGATATGAGATGAGCTATGATAAATTAAAGATATGAGTTGAGATACCTTATAAGTGTTCTCCCACTCACCTGTAGGGGCTTCATGTACACAACAAGTGATGTAACTCCGTTTTCTCATCTCTTTAGGAAGCTCTGGTAACAAACTCCTCCCTCCAGGTGTGTTCACATGCTTTTTTAAACTCCTGCGTTCGGCCACGCCCCCACTCAGGTCCACCACCGCCTCACACACCTGCCCAGCCCATAAATGCTCATATGAACCATGCAGCCTTTGGAAAAACAGACATAAAAAAATATGCATCTTCTGTACACTATACAGCTAAAGGATTGAGCACCTGATCATCACACCTTTCTTTATGTGGTCCCTCCCCAAATCAGTGAAGCGGAACTTGTTTATACGTTGTAGCGTTAAAATTTCTCTTCATGAACACGAATGGTTCCAAAACTGTTCCAGCATAACAATGACCCTGTGCACAAAAGGATGTCCAGTAAAGCATGTTTTAACAAGACCTTAAAGTAAAGTACAAAATTAATTCAGAATTAATTGGAATGGTATCAAATGGGATATGTAGTATATATGGGTGTGATGGTCAGTTGTTCACAAATTTTTGGATATACAGTGTAAGTAACTTAAAAACCTGAGCTCGGGGTAATGTTAAAATGTTGGAATATAATGTAAAATTAATGATTTATACTGAGAAATGTTTTACAGGTACACAAGAGTTTTATCCCAGTGGAGGGATTTGAATGAGATTTATTTGGAAGTGTGAAATCATCATCAACATGGATGAAACCCAAGTTATTATCACACGTTAAATATGGAATAATAATTACAGGGATCCCTCACGTTCCGTGGTTGATTGGGACCGAGATCCCCCACACGACCACTGAATTCCGTGAAGTAGGATCACCCCCACTGTACGTACATGTATGTGTGTATATAATAGCAATAAATACATATTCAACGCTATAAATTCTTATAATCACAATTAAACATTAAAATATAATGCATATGATGTAAATAAAATATACATACACACACAGACGCATGCGTGCACACGCAGATCCACGCGCACGCACTCAGATGCGCACCTCACAAGAATGTAACTAGTTTTGATGGGAGGTTTTGGGTTGTTTTTTGTTTTTGTTTGTTTAGAGTTCTTTTTTGCATAATTGGCCTTGTTTTTGGGGCATTTTCCTTAAAATCTTCCCCTATTCTTCCTTAATTTCCTTAGTTTTTAATTCGATGAATATTTAAAAAAAAACAAAACAGCGATGTACTGAAGCCACATGAATTGAAGCGTGAAGTAGCGAGGGAGCCCTGTATATTGAATATATTGGCAGTGGTGGCCTGGTGGTAAAGGTTGCTGGATCGCTGATCCAAAGGTTGGGGGGTTCGAGTCCCACTCTCCACAAGGCTGTCACTGTCCCCCCCCAGTGCAGCTAACTGGGTTATCAAAGGCTGGCAATGTCTCTCACTGTCTATGGTGAGAGGTTCATGTAAAAGAACCATTGCTGACTTTCATAAAGAGTAGCTGCAAAGCCGTCAGCGTGTTTCTGTCCCTTGCTAAAAGGGTTGTGTCATGAAGAGCATCCGACGTAAAAACCTATGCCAAATCAAACATGCGAATCAGATGATTCACTGTGGCGACCCCTGGAAAAGGGGAAAGCCGAAAGGAAAAGAAGAATTATATTGAAAATAGTCTAATTCATTGCTTAAAAATCCAATAGTACTGACTTTGCATATGCTTTCTCCAACAGTGCTACCCAGAAAGCCCTGGGGCTGTGACAGTGAGAGAAACAGGGTGTGGTATTGATGCAGGGCAATCGATCATCTATCCAAACTTCTGTCCAGTGGCCATTTCTCCAAAAATGGAACTTAAACTGACCAGTGTAACCGCTCTGCCCCCACACACACTGTCCAGGTGGAATCACCTGCAACAAGTACACACACAGTTTAAAGAAACATACACATCTGCTTATGAATTGCAAACATAATAATAAAATAATTTCACCATAACCTCTTCATTAAAACATCAGGACCCTATCATAGCCAGACAATTCTCAAGATATAAATGGAATGTGATAACAGCTCAAGTAAGTGAAATATCCTCCCTCATTAAGCTTTTCTTATGGAATCAGATCATAGCAGTGTTATCACTTTATTAATTATTTAGACTTGAATTCATTTGACAGGACATGTAGACATTTTCTTAAAAAAAAAATGAACTGAAAATGAAATAGTAATACAGTACCTATAAGCTTTTAAGTTACCTTACTTGACATCATTGCTGGTTTGCGAAGTAGGCATTTTTGAAAATATATCGTAAATACAAATAACAACAGTAAAGCTCGCCATATTATATAATAATAAGTGTATCATTAGCATGTGTTTCACGTGTCTACAAAGGTTGAAGAAATTAAGAGAAAAGAGGAACTGATTTGATCAAATTCCGGGACAGATTTACAAAGCCATGACATAGTTCCCCTTCAGTCCTTTGCTCAGTGAGGGATAAAAAGTAAGATAGATGGTCACAAGACATCAAACCAAGCTGAGCAGATTGATTTTTTTAGAAAGTTACCCAGAAGCCATGTGAAAGACTGCTGAAGAGCATGACAAGACACATGAAAGCAAGTATTTCACCAAATACTAATTTCTGGTTTCAGAAGTTCAAACTTTAATACTGTGTTAAAGATGGAGTATAATCTTGGTTTTGGTGCATTATTCCAGGTCTGACAATATAACATCGGGGTTTTTTTTATTGTAGATTAAAAAATAAATCAAATGTCTTTATGCTCTTCAAGCATACAGTATACCAAAATAATGCCGATAAATGTTGTATGTATGTTTGATGCTCTTGTTTTCATCACCTAAAGCAGAAGTCGGCAACCTTTTCCATTCAAAGAGCCATTTGGACCCGTTTTCAACAGTAAAGAAAGCACTGGGACCCACAAATCCTTTTTTGAAATTTAAAATCAAATAACACTGCATATAATTTCCCCCCCTTTTCCTTCATGTTAATATAAAAAAAAACAATGTGCTGCATTGATTAAAATGACTGCAGAGACAATTAAATTACAATTCACTTGCAACAAAAACATTTTGATTAAAAAAAAAATCGCCAGCCTCCCCGTGACCCTAATTAGAGTTAAGTGGTTCAGAAAATGAATGAATGAGTTTGAGTCCTTCTTGTATTTTTAGAAAGAAAAAGTACAGCTATCCCACGAAGTGACGGACGGGGTGCAGCCAGATGTGTTAACGGGTTGGGTCGCCCACCTCACCATCACTCCCTTCGTGGAATCTTCTTTGTCTTTATTCGTTATATTTATGTTGTTTTGTCAAAGTTTTAATTTACAAAAACAACAGCAACACAGAAAAGTATACGAAGACTTATTTTAGGAAGGAGCCTGCTCAACATTTTTTTAAATAATATTAATGCTGCACAGACCGACCCATTCTCAGAGTGGAGACTAAACCACAACCAGGCTTTTATTTTGTCACTGGGAGGAGAGGTATTTAATTCGGAGATTGCTGTGCATAAACCAAATGTCATCCACCGTCTCTTACTTCGGCTGTGATTTTTGCTCCTGGATTACAAACCCCGGCAGCGGAAAAATCTCGCTGCGCTGCATCTGGGATGGCAAGAACACTCCTTGCCATGAGCACAAGGGTTTGGTGGCGTGCTCCTTCCACCAACACAACAGATCAAAAAGACTGACTCTCAATGTAGTTGATTAATTTAACAAAAGCCATGTCCACAATAACACACACACACAAAATCACCCCGCCCACACCAAATAAATATTCGCTTGCACCTGTAACTGTTAATTTTCATCTATGTAATTTTCAACCATAAAAGAGCATTTTTTGAAAGGTTACCCTCTGTGTACCTGTGGGTACCTGACCGTTGCAGGACTCTGCTTTAGGCAGATTCTCCTGTCACTCAGGTGAAAGCTGGTTTAACTCTCTACCCCTGGGAGTCCGGAGTGCTTCCAATCTGAGTAAATAAGCGGCATTTTCTTTTTGAAGTTGTTTTTTGGTGATGGAGTGGTTTTTGTATATGAAGCACCCGTCTGCCACCGTAAAGTACAACATTCATTACTTTGAAAAGCCACAGAGCCGCATCAGAGAGGTGAAACAGCAGCATGCCGCTCCAGAGCTGTGGGTTGCCGACCCCTGACCTAAAGTGATGAAAGTGCCACCGTAAGAAGTAAAAACCAAACATAAACTTTAGACGCTGGTGATGGATTTATTATTAGTGTTTAAACCTCCCTCTCTGACTAACAGAATATTTGCATAAACTCAGGCTTTTCAAACAAAGCCCTTTAAGAAAGCTCATAAAATCAAAATAATCTCTCAAGTCTCCACATGCACTCCTAAAGTAATATTGCACCCCAAGACAATTGATAACTTTATTGCTAATGAGCGATCTGCAGGAAACATTATGCAAGAGACATTTTAGCCACAAATAAAATACACTGCAAGCCCATTATCCCATCAGAGCCATCTACCTGGGATTCTGTTTATTTCCTTGTGTGTGTGTGTGTGTGTGTGTGTGTGTGTCTAATCCCAGTTGAATAACATGAGAACATTATGCAGGGGAATATGTGATGAGGGATAATCTGAAGTGAACCCTGGGAGACCAGAGAAGGAATCAGAAAAACAGAAATGACGATGACAGTACGGAAATAAATAGAACTTAATTCCTACTCGTCACTTGAGCAGATGAAATCCGCACTCATGTCCCTGGACCAAAAGCATGATAAAAAAAAATTAATATTTTCCACAGAAGATTACAACATGTTTCCTTTTTAAGTCATAAAGCTTATAATGTTCTCCATAAACAGCACTTTCTATGCTTTTCTCTATTTTTTTCACTTTCTAATTAATTCAACTCCATCTCACAAAAGAAAATAATAGCGGTTGATTGTGAGCGGGGACCAGTGACTCCATGACTACAGTTCTACTCCGTTGTATGATATCGTCATGTGATGTATATGTGGCGGGGTGTAAATAACGTGATAAGAAGGGAGGGAACAATTGCTGTGTGCTAGCACGAGATGAAACGGAATTAGCTTATACTTTTTCACAGTTACAATAAAGAACTCCATCAGTACTGTGTATTCTCTATCACAACAAAATTATACCAAAAAATATCTCAAGGATATTGTAATGTTTTATGATGTATAGTATCTTCTGCTTTGTGTTTACCCGATCCAGCAGATAACGATTCTTCAGCAGCATGTTACAAGCACACAGCAACCAACAGTTTCCCAGAATGCCTTGCTTTGGGTAAGCCTCAGTAAAGTCATCAGGGAAGAGGCATGGCCTCTTACAGATTTGCTGTGAAAAAATAAAGACTTCTGTTTCAGGAATCATCGAGGAACAGACTCAACACTTGCTAGAAACCAAACAGTAATAAATTCCAATGCACCCAAACATCATAACGGTCCAATATGTTCAGTTCAGTTAATTTTCTGTAACCGCATAATCCGAATTAGGGTCGCGGGGAGGCTGGCGCCCATCCCAGCTGACACCAGGCGAGGGTAGAGTACACCCTGGACAGCTCACCAGGCCATCGCAGGGCGGAAACACGCTGACGGCTTTGCAGTTACTCTTGTTGAAAGGCAGCAATGGTTCTTTTACATGAACCTCACACTATAGACAGTGAGAGACATGACCGGCCTTTGATAACCCAGTTAGCTGCACTGGGGTGGTCCAATATCTGTTAATCTAAATCCAAGGAAAAGCAAGGAATTGGATACCATACTTAATAATCAGCAATCAACTATGCTATTCAATTTTTTTTAATTGAAGAATTCAGATGCAAACCCCAGTAAGTTCACTTTAACCGCTTTTATTTTTTGAAACAGTGAACTGGACCTGGTGGTAATTGTAAACAGGAAGACTGAACAAAATATCAATTCAAATCACTTTAATTTTATTTGTGTAGCAGTTTTTACAACTGACATTATTGCAAAGCAGCTTTTCATAGCAAAATCAAATTTTTAAAATGTAAACGTTTCTTCTATACACCGTACACTTCCCTAATGAGCAAGCCTGCGAGGACGGCAGCAAGGAAAAACTCCCTCAGACGACACAAGAAAGAAACCTTGACAGGAACAAGACTCAAAAGGGGAAACCCATCCTCATTTGGGTGAAACCAGATAAAAATACAAACTATGTTTTCCTCCACTGTATTATAAGCTGATCCAAAAATCTAGTCTAATAGCTCCTTAAAAAAATTACACTTCTGCAAAAAAATCTGAAAGCTTTCATGCCTGTAGAAGTTTTCGTAATGACCCACCCCATTGGAAGAAACACATACATTACACCAAAAACCAGAGTTAAGATTCCCTGTTTCATGTTTCAGAAGTTCCACTCAATAAGTTTGCTTATATCTTCAAAATGGCATTTGGTGACATCACAGAAAATAAACACAGATGATTATATTTTGTACTAAATACTCTCGGACACTGATGGTAATATTACCTTGGGGCGGAGCCAGGTGACTTTCCCAGTGAGTCTAGAAAGGGGAGTGGTATAATCCGAGAAGAGAGCAGAGTCATCAGCTGTAAAATCTGGATCGTCAAATAGTCCATCCTTCTCAGCTGTCATCACTATGGTAACCAAAACTGCCAGTCATTAAGATTTCATCATTTTCCAACAACAGCTGTATGCCAGTTGTTTTACATTTATTGTTGAAAACAAGGTCATTAATTTTAATCTGCAGTATTTAGGAGGTAAAGCAGATCTTACACTTGGAGGGTTCTGATGGTGGTTCAGCATAGTAAACTGCCAAAAATGACAGCAGTGTGGAAAAAGAATAGTGAACAGTAGGTGAAAACACTGTGTGAACAGGTTGTAATGAGGTGGTGCTGAGGTCTCACTGAGGCTGTAATGAGATTTTATTATGTTTGGACTGAGGTTGTATTGAAATTGTATGTAGTGTATGTATGTAGCGTTCATGCGTCAACCCACGTTCAGCCTGTTGCATTTGCTCCTGCCATTTCCATTCCGTTAACTCTTTTACTTACTTATTTTTTTCATGTACATATTATTATAAATAGCTACCTCCTCAATAAATGGCTTGAGAGTTTTTTCCCCACAGTTTTACATCAATTTCCTCCAGGATCAATAAATGATTCCGATTCTGTAATGCAGTTGTAATGAGATTGTACTGAGGGTTTAATGCAGTTATCATGTTGTAATTCGTTTATAATGAGGCTGTAATGTGGTTGTAATGAGGTCATAGTGAGGTTGTAATGAGATTTTACTGAAGTTGTAGTGAGGGTTTAATTAAACGTGGCTCGGAAAGATTTTGAAAGGTAACAACAAGGTGGCACCAAGAGAACCAACATGAAGAACATTTTGAGTTGTTTATGATGTTCAGCACCAGTGGACAGCAAACATCATCACTGTTTCAAGACAATGTCATGATATTCCAACATGGTTTAGACTTACTGTCAGAATCGGACCTGGTTTTAACAGCCTAAAATTTACAACTGGAACAACTTCTCCTTTTCCTTTCGGCTGCTCCCTGCAGGGGTCGCTACAGCGAATCATTTGCCTCCATCTCACCCTATCCTTTGCATCTTCTTCTCTTACACCAACTACCTTCATGTTCTCCTTCACCACATCCATAAATCTCCTCTTTGGTCTTCCTCTAGGCCTTCTGCCTGGCAGTTCCAACCTCAGCATCCAACTACCAATATATTCACGATCTGTACTCTGTACATGTCCAAACCATCTCAATCGAGCCTCTCTGACTTTGTCTCCAAAACCTCTTACATGTGCTGTCCCTCTGATGTACTCATTCCTGATCGTATCCGTCCTCGTTACTCCCAAAGAGAATCTCAAATTTTTAAATTTTCATCTCTGCTACCTCTAGCTCAGCCTCCTGTCTTTTCCTCAGCAAAACTGTTTCTAAGCCATACAACATCTTACAACTGGAAGAAAGTTTGAAATGAACACCCCCACCCCCCATAGTGCTTTAACCTCATTACAGTCACTACTAGTTTACTTCAGATAACAGAGCACACCCTGAAAAGCTCATCTGACCATTGCAGGGCAACACACACACACACACACACACACACACACATTTATACTCACACTCACACCTAGGGGTGATTTAAAACAGCCAATTGTCCCAATGTGCATATTTTTAGACTGTAGAAAACCCATGATGCAAGCACAGGGAAAACATGTAAATTCCACAAGGAGACACTGGAGCCAGGGATTCAAACCCAGGACCTTCTTGCTGTGAGGAGGATATGCTAAGCATTGCGCCGCCCTTGTAAACAGCTGTATGATTATAAATTGTTTTAAAAAAAATAGTAAAATTAAAATTACCAATCTTTAAAAATAGATTTTTTTTTTTGTTTTGGTTGTTTTTGGTGGTGGAAATCATTTAATCTTGATTAAAATGTTTAAAAATAATTAATTAATAATAAATTACTGTTATTATAACAAATAAAATAACTAGCGAATGAAAAATAAATCCAATTTATACTTAATAAATAAAAAAATTAATTAATAATTAATAAAAGGTATTGATAAAATTCTTACTCTAAAATTATTTACATTTGATAAAATAAATTTTATTAAATCTTACAAGAATTATTTAATGTATAAAATAATGAGTACATGTACTGTATTTGTGTCCACAATTATCCTCCAGACGGACTTTTACCTCTGCACCGGAAATAGATAAACAAATACAAACACACACACACACACACACACACACACAGGATCATGGCGAATTCTGATATTTGATCACTAAATAAACCAGTAAGTGCCGGCAAACGTGCAGTATGCGTTGCATCATTTAGAAGATAAAAGTCTATATTTTATTTGTTTTAATAATATCTGATCCGTCTAATCTGATCGGTGTCTGAAGACCAGTCACAACACCAAAAACCGTTTCCTACACAGATGTACAAAGTATATAATGTTAGACTAAAATATTATCTACATTTATTATATATGTACAAAGACACTAAAGTAGACCGTATGAGGAGTCTGAATATAAAAAATAGCAGTATTTGAAATCACTTTACCTCAAGCGGAGTGAGAATATCGCTTCATTTTCTGGTGGAAATTTTGGGTATTACAGTCAATATAATAACATCGCTCAATAACTCCTACATCCAAAATAAAGTCTCTTCTATTAAATGAAAATACCAATTACACCGGGCCTGATGTGCATGTACTGTACACAACTTCCGGAATGACGACATCTTGCGGCACTCTGTCATTCATGCAGCGACGAGATGGTTGCCAGATATCTGCAAAAAAAATAAATAAAATCTCCAATGATCCTCGTACACCATTGAATGTGAGTGCCTGGGTGAGTTGTGGTGGGAAAAACATTTTCTTATCAGCAAGCAGGTTGTAGGTTTGAGTCCCAGGCTCGGCGAGGGCGTTTCTGTGTTAGCATGTTCTCCCTATTACTCTGGTTTCCTAAAAAAGAAAAAGCATGCATATTAGGATAATTGGCTGTTCCAGATTTCCCCTCAGTGTGAAAATATAAATGATTGTGTGTGTTGGCCTTCTGATGGACTGGGTTCCCCACCTATGCCAAGAATCTAGACTCCCAGTGACCCCAGGATTAAACAGTTCAGAAAATGTATAAATTCAATGGAAGACAAACCATGGAATATGGAATATTGCAAAAGAAGGAGCAGAAAAATATTAATATATAATATATATATATATATATATATATATATATATATATATATATATATATATATATAATATTCTTTGGATGTTTTTACGCAGCTTTGAATTAAAAAAAAAAATGTATTTTATATGTGCGGGATCAAGCAACAGTCTAGCTCTTGCCAAATGTTTGCAGAAGAAATATGTAAATGAACCATGTTCATGGTGTGTTTATCAGACCAACACATATCATCAACCTCATGGTGCTGATACTATTTTCTCATCATCATTCTTGGGTTAAAGCAACTATTTGTGCCTGTGTCTGGTCTTTTAATGGCTACACCATGACCCTGATCATGTGTTTGATCACGTGCTCCTTGTGGCCAATCACTAGATTTACTCTTCATCTGGTAACTTTGAGGCTATTTATTCATCTGCTGCAGGTTCAGATTTCCAAATAAATAAATAAATATTCGACCCCTGATAAAGGGAAAAAGCCAAAAAGAAATCTCTCTCATCTCAACAATCAATACGTCATCAACTGAATATTCGGATTCTTTGAGCATAAAAGAATAAAATATATGCAGGGATCCCGCACTTTCCGCTGTTAATTGGGATCGAGATCCCCCGCGATCACTGAAATCCGCGAAGTAGGATCAACCCACTCCCAACTTATATGTACATGTGTATGTTTATATCTTCTTCTTATATCCTTTCAGCTTTTTCCCTTTTACTCGGGAGTCGCCACAGTGAATCATCTGATTCGCACGTTTGATTTGGCAGAGGTTTTTACGTCAGATGCCCTTCCTGTCACAACCCTTTTAACAAGGGACAGAAACACGCTGACGACTTTGCAGCTTCTCTTTTACGAAAGTCAGCAATGGTTCTTTTACATACCTATCACCATAGACAGTGAGAGACATGGCCCGCCTTTGATAACCCAGTTAGCTGCACTGGGGAGGAGGGGGCAGTGACAACCTTGTGGAGACTTAAACCCCCAACCTTAGGATCAGCGATCCTGCGCCCTATCCACTAGACCACCACTGCCTCACATGTGTATGTTTATATAATATCAATAAATACATATTCAATGCTATAAATGCTTATAAAACCAAATAAACATTCAAAAATAATGTGTAAGATGTAAATAAAATATAAATACTGTACACACACATACAGACACACACGTGCAGATGCGCAACTCACAAAAATGTAAGTACTGTAGTTTTAATCAGAGATTTTGGGTTGTTTTTTGTTTTGTTTGTTTAGGGGGGTTTTTTTGGCAGAATTGGCTTTGTTTTTGTGGCATTTTCCTTAACCTTTCCCCTTTTCTTCCTTAATTTCCTTATTTTTTAATTTCAATGAAAATTAAAAAAAAAAACAAAAAAAAAAACACGATGCACTGAAGCCGCATAAATTGAAGCGCAAAGTAGCGAGGGATCCCTGTAAATATGTTGACAATGATGTGAAAGATATGTTGTTGTTCTTTACCTTTCAGCTGTTCCTTTTCAGAGGTCTCCACAGTGCATCATCTGCCTCCGTCTTCATGGAAGTCATATTAATGATTTGCATGTTTGATTTGGTATAGGTTTTTACGCCGGAAGCCCTTCCTGACACAACCCTTTAGCAAGGGGCAGAAACACGCTGATGGCTTTGCAGCTGCTCTTGACAAAAGTCAGCAATGGTTCTTTTACATCAACCTCTCACCATAGACAGCAAGAGACATGGCTGGCAATTGATAGCCCAGTGAGCTGCACTGGGTGGACAGTGACAACCTTGCGGAGAGTGGGCCTCGAACTCTCAAACTTAGCACCTTTTACCACAAGGACACCACTTCCACTATGCTGTCATCATGTAATAATGGGAATTTAGATTGTAGGCAGAAATAGGCCCTAGATATAAATTGGGAAAGGGGTGAAAATTATTAATTAATATTTCGTGATTTTTGCAGTGCTGGCAACCCTATGAAGACAAAGTGTGCCATCTGGATGATGAATAGGATCATTTAAACCAAGGAGTCTTCAGGCAGTTGATTGGTCAATCTGTGTCCTCTGTACAGAGACTGACCAATCGACTGCCTGAAGACTCAGATCAGATGTTTCAATGAGCAAAATCAGGTGTGCTGCTGCTTGGTTGAAACAAAACCCTGCAGTCACATGGCCCTGTGGCATGAGTTTGACACCTGTGCATTAGATGGGAATGCATTGGGTGATGATGTCATCGGTTGCAGAATCAGAGGTGCTTTGGCTCTTCATTGTTGCTTAGAGCTACAGTATATTATATGGTTTAACATCTGTGGCATTTGGCAAATGCCTTTATCTAGAGAAAAATGGCACATAAACTTATATAAAATCTATGCTATTGTTTTTTTTCTAGTTGTGCAAAATAATTAAAACGAGAAAAGAAATACATTAAACCATCAGACAAAAATTACAGGAAAAAAAAATTCAGTTACAAAAAACCCTTGACACATTTTTTCTCGTTTTTCGACCTTGTACTGAATTCATCAGTGCCATATTTGTTTAGTTACTTCTTGATTTGTTGCTACATTCTAGAGCAAACAGAGTATTTGCCCTTTTCTTATTTATTTCTAATATTCAAATATTCTGACCTTGAAACAAATATAGTATTGTATAAAAAAAACAAGCTGAATAAACAAAATACATTGTCAGATCTTAATGATGAATCTTACCAACACCAAGAGCAAAACCAAAATGGAGTTGTGAAAGTCCTGATGAAGCTGCGGCTCACTCAAACACGAGGGTTCAGTCATTTGAAGTTCCTGCTGAGGTCTAAATGATCAGTGGGGTTTACTCAAGAGGAAGTCCAGGAGACCTGACCAGAGACTCCAGTGAATCACCACCATGGGTCATCATGGCCACATGGAGAACACAGGAAACTGTGGCAAATTTGCCCAGGAGTGTCCAGCCTTGTAAAATCACTGTAAAGAACTCATTTGTGCAGTTCCATGAGAATAGCCTACGCCGCTGCAGGCCCATGCCTTTCATTCACTTGCTGTCAGCGTTCATGATTCCTCTATTAAAATCCACTGATGGTAGCGTGGAAAAGCAAACAACATGATTAAACAAAGATTTGTTTCACAAAAGTCAGAAGTGCGATATTATGGAACACAAGGTCCTGGAGTAAAGATAAGAGTTTCCATATTCAGGAAACATAATGGTGTGGAGATGTTTCACTGCTTCATGGGCATCATGCCACACCCAAGGGAAAAATTTATGTTTCTACCCAGAATAATAGATGGAAAATATCAGGTCATCAGAACATAACTGGATTAAGCAGCAGGACAAAAAATATAACTTCACATCTGACTGAATAAAAAATAAATGAAAGTTCTGACCTGAAAATAGAGGTACACAGATGAAACATTTAATTCCAACAAGTTTGTATATCAAAAAAAAAAAAACCAAACAAAACATAAAAAAACAGTTGGGGGTCCAAATCCCACTCAGTGGATCATCACTGCTGCCCCCCCAGTGCAGCTAACTGGTTTACCCAAGACCAGCCATGTCTCCGACTGTTTGTGGTGAGAAACATGTAAAAGAACCACTGATGAATTTCACATAGCCTTCACTGTGTTGTTGCCCTGTGATGGCCTGGCAGTCTGCCCAGGCTGTACTCTGCCCTTGCCCAGAGTCAGCTGAGGTGGGCACCAGCCTCCCACAATCCAGTGGTTCAGAAAATGATGTATGAATGACTCTTCACAGTGATGCCAGACAGATCTTTTGTTCTAGATCTCATGTCTGGCTGCAGTTGTTGACCTCGAATGTGGCACAAATAAGGGTTGATTTTAGGGGAATTACTTTTTCCACATGGGTTAGATCTGTGTTTTTTATCCTTCTATGAATCAAAAAATCAGTTAAAATGTGTGCTTTGCTTTTTCAGCCCGTAATAAATAAATATAGAGAATAGAAACAATTAATAGGTATAAATCAACAAACATAAAAATAACTCTGGGTTTGTTGGGCTCAAATACTTTGAAACAGCACAGTTCTCATCACTGACTCAGAAACCTACAAAATTAGATTCATCTACAATGGGATTTTGTTTAAAACGTCAATTTAATGAAAGTATATAAACCTCAAACTCTCATGAACATCTTCAGATACACTGACGCTACAGCTGCACCTCTGAGGAACATGAGACCTGAGACATGGGTCATGATCAATCTTATCAATAACTTTAGACCTAGAACAGAGTATGGAATACAAGTTTACAATGAAAATTGGAGTATCAACCTCATTTAAAATACAGTGATCCATCACTACTTCACACTTCAATTCATTTTGGCTTCAGTGCATCGCGTTTTTAAAAAAACAAAACTATTCATGTAATTAAAAATATGGAAATTAAAGAATAGGGGAAAATACCAAGAAAAATGCTACAAAACAAGGCCAATTCATGCAAAAACAAAACAAAACAACAACAACAAAAAAAACCCAAACAAAAACCAACCCAAAACCCCCCGTCAAAACTACTAACATTTTGATGTGAGGTGCACATCTCTGTGGGCACGTGCACATCTGTATGTGTGTATTTATATTTTATTTACATCTTATGCATTATTTTTGAATGTTTAATTGTTATTATCAGCATTTATAGAAGGCAGTGGTGGTCTAGTGGATAGGGTGCAGGATTGCTGATCCTAAGGTTGGGGGTTCGAGTCCACACAAGGTTGTCACTGTCCCCCCCGTGCAGTTAACTGGGTTATCAAAGGCGGGCCATGTCTCACTGTCTATGGTGAGAGGCATGTAAAAGAACCATTGCTGACTTTCGTAGAGTAGCTGCAAAGTCGTCAGCGTGTTTCTGTCCCTTGCTAAAGGGTTGTGACAGGAAGGGCGTCCGACGTAAAAACCTCTGCCGAATCAGATGATTCACTGTGGTGATTCTCGAGAATGGGAAAAGCCGAAAAGAAAAGAAGATAAGCATTTATAGCATTGAATATGTATTTATTGATATTATATACACATATACATGTACGTATACTGTATGTCAGTCGGGGTGGTGGGGAGTTGATCCTACTTCGTAGAATTCAGCAGTCGTGGGAGGATCTCGGTCCCACTTAATAGCAGAAAGTGAGGGATCACTGTATCTATCCGATAATGTAAACAGCCTTGTTCTGGGGCTCGGATTACGAAAGGGCAGTTAATTTCCCTTTTGGAATACGAACCTCTCCCTCTATCTGAGTGAAACAGCTCATGCTCAATTTGGTTCTTTTGCTGTTTGGTGACTGGATTTCAATTTGTTCTGAAACAGAGCTCTGCTTTACCCCCGTCCATTTAGGTCAGAAACTCTAAATCACCAAAAATGTAATTTTCCAGATATAGAGTCAAACCCATGAAACTCCCTGAGATCACCTTCCTGTTTAAACACAAATGAAACAAATCTGATGCAGCTTGAACGTACAGTATGATGGACATTTTTCTTATCAAATGTTTCAGAAGTGAATTCACGGGAAGAGTAAAAAGTATAAGGGATCATATTTTTCTATTTCTTGATTTTAGCAGATTAGTGTGTGACCTTTCATGTAAAACTACAGAATATAATGAGAACATTCATGAGGACAGGAGGTAAACTGATGTGCAACAGATTTCAGTTGAAACCCAGAAAGTAACTGGCTGAATCAGGAGTGATTGGGTCTTCACATTTGCTCAAGGAATCATATAAAGATCAATCTTATATATAATCCATTCATTCCATTGTTTCAGTGTCCAAATCACAAAATTACACCATATTCCTTCTAAAATCGAACACAACACATAGTGATGCACCTGACGTTAACGTTTCCCATCTCAAAAATAAATTTCTTTAAGACTCTTAAAAGTCAGAGTTCTGAATTCTCTCAGATCACAAGGTGCTTCAGCAGCAATGCGACCGTTCGCCCTCCTTCACCTGGATAACAGAGAAGTGCACAGAACAGGACATAGACACAGTTTCTAACAGCACGCTTTTCATTGGCGTTTGGTCTTATGAGACTCCGAGCCCAAATCTGATGGAGACATTTGGTGAAACCACAGACAAACCAAAATAATGAAATGGCAGATGTGCAGGGACAGGGAGCTGTAGGTGGTTGAGGGATACGTGTTCCATGCCAGTTCTATCAGACCCAGGATCAACAACCTAACAGACAAAGAGAAGGTTAAAAAAAAGTACAGCGTTATAGACAAATACAGAAATAAAATGAGACTGAAATCAGACGGGCAGGACGAGAACAAAGCAGAGAAGAGGATGAGACAAAACATTGCAATTTCAATTAAAACCAATGCAAACTTCGGAAAGACAGCACATACGATCACTGTAGGTGTGGTGTGCGTTCTGACCTGAGTAGGTGGGTGAGTGTGTTCCCCCCGTGGCTCCACAGGAGAAAGGGCAGAGTGTGGAAATACCAAACATAGAACTGGTAATGCAGCGAGCGGCAGAAACACATACCAATAAAGTTCGACGAAAACAAGATAAGAACAATCTGTGTGGATCAGTTAGGGAATTGAAATACTGATCACATACAGAAAATGCTTTTCCTAAAGTATGCCAGTGCTTAGAAGTGTAATTGTAGGCAACTAATCAACTCTGGGTTGCAAATAGCTATCAAAATATCTCACAGATAAAGTTGACAGGTGCAAAATACTTTCAAATTCTTTAGGAAAACCTGCCAAGCTTTGAGACAAAGTTCTCAACGGGAAGAAAGTTCAACTTCATGACAACCCTCCAGAAAACCCGTAGAATAACTGAAAGACCGCAGCTGATCAACATCACCATCCAATCTGACTAAACTTGAACAATTGTGTAAGGAAGAGTGGGTGAATATACCTGAGGATATTCTGCATGTATGAATGTGTTTGTGTGTATGTATATAAGGTATGGTTTTTGATGTGATAAGCACCCAGAGCACTTAAAAAAATGGGGGGGGGGGGTCCTTATTAAAATGTTATCTTGAGGTGGAAAACATGAATAATAACAGAACAATAAAAAAGTTTTACTGGTATTTACGTTGTTCATTTTTCGATATCAACCAAATTACTTACATGAAGGCTGAAAATAAACAGAAAACAGCATAATAACAAAATGACCCTTTCATTTTCCCTCCTTTAGATACCCCCCCAATGTAAAATCAAGCCAATCAACATGAATGTCAACTTGAGCACATGGCACATTGAACCAATCAACATAAAGGTCAACTTTAGCACATGGCACTTTCTGATAGGTCCATATCTGGCTTATCGCTCCATTCATTTAGAGCATCCCATAATTTTGCTGTAGCAGTTTCTAATGGTTCATCTTGTTGGACATTTACCAAGAGAACACAGCAAAATATTTTCCTGTTTTTTAAAGCACTGCGGAACAATCAAATGTGTTGTTACTGATGAACATTACAGACTTTCCCCGGTAGCAGGGCGTCTTGAAATACCATGTAAACTCACTTTTACAGGCAGTGAACGCCTCATTTTACTGTTACAGAGACTGATCGAATAAAATTGGTAAGTTTGATCGACCATTTTGCTCTCAGTACACATGGGCGGTTATTAGATGTAAGAAAAAAAATAAATAAATAAAAAATAAATAAATAAATAATAAATGAAAATAAAAAAATAACACGGGGGGGGGGGGGTCGCTTATTACGTCGAATACGGTATATACTGGATCTTCTTTTCTTTTCAGCTTTTCCCTTTTTCAGGGGTCACCACAGATTCACATGTTTGATTTGGCATAGGTTTTTACGTTGGATGCCCTATCTGACACAACCCTTAGCCAGGGGTAGAAACATGTTGGCGACTTTGCAACCTACTCTTTACGCAAGTCAGCAATGGTTCTTTTACATGCCTCTCAGAATAGACAGTGAGAGACATGGCCAGCTTTTGATAGCCCAGTGAGCTGCACTGGGGGGGGGGGGGGGAGTTTATATATATAAAATAAATATAGATCTTCTTCTTCTATAATCACCTGAAGAGAGAGGATGGTTTCACCACCCCTCGAAACAGATCTGTAGTGATAAATGGAGTTTCAATAGAAAGTCTTTGTCCTGTCCTTTTATTTTTACTGGTATATATATATATATATATATATATATATATATATATATATATATATATATATATATATATATATGCACACACATAGAATGAGCCATAAAAAGATATGATCAGCACTGAGCTTCTGAGTCACTGGGTTCCTCTGTGATGGATCTTTCAAAAGAGCCCAAACACTGCTTCCTGACCTGTAAAATACAAACACAGACTCATAACCACACTTACAATGTGAAGAGGGGAACTCAAGGATATGATTATTAGTGACATTACAAGCATTCTTATTTTCATCTGTCTAGTGCAATGGTCAGGATTAAAATAAAAGAAATGAAACAGCAGTGTGACAATGAAACATTTACAGCAGCATTTTATCAGACATTTATCGCATTAAAACCATTTTCAGACATTAAATACATTCACCACAGAGGCTTATCAACAGGAAAAGCATTGACATTCGCAGGAGGTCTGATGAATCCAGATTCATCCTCAACCTGAGTGAAGGCTACATCAGGGCATGAAGGTAAATGTATAAAGTAATGCATCCATCATGCATTGCAGCAACTGTCTGAGCCTCTGGAGGCAGCGCTATAACCTAGAACTACTTTATTTGGACAGAGCTGTACGAAATGCTTAAATTATCCCATCAATGACAAGCCCCAAAAGCACCGGCCCATGTGACAAGGGTGCAAGAATTCATTAGGTTCAAAGAGACCAAGAGGGGCTCAGGAAACATCAATAAATCATTTTAATGCATGATCCAGCCACCACAGAGGTATGATTATTAACCCCAGAGAAACTCATTAGGGTGGACTGGAGGGAGTTTACACAGCAGTTTGACTCAAGAGCTTCAACTCAAGATCTCGGGAGTCCATATGTGAAAAAAATAGAAGATAATGGATTGAGTTCCATCTGTTTAACACCTACAGTGGGTACAGAAAATAAATGACCCACACCGGAAATGAAGACAGATACACCATACTTTACCCAGCTGTATTTACTCAATGAAGTTTAAAACAGCCAAGTAAAGGATAATAGCAACTGTTCCAGGAAAAAAACAAAACAAAAAAAAAACAAAATCCTCAATTGCTGTGATGGTTGAACAATTAAAAGAACCCACCCACCTAAAAATAATTCTATATTAAATCAGGGAAACAAAGTAGGAAAAAAAAACTTTATAGTCTGTAATAAAAAAGAGGATATTGTTTATAATACTAAGACTAAGATCAGATCATGCCTCCAAACTGGATGGTAGCAAGAGGAGGAAATTTAGCAAAGAGCCTACCAAGAGACTATTGGCAACATTTGGTGAGTTTTGAAAAAATGGCAACTTAAATTCTACGGATAATCAGAAAAGGATGCTACGGTCAGATGAGACAAAAACCAAACTTCTTTTTTCGGCTTTTTCCTTTTTTTTTTTCTTGGGGTCACCACAGCGAATCATCTGATTCGCATGTTTGATTTGGCATAGGTTTAAGTCCGATCATGTATGACAGGTTAAGTCGGATTCCCTTCCTGACACAACCCTTTAGCAAGAGACAGAAACATGCTGACAGCATTGCAGTTGCTCTTTACAAAAGTCAGTAATGGTTCTTTTGCATGAACCTCTCACCATAGACAGTGAGAGACATGGCCGGCCTTTGATAACCCAGATAGCTGCACTGGAGGGACAGTGACAACCTTTTGGAGAGTGAGACTCGAACCCCCAATCCTAGGACTAGTGATCCAGCATCCTATACCACTAGTCCACCACTGCCAAACTATTTCACCTTAACACCAAACAGTATATCTGGAAGAAAGCTCATACTTGGAGTGAAGCATGAAGGTGGCAGTATCTTCATTGCAGCAGGGACTGGGGTGAGTCCCAGAAAATAAAAATGGATGGGAGAAATTCCATCAAACCTTTGATTAAAACCTGCTGCACTCTGTCATTCTTCACTCTGGGAAGAAGGTCGACTTTACAGCATGAAAATGAGACTAAGTTGCCCCCACAGATCCTTCAACCATTCAATCCATTTCAAATAATTTTTTTTTTTTTTTAACTTTCATTTTACCGTCAGACATTTCCTTGAGTAAATACAGATGGAAAATATTTTTAATGTGAATGGATAATTCTATGTTTACTGAATTTATGTGTTCTGTGGGTGCTTACTGGAGAGAGGCCGGTCACAAGACAGAGAGCTATGGATATAAGCAGGGAGACTGTGTGTGTGTGTTTGTGAGAAATAAATGCTGCTGAAATGCATATAAAAAGCAGACTGAAAAATGAATGAATGGAGAAAATTATCTTCAGTAAACCAAATAGATTTTATTTATTTTATTTATCCACACTGTGCTTAATGTACTGAAGCTGTGATCTGCTGTTGTAGTTTCTCAAGTTTACATGTCCTGAAATATTCACACATTCATTCTTGGAACTACTCTATCCTAAATGGACCACAGGAGAGCTGGAGCCTATCTCGGCTGGCTCTGAACTAAGGTGGTATACACCATAAACAGTTTACCAGTCGTTCACAGGGTTAACAGACACAGACACACACACACACACACACACACACACACACACACACACACACACACACAGACACAGACACACACACACACACACACAGACACACAGACACACAGACACACACACACAGACACACACACACACACACACACACACACACACACACGGCAATTTGGAATGGACAATTAGCCCAGTGGGCACGTCTTGGATTGTAAGACGAAAACAAAGCACCCAGAGGAAACACACACAAGCAGTCCACACACAAACATCCCCACCCAGCCTGGGACTCGAGCCCAGGACTGTCTTGCTGTGCTAACCACTACACCACCTACAGTCTACACTACAGTTCTGAAGTAGTTTTTTTTTTAAGAAATATAATTAATAAGATGAAACTTTAAAATTTAATGACAAACTGGTAAAATTGAGTAGTTGTGTAAAACAATCACAGGAGTCTTCCATTACCGTAGGCCATCGCAGGGGCAGTGGTGACTTAGTGGTTAATACGTTGCGTTGCTAATCCGAAGGTCAGCAGTTCAATCCACACTGTCACCACTGTTGGGCCCTTGAGCAAGGCCCTTTACCCTCAATTGCTCAAGTAAGGTGCTCTGGATAAGAATGTCTGCCAAATACTGTAAATGTAAAATGTCATCACAGAGTCTCTTACCTCTTCCATCTCCTCAAAGCAAAACAGACCAGTGTGCTTAGGTGTGCGATTAACAGCATCAGGTGGAAGTACCTAAAAAGAAAGTGTTATTTAAAACACGATGCTTGAGCATGTAGGTTACTGTAATATCTCCCCCTTTATTATGATTCATTATTAAAATAATTCAGTACTTTTCAGATATGAGATAGTTTCGCAGTAGCTCTTTTATTTCAACGTTAGAAGTATTTGTTGTTTCGCACAAAAAAAATGTAATTTGGATTTTTTTTTTCCTTTTTTCCCCTTAAGGTTTTTTCTATTCTCATAAAAGTGTACTGTAATGCCAATTTCAACCTGCAAAGTCCATAAAGATCAATCCAATCAGAGCATGAGCAATAGAATGAATTTTTAAAAATTAACAAAAAAAAAAATCATCAAAAAAAAATCATCAAGGAGGGTTTTGAGCCACCAAAATGAATAAATAAATAATTTTTATATAATTTTTTAAGAAAGTTATTCAGTTTTGGACAGTACTTTCACCACAAACCACTTCTTTAACCAACTTTAAAAGACTCACATAAATAGAAGTACAGTGGTACCTTGACTTACGAAATTAATCCATTCCAAGAACAAGCTTGGGGGGCGTGGTGTGATTCCCCCCACAGGGGTGGGGGGCTGGGGGGGGGGGAGACACTGGGGAACATGCTTTTTTGCCATACTGTACTAGGATTGAGTGTAATTTCGCATCCTCTACAGTAGATGACAGTGGTGCTTTCACTGTGTTCCCTATGCTGTAGCGGACACAGTGAGAGCACCACTGCCACCCACTGTACGGGATACGCAATCCTAAATAAAAAAAAAAAAACTCGTAAATCAAAAATTTGCTCATTGGATGGGGCAAATTTTTAGTGGGATTGAAGCTCGTATCATGGCAAATTCATTACAAAAAGATACCCGTAAGTCAAGGTGCCACTGTATAGTCATCGTAGTTCAAGCCAGTGTTCGCATTTTTTATTTTTTTTTTATATTAATATGGCAATGTGAATTCAGGTCATTAAATGGCGGTTTGCAGTGATTACTAATACAAGGTTATTTCGTCTGAAAATTTTCAAGTTGCTTCCAAGTTTGTTAAAATTTAACATAATATATGGCTCATTTTTACTTCTCAAATGTACTCAGTATGCAGAAATGTTCGATCAACAATATCACACAATCAATGCACATTTATCAAATATACTTTATATCAAATCTCAATATTTTATTCCGAATAGAACATAGATGACAAGGTCAAAAGTTTAAACTGAGAAAATATATAATTTTAAGTGAAAAATATGTTGATTTTAAATTTCATGGTGTCAACAAATCTCAAAGTTGGGACAGGTAGCAATTAGAGGCCAGAAAAGTCAATTGCACTTATAACGAACAGCTGGAAGACTAATTATCACTAATGAGGTCCATTGGCCACATGACTGAGTATAAAAAGAACTTCTCAGAGTGTCAGTGTCTCTCAGAAGCAAAGATCGGTTGAGGATCACCAATTCCACCAATGTTGCTTGAAAAAAATTGGAGATGGTGTAGCAACACATTTTCCAAATGTGCTATACTGTATTTGATATAGATGGCTCTAATGAGAAAAAATATCGGATCGGGATCCTCACTACTTCGCGCTTCAATTCATGCGGCTTCAGTGCATCGCATTTGTATTTTTAAATATTCATTGAATTAAAAAAAAAAAGGAAATTAAGGAAGACTTGGGGGAAAAGTTAAGGAAAATGACACAAAACAAGGTCAATTATGCAAAACAAAACCCCAAATGTGTATGTGTGTGTATTTATATTTTATTTACTGCTTATTCATTATTTTGAATGTTTGTTATTATAAGCATTTATAGTGTTGAATGTGTATTTGTTAATATTATATACACATGTACGTATACATCAGTCAAGGGGGGTTGATCCTACTTCGTGGAATTTGATGGTTGCAGGGGGATCTCTGTCCCAATTAACTGCGGAAAGTGAGGGATCCCTCACTATATATATATATATATATATATATATATATATATATATATATATATATCTTCTTTTCCTTTTGGCTTTTTCCCTTTTTCAGGGGTTGCTAAAGTAAATCATCTGACTCGCATGTTTGATTTGGCATAGGTTTTTACATCAGATTCATTTCGTAAGTCGAGGTACCGCTGTGTGTGTGTGTGTGTGTGTGTGTATATATATATATATATATATATATATATATACACACAGACAGACATACATACATACATACAGTGGTACCTGGGTCTGTCTGTCTTCCTTTCGGCTTTTTCCCTTTTACTCGGGAGTCGCCACTGCGAATCATCTGATTCGCACGTTTGATTTGGCAGAGGTTTTTACGTCGGATGCCCTTCCTGTCACAACCCTTTTAACAAGGGACAGAAACACGCTGACGGCTTTGCAGCTACTCTTTACGAAAGTCAGCAATGGTTCTTTTACATGCCTCTCACCATAGACAGTGACAGACATGGCCCGCCTTTGATAACCCAGTTAGTCGCACTGGGGGATACAGTGGTACCTGGGTACTCGACCATAATTCGTTCCAGACCGCTGGTCGAATTCCGATTTGGTCGAATTCCAAATCCGCTTTTCCCATTACAAACAGTCTACAATAACAGATATACTTATCTCATCTCACTGCTGTGGGGAGAAGAGAATACCTGCTGAGGAATATGTATTCCGGCAAAAAGCGCCAGTTCACCGTCCACTTAAATAGAAACTGGCGTCCCAGATCAAACGCCCGGCTCATGTAGCCTGCGGGATTTACCAAGAGGAAGGGCAAACCTAACACAAGCTGAGGACAAAAAGGTGAGGGAAGGTAAGAGTTAAGATATCAGCACGAGAAGCAAAAGTAAAAAGGGGAACAAGTTGATTTTTTTTTTACTATATAAAAATGATATATAATAAAAATATATTAAATAGATATATTTTAGAATATAAATCATAAGGAATTTTTCTTCTAATTTCTTGTTTTTCTATAGACTTTGTTGAAAGTATATAAAACCTTTAAACTGATCATATATTTGGAGCAGCAAGCAGTACAGATTTGATTCCTGTAGTAAGGGACTAGGGACACCAAATATATATGCAAAGCAGTTCAAAAAGAGGCGAGTGGGAGCAATACATGTCATGGAGGGTGTGTGTGTGAATGCTTATGCCCCTCCCTGGTTGGTGGTGGTCGTGTGAGAAGGAGAGGAAATTCTTGATGGGTGGGAATTTGGTCCGACTAAATTTGGGGAAAATGGAGAAAAATCCAAAATAAAAAATTGGGGGTATGAAAGACATTCTTTAAGGCTCTTCGTTTATTTAGTTTTACATTACATTGCTCCTGGAAAAGAAAGTTTAAGGAGTCATTATTGATCAGCTGATCAATTTCAGCTCTAAACCAATAAAAAGGGGTTTACAACTTCGTACTGATGTTATTTAAAAAGTAATTCAGACTTTATTTATACAGATTTTCCCTGACTTACATTCATTTGTTTTACTTATTTTTCGACTTTACGTTTAAAAAAAATAAATAAAAAATACCTCAACTTTTGAGTTTAGCGTGCTCTCTGTAGTACGAGACCTACGCAGTACGCTGACGCAATACACTACTTCCACATGACGCTGCGTCCATTGTTTACAAACGACAGACTGAACGTGCCCATCCTTCCCAGGTCACTGCGTGTTACCCTCGAGTTCAGATGTCTTCCCTGTGATCTTTGTGTTTCCACTGTTTTGTGGACTTTTTGTAACCCTAAGCAAATGTTTGGTCAGAAGCGTAAGCCTACTAGTGATAGCGGTAATCAGAAAAAGCGGCAAGCCATCTTGTTAGAAACAAAGATGGCTATTATCAAGAAAATTGATGCTGGTGAATAACACGTAAATGTTGCGTGTTTCTTCCAAATGGCTCCGTCGACCATCGGAACCATTTACAAGCAGAAAGATTGCATCACACAGCATGTTAAAGATTATTTCATACTGTATTTGATATTTGATGAGTGAATGTGAACAAAATTTATCTATTTGAAATTATTTTGCATGAATATAATTTATTTGAAATTAATGTTGATATTATTTGATATATTTGATATTATTTTATAATGTTATATTTATAATAATTGATTTAAGGGTGTTTTATGAGATATGGTAATGGTATTTATGGATGTATAGTACAGTATGAATGTCATACGTCACTGGAACATACAGTAACAACTTACTTTTTTTCACCTTACGTTTGGCAGTCCGAAAGCAAACTAAAACGTAAGTTGGGGAGCGTCTGTAGTCCATTTCACCCAGATTTTCCCAAATCCGTATCCAAAAACTACAGGTCAATACTTATTAATCATAGAATTTTGTCCCCATCTGGGTTCCATTGAATACAATTTAAAAATGACTTCTTGTGGATTGTGCTACCGCGTAAATATCTGAACATGCTTTTATGTGCCCTGTCAGAATGTGTGTGAGACCTGGATGATTGCGCAGAGGGTGAGTTTGGGAAGGGTCTTCATCAGTCCAAATTCTGAGAGAAGAATGAAAAGGAGTCCTGGAGCAAACAGCATCACATTCATCTTGACTGACACAGCCAGACTATCCACATCGCAGAACACAGAAATTAAATAAAACCAATTAACAGATTATTCAACTTTTTTATTCATTCTGAATTCCATCTCGCCATCCAACCCCGTCCTTGTTCATATATTTTATTTATTTTTTACCTATAAAAGGCACATCCCAGGGTCCACTGTGCATCCAGGAAGAGATTGACTGCTCCAAACAGCAGCATCATGGCCACAGGGTCATTAAAGAGTCGCAACACAAAGATGGAGTGGATCCGATACGATGCGCAGCACACAAAGAAGAAAACAAATGGTGGGACCTGAAGATACACAATATTTCTAAATATATCAAAATTATATTCTTTTTCAAGAATGGGAACAAAATTTTTAATCATTTTAGCCAGTGTCCCAAAAAATTATCATGTTTATAGTTTTCCATTGGATGAATTCTAGGTTAGTGTTTATTTTAATAAAGATGAACAGTCTGAGGTTAACGTGAGCTGGAGTCTGCGCTCACTGGTTCTCACCTTCTGTGTACGATGATAGATGCGAAAAATCAACAGCAGGGTGATGAGATAGAAACCAGCAAACAAATATTGTGCCAGTCTAATATTCAGACCCTGATCTGTTATAAAATAAAGCACACTGAAAATGTACACAAATCCTGCTGGGTACCTGAAACACACAAACACACACACACACACACACACACACACACACACACACACACACACAAGAATAGGTTAAAGTTTTTATAAAGTGTTTGAGATCACTTATTCATGTTTTTGTGTAAACTCAACCATTTGTTTGAAACTTTATAATTTTTAAGAGAAAAAAGGCAAAGATGTCAAATAAAACATCAACTAGAGTCAGTAGTTAAGGAAGCAGTTAAGGCAGTAGTTTATGGAGGACCTCGTGGTCATTACGTGTGGTGTGTCCAGTTGAAGGAAACTTACACTAAAGGTCCTGTATCGCCCTTTAATTGAGTGTAGTCATACGTGCCGTTAATTACGCCCTCAACCTCATCCATGTAGGCTCTCCAGTCAATCTCTGTATCTGTTGGAGCAGACAATGAGTTTAATATTCTGAAAGGAAAACAGACAACGGTTTATGTATTGTTCACATAAGCAATTTTAAACTGATGTCGCATGAATGAGGGGTGTAGTTCCACATTACACAACAGTTCCTTCTAGTAGCTCTCATGGTAAGAGTCTCTACCATACTGTGCTCCTGAACTTTTTCTCTTTTGCATACATCAACAAACCAGAAGTACATTTAAAACATTTTAGAAATGTGGTTATTTCTAAATGAGAGAAAACTGGAGTGAAAGGTTAACATTTAAATGAGAAACTATTACATTTTAAACATTTATCACATTACTGTAGCACATGACAATCATGCAACAACCATTCAACCTAGCTGAAGGCAATCATGCAATAATTCAGGTATCCAATGACAATAACTAATCACTATATAAATAATTATTTGGTGGCTTTCCACCAATCAGAAACAAGTAAATATCTCATATGAATAATAAAAACATGTATCACCTGAACATGAACTGGAAATCTGTGCAAGGATAAAACATTAGGCCGGACACCCAATTTTAAATCCACTGTAATGTTATAATTACAAGTTCACAGCCAAACAAATGTGCAACGTTCTATTGCTGATTGATTAAATATCATTAATGCTAAAATAATATTGTCCTCCTGTTGGATTTGTTGGTGTGATTAAAGAAGAGCTGCAAGTATTGAATATTTTATTACCGAGTATTCTATTGATTAAGGCCATTTTAAATAGAAGTTTACAGTCACAGAGCTTGATCTTGCACACTTAAAAAATCAGAAGTCCGGATAAGCCGCGCTTCTTCTCACAAGCTCCATGAGTCACCTGCAACAAACGCCTCACATTCAAAGGGGAAGGACTTAAGAAGCACGCTTTAATTGAGGTGAGAAACTGACGTCCTCTCTTACATTGGTTAATGCTAATTTGTTCATTAAAATGTTAGTTATTCATGAACGTGTGGAGAACAACAATGGTGCACAGAACAGGGAGGAAAGGAGCAGGAATGTCAAACTCGTGCCACAAAGGGCAATGTGGCCGCAGGTTTTTATTTCCATCAAGCAGCAGCACACCTGACTTTGCTCATTTAAACAACTGATCTGAGTCTGCAGGCAGTTGATTGGTCAATCTGTGTGCTCGGTACAGACTGACCAATCAGCTGCCTGGAGACTCAGACCAGTTGTTTAAATGAGCAAAGTCAGGTGTGCTGCTGCATGAGTACATCAGAGGGACAGCACACTTAAGAGGTTTTTGGAGACAAAGTCAGCGATGCTAGATTGAGATGGTTTGGATATGTACAGAGGAGGGATAGTGAGTATATTGGTAGTAGGATGCTGAGGTTGGAACTACCAGGCAGAAGGCCTAGAGGAAGACCAAAGAGGAGATTTATAGATGTGGTGAAGGAGGACATGAAGGTAGTTGGTGTAAGAGAAGAAGATGGAGTGAGATGGAGGTAGATGATTCGCTGTGGCGACCCCTGAAGGGAACAGCCAAAAGGAAAAAGGTTGTGCTGCTTTTTGGTTGAAACAAAAACCTGCAGCCACATGGCCCTTTGTGGCATGAGTTTGACACACCTGCTGTACAGTGTGTAAAAGATGACCCACAATTCACTGGCTGGGAAAAAGTCCCATTTTCCAATGTAATTCCCATAGGAAATTAAATGGGGGGTGGGAATTACAATGAAACAAATTAAATTAGAATGGGAATTACAATGGGGAGTTTTGGACACATGGGAAACTTAAAATTTGGACATACATGGGAACTGTATTGTTTTGCTTCCCTGTATTAATCATGTAAGGGAAATGATTATATCCGCATTTAGCCTATTTTTCAGAGAATCGGATTTGGAACTGAAAGGTCATTGGTTTGATTCCCGAAACAGGAAAAATGGGGGAGGGGGTCTTTTCTATGTATCTGATTGTGTCATTTCCCCTCTTTTTTGTAAATGGTTTATTGATTGATTGTCACACTGACGACCCCTGAAAAGGGGGAAAAGCCGAAAGGAAACTACTACACACATCTACACATTCACAATTAGATTGACATGTGTGTTATGTACTCGGTGTTTTGATGGTTTGACTTAAAAAATTACTGCCACGGTACTCATCTCCCAAACCTAAACTTAACCTCAGAACTTGGAGACAACCACAAAATGTGAACTTTAAGTTCAAGTTTAAATAGAAATTCAGTCCTGGGGTAGTACTGTACAGTAGTAGCTGTCGGATGCTAACAGAAGCTAGCACAACACTTACATGCTACTTTGTGAATGACCCAGAGGTTGATAGCGATTTCCACACACCAAAGTACAGCCCCGACCGGAAGTGTGTACTCCGGTTTAAACAATATCCGGTGTTTCTCCTGCCATATGGAGTTAATAACGTGGTGAAAACTAAAAGGGCGAACGGTCTTCTTTTTACCTCCTGCCATGTTTAACCGGGTGATAGAAACTACAGGAAATTTATATCCCCGCCGACTGAGCTTTTCCACCCGTATTTAACAAACTAGTGTGTGCTGCAAGAGGCGGGATTTGCCTAAATGCGGGTAAGAAAAATAACGAAGCGTTAGCCGGCACGTCAGTGACGTCTTTTTCTTCTTTGGCCGGTGGCAACCTGCGTTAAGCGCGTTACCGCCACCTACAGTGTTGGAGAGTGGACCTCTGTACTGTACTGTAATTCATTCCAGTAATTAATAAATAAATAAATAAATATTCATGTATCACTCATTTTCTGTCTGTCTTCCTTTCGGCTTTTTCCCTTTTACTCAGGAGTCGCCACAGCGAATCATCTTGATTCGCATGTTTGATTTGGCAGAGGTTTTTACGTCGGATGCCCTTCCTGTCACAACCCTTTTTAGCAAGGGACAGAAACACGCTGACGACTTTGCAGCTACTCTTTACGAAAGTCAGCAATGGTTCTTTTACATGCCTCTCACCATAGACAGTGAGAGACATGGCCCGCCTTTGATAACCCAGTTATCTGCACTGGGGGGGCAGTGAGAACCTTGTGGAGAGTGGGACTCGAACCCCCAACCTTTGGATCAGCGATCCAGCGCCCTATACCACTAGACCACCACTCATTTTCTAAGCCACTTAATTCTAATTAAGGTCGCAGCAGACTCTGGGTAAAGGTACAGCATATTCAGCTGGTCATGCAGTGACCCCAGTTTGCAGTGGCAACTTATAACCAGTTACAAAGGGGTCACCAAGCTTTTTGAAACTGAGAGCGACTTCTTGGGTACCAATTAATTCGAAGGGATACCAGATCGATACACACCTCTGAAACTACAAATTTTCTCAATTTACCTTTAATTATATGTTATTATTAATAATCAATGATATTCATCTATGTGAAGATATTGATTTGGTTTAAAAATACGTATATTGAAAAAAATTAGATGCAGCTCAATGGAGTGGCGCTCTGGAGCCGTGGGCCTGTCTTAAAAATAGCAGCGAACAGGTCTGTGGGCAACTTATATTGTCCTTGCGAGCTATCTGGTGCCCACAGGCACCACGTTGGTGATCCCTGGCATATATGGTTTATTTATATTCATAAGAAAGACATTCATAATTATATCTCAAGCAAATCACAGACTGAGGAAGTGTGTTGGGAGCGTTTTAGACTGATTTAATTGTAATCAGTGTAAGATATATGAGTGAGGCTCAGCTATTCGGGGGGAGCTCAGAGTAGAACCACTGCTCCTGTGTTGAGAGGAGCCAGTTTGATTTGAGACCCTGAAGTTGACTCAGAACACGTAGGAGGGACTGTTTTCTCCACTGGTCTGGGATTACCTTTGTGTCCAAATGGAAGAGCTGGATGAAGTGTCTGGGGAGAGGAATGTCTGGACCTCACCGCTCAGTTATGGCAGAGTATCTGCTTGTACTCAGAATAAATAAACTCTCCTCTTTAAAAATTGCAGCTATTGAGCATACTGAACACCCCCCTACCATCCAGCCTCTGATTTTGTAGAGGTACACATGCTACTTCTGAAATACCAATGATCCTGTTCCTTCTGCTTTCTGAATCTTGTTATTCATCCTGTGTGCTATGACGGGTTTGAGTTGTCATCTTAGAAGCCCCTCACTCCTGCTAATGTTGATCCATTCATTCATTCATTCATTCAATTAGGGTCATGGGGAGGCTGGTACCCATCTCAGCCGAATCGGGAAGAGGGCGGGGTACACTCTAGAGCTCGCCAGGCCATCGCAGGGCCAACACTCACACAGCCATTCACACCTCGGAGAGATTCGGAATGGCCAATTAACCTACTGTGCATGTTTTTGGACTGAGAGGAAACCGGAGTACCCGGAGGAAACCCACAGAAACACGGGAGAACATGCAAACTCCACACAGAAACGCCCAAGCTGGGAATCGAAGCCAGGGCCATCTTGCTGAGGCGGACGTGCCAACCACTACACCACCGTGCCACCGATATTGATCCATATGGACCTAAATATACACCGGAAGCTGTGATCACTTTTCACTGCTGATGATATAAACTCTTTAATTTAAATGATTTACAATTAAAATTCTCATTACAGTTATAAGATAACCATCTCAACTTTATGTTTAGCTAGAGTGACGTTTCGGCTTCACAGCTTGTATCTTTATCTGGTTTTGCCCCAACAATAATGGGGTCTGGTTCCTCTCTTGGTTTCTTCCTTATGACATCTGAGGGAGTTCCCCCCACCACCATCACTGAAATATAAGAATTGTAATAAATGTATTATTATTATTATTATTATTCTTTCCCTTTCGGCTTTTTCCCTTTCTCGGGAGTCGCCACAGTGAATCATCTGATTTGCATGTTTGATTTGGCAGAGGTTTTTACGTCGGATGCTCTTCCTGTCACAACCTTTTAGCAAGGGACAGAAACACGCTGACGACTTTGCAGCTACTCTTTACGAAAGTCAGCAATGGTTCTTTTACATGCCTCGCACCATAGACAGTGAGAGACATGGCCCGCCTTTGATAACCCAGTTAGCTTCACTAGGGGGGGACAGTGACAACCCTGTGGGGACTCGAACTCCCAACCATAGGATCAGAGATCCCACGCCCTATCCACTAGACCACCACTGCCCTATTACAAAAATAATAATAATAATATCTGTCAGCTCCCCGTCTGAGTTGCGGTCATCATTTCTGTTAATTCATGGGAAGACCAACCTGTAAAAACTGAAGAACACAAGTCGAGCAAATGAAATGATGGAAGGTTGTAAAGCAGGCCACACAAGAGAGTCAGTTAACCTAAAAATCAATTTTATTTAGACAAAAACAAATAAACAATGAAGGAAAGTGTAAAAAGCAATGGTCGGAAGAGAGGAAAGGAGAAATAAGAGGCACAGGAAGGAAAGGGAGAAATGAGACTGTTATATCAGACACATTGATTTAAATAGTATGTTATTTATCATCGGAGAAAACTGTATGTGGTTGCTGTGGAAAATATAAAACCACAGAACTGTCACCGTCTGAAATACGAAGGCAAAAAAAATAAAAAAGAAATCACCCAGAAGCTCAGTGAGAATTAATTAACCCAGATATTATTGATTCAGATGCAAGATAACTCAAGAAGTTATCAAGTTGAAAGTTATCAAGACTTATTTAACAGCAGAGATTTCCTTTCGGCTTTCCCCCTTTATCAGGAGTCGCCACAGCGAATAATTCGCATGTTTGATTTGGCAGAGGTTTTTACGTCGGATGCCCTTCCTGACACAACCCTTTAGCAAGGGACAGAAACACGCTGACGGCTTTGCAGCTATTCTTTACAAAAGTCAGCAATAGTTCTTTTACATGAACCTCACCACAGACAGTGAGAGAGACATGGTCGGCCTTTGATAACCCAGTTAGCTGAATCGCACATCAAATACAGTACGTATACGTTGTAGTCCACCCTCCATACCAGAAGGTGCCAGTAATGCACCAAGTTGTTTGTCAACCGCCAACAAACATCAAGAAGAAGAGATTACTTCCTGTGATTGAGTTGTATGTCGTCAAAACAAACATTATGGCTGTCTAATAATTCATAATTCACGTTATTTCAATCTACAGTTTGTTCTCGCGGGATTTTTGGGTTGTTGGAGAAATGCTTTAGTTTAAGGATGGGTGAGTTGACTGGCTGCTTGTTAATTATTCTTACAAAGCTGTGTAAATACAGTACCTGAATGCTGGAACTGCTACCATCCCGGAAATTGGACACAAAAGGAATGCTGGGGTTCCGTTTTTTTTTTTTTTTTTTAAACTTTCTATTTTGACTGATGTCCAGAGGTGTGTTTGTTGTATTTGTGTTAGTCGTGTACTTAACCGTAGATTCGACAAACTTCGAAAAAAGTAGAATATGAAGTCTTCCGCAGGATCTCCCAAAGAATTTTAATAGGTTAAGGTCAGGACCCTGAGGTGCGGATATAGAAGTGAAAAAGTTTCCTGAACCACTCTTTAATATTTGAGCCCTGATTTTATATCAGGGAAAAGTCATGTGATGTGAAAACCTGTGCATTCATTACATTCAGGTTGTCAGTTGATTTTTATTTATCTTGACTGGACCAACTGAAATTACAATACATTGAGATTACAGATAATAAACGATAACAGAAGTTCAACAAAATATTAGCTTGCACGTTTTATATAAATTACTGTACATCCAACTAATAAAAGTCATGCCACATAGATAAAGTTTGGTGATGGGGTGATTGATGTTGATATACTGTGTTAATGCTGCAAAGGACATTTAGCTTCTGCATTTAGCTCATTCAAAGTAAGAACATGCATAAATACACGCACACACACATGGCGTGATCGTACTAACGTCTTCCTAGCAACAGATGAGTTCTATTTACACTGAGTTATGTCTGGTGTGAGGCCTCTCATTAGTTTAATGTTGTATGGTCTCATTGGGAGAAAGTGGCAGTGGTGGCCTGGTGGTAAAGGGCGCTGGATCGCTGATCGTAAGGTTGGGGGTTCGAGTCCCACTCTCCACTAGGTTGCCACTGTCCCCTCAGTGCAGCTAACTGGGTTATCAAAGGCTGGCCATGTCTCTCACTGTCTATGGTGAGAGGTTCATGTAAAAAAAACCATTGCTGACTTTCGTCAGGAGTGGCTGCAAAGCCATCAGCATGTTTCTGTCCCTTGCTAAAGGGTTGTGTCAGGAAGGGCATTTGACGTAAAAACCTATGCCGAATTGAATATGTGAATCATTATGACTTCCATGAAGATGGAGGCAGATGATTCACTGTGGCGACCCCTGAAAGGGAACAGCCAGAAGGAAAAGAAGATCTGATTGGGAGAAACTTTCCGTTATTCTGTAAGTAGGGAGAATATTCATGTTGTGGATAAAAAGAAAATACCCTGTGCAATCACAAAAGCTGTCAAAATAAGTGGATATTTCTATTGTTTTACAACAACATTGATATGGACCCTTTTCTTAAACAAGAATTTTAGCAATGATGGATTGTGTTTATGGATATTTGAAGTTATTTGTGGTGAAGATTTTTCTTTAAAGAATGTACAGTATGACTGGCGATATTGCATTTTCATCCAAATACACTATTTTGAACTTACTTTGGCTCTCACTCAAAACACGACCTTGCGACTTAATCCACATTATGCTGGAATCAATGTGGCGACCGCTGATAAAGGGGAAAGAAAAGCCGAAAGGAAATCTCTCTCATGCTGGAACAGCTCACGTATAGTGTGTCTGGGGATCGTTTGTGTTACTTATAAATTACCTGTAGGTTTCCTACTGTGACATCAGTTACTACTTGTCCTGCCTGTGGCTTGTATTATGCAGTTTTTAACTCGATATAAATCTAAGTCTTGACTGAATCATATGAGACCTGAGATGTTTGTTGCAAGTCTGGAATCCTTACAGTGATATTTCTCCTCCAATCAGCGCAAAGGTCATGGTTTTTCAGACCCTGACAATTTCATTGGATCTGTAAGACCACCTGTGTCATTCTTTATTTTAAAAAAGTAACTCTCTTCTCACACAAACAATTTATGGTTAAAGGTTTTCAATAAAATAAATTAAATACAATTAAATTTATTACATGAATATTTTATAAGTGTAAAGGCTTCAAATTTCAGGTCAGGCCAGAGTTATATTTTAAACTTTATTTGAATAAAAAGCTCCCAATAGTTTACTGAAGGGTGTTTGATACTTTGCAAGAAATGCACGACTAAAATTAATATAAGTTGAATTTCTCTATTTAAAGTTTTTACGTAAATGGAATAAAATAACTGGATTAATGATGAGTTACACAGATCCCAGGTGACGCATCAACAAGGTGCGTGACTATTAACTCGCCCCCCTCCACCTCGAGCGTGTTAGACCGCCCCCAGAATATGCATGCACCGCAGTTCGTAAGGAGGGGGGTGACCAGCATTGCATGCTTTCTCCCCTCTCTGGTTGGTGGTGGTCGTGTGATAGGGAAGGCAATACTTGATGGGTATGAATTGGAGATACAGTAGGCCCCCATTTTTCACGATGACTGTTCCGGCCCTTCCAGCGGATAAAGAAAAGTTATTGACATGTGAAGTAAAACCCTATGTATGATATTACATGCGCAGGAATATGCTTCTGAAAAACATTCTATAGACAGTCTTACTCATTAATACAGTAATGAGAGATTTCCTTTTGGCTTTTTCCCTTTATCAGGGGTCGCCACAGCAAATGATTTGCATGTTTGATTTGGTATAGGTTTTTACGTCGGATGCCCTTCCTGACACAACCCTTTAGCAAGGGACAGAAACACGCTGACGGCTTTGCAGCTGCTCTTTACGAAAGTCAGCAATGGTTCTTTTACATGAACCTCTCACCATAGACAGTGAGAGACATGAGCGGACTTTGATAACCCAGTTAGCTGCTCTGGGGGGACAGTGACAACTTTGACGAGAGTGGGACTCGAACCCCCAACCTTAGGGTCAGCGATCCAGCGTCCTTTACCACTGCCCCCTCATTAATACAGTAATAATGCAGTAAAATGTAGTAATGATTGAGTAAAGACTCTTTAATTTTGTTCTGTGATAATATTTCTGAATAGAGAAGATGCATGGCATTTGAATGACATCATAGGGCTTAAATAATCATTAAAAACACTAAAATTTTTACTTCACAATTCAGCCAATCACATTGATAACTTGTGCTCGAAGGAGAAAAAAGGCGTATACTCATAGATGTGGTGAAGGAGGACATGAAGGCAGTTGGTGTAAGAGAAAAAGATGCAGAGGATAGGGTGAGATGGAGGCAGATGATTCGCCGTGGCGACCCCTGAAGGGAAAAGCCGAAAGGACAAGAAGACAAGAAGAAGAATGTACATCATCTGCAGCCAATCAGCAGGAGGGAGAAACAAAAACTATCAGCCACTGGCTAAATTTGAATGACGTGCCAGTTACTTCTATCGTGGGGCCGGTGGCGTAGTGGTTAGGGTGCTGCGCTCATGACCAGGAGGTTGTGAGTTCGAATCCCACTGAGACCCTCACTGTGCTAAGACCCATGGGCAAGGTCTCAACCACAAGTGTGCCTCTGTTCACCCAGCAGTATAAATGGTTACCAGTAAAATATACTAGGAAAGTAAACCTGCGATGGACTAGCGTCCCATCCAGGGGGAGTTGAACTCCTGGTCGCTTCACGCTATGGAAACCGGGGATAAGTACCTGCCTGATGAGCCATGAGGCTAAGCCACTAGGCTCGGGTGTAAAAACCCAACAGACTTACCTCTTACCAGTTACTTCTGGGTTTGTTGCCAATCTGTGAGTATGCGGGAGCATGAGCGCTGAATCGCGAATGGTCAAGAGCCTACTGTACCGAAAATTGTGTGTGTGTGAGTATGGTTTACAAAGAAAATGCTCATTAACCCATTCATTTCTCTTTCTCTCTTTCTCTCTCTCTCTCTCTCTCTCTCTCTCCAAGTTCATGTCATGCCCCGTGAGGATTAAAAAAGTAGAAGAAAGGATGGAGGAATTCTCGATTGGGACGGTGGAGGCGGTGATTTTAGCTTCCAGCATGGCTTTCTCTGGTGTCTTCTATTATTTATACAGAAAGAAACGCAAAGCTGTTGAGGATCTCAAAGTGAGGACAACTCTATTCTCTTCTATTATGAAAGAACAGCCACTAAAATGCCCATTTTAATCCATCAATAAACTTATTATAATATTGTAGAATTTGATACTGTGAGCATTTGTGAATCTGGTATTGAGCATGTAATCCAAGGCCGGATGTGTGCTTTCAGGCTGCTCCTCATATAACTTTAAATGAAGACGTGCTGGATCTTCTGAATGCTACACCTGGGAAATGCCTGAATTACGTGGTTATTGAAGGTGAGCTGCTTTTAATCTTCCAATTTTAATCATACTGAGCATCTTATTGTTTTATTAATGATCTTATTTATGATCTCGTATACATCAGAAGCGTGATCCAGGGATAGCTCCATGTATCAAGCCGAACAAAAAGCTCAGATCAACAACTTCTTAACCGCTTGATGCTGTGTGTTGATGATATTGACTTCGGTCATCGGTTTAAAAGACCGAAGACTGAAGTCGAGTTGAGAATGTTTACAGTACAGTATGCCCTTGTTATTCGTGGGGGTTTGGTTCTGGCCCCTCCTGCGAATAAAGATAATCCACGAGTTCTGTACCTGGAAGTAAAACCCCATGTATCATATTACAGTCGCGAATAATCAACCTGAAGTAAAATACTATGTATCTGTTACATGCGCCAAAATATGCTTCTTAAACACATTCTATAGACAGTCTTACTCATTAATACAGTATTATACAGTGTATGTGTGTGTGTGTATGTGTATAATAAAAAGAAACACCTTTAAATGTAGTTTTCTTGAAACATACAGGACTGTAGTTTTCAAAAATTCCCACATTGCTATTTGTGAGGCGCATTTCTGAGGCAGTATGAGATGGCAGAGTGTATTTATTATTCAAAGGGGAAGCACTTAAGCAGCGTGCTTCAACTGAAGTGAGCGTGCGGTTTGTGTTTATAGGGAGTAGATGAGTACTGCATTCAGTCCAAGTAGCTCAGCCACGCCCCTCAGCCGGAGCAGGTAGAAAACAGTTCGAGAGTTAAGAGGACAAAAGAAGCGGTGACGTGATGTGAAGTTAGTCCTCTGGTGCAGAGATGAACGTGCTTGTGTTTCTTGAGAGTAGATGAGAATAGTGAATTCAGGTGTGTGCCACCGAGCAGCTCAGCCACGCCCCTCAGCCGAAGCAGAGAGAAAACAGTTAGTTAGAGGCACAGCGCCAAAATCAAAGTTTCCCAAAAACACGGACCATAACAAAAAGAACATAAAAGAACACGAGATGTAATAAATTGGATAAACAAAACAAAATGATAAACATGCTACACTACAGTACATAAAATCAGACACACAAACATTCTCAACATTAACTTGGGTACTGTACTGGAATAATAATTGAAAAAGACTAATAGTGGGATGTTTTTCAACAGTTCAAATGATTATTCCTCTTCAGGCACTTCAGAGGAAACTCATTTCTTCAGGAGAAAGTCTTATTTCTTCAGAACAGACATCCAACATCATTACCTTTTTCTGGTGCTTCGCCAACGTTTTAAGTGGGGCCGGTGGTGCAGTGGTTAGGGTGCTGCGCTCATGATCGGGAGGTTGTGAGTTTGAATCCCACTGAGACCCTCACTGTGCTAAGACCCCTGGGCAAGGTCTCAACCACAAGTGTGCCTCTGTTCACCCAGCAGTATAAATGGGTACCAGTAAAAATATACTGGGAAGGTAACCTGCGATGGACTAGTGTCCCATCCAGGAGGAGATGAACTTCTCGTCGCTTCATGCTACAGAAACCGGGGATAAGCACCGGCCTAATGAGCCAATAGGCTCTGGTGTAAAAACCCAACAGACTTTACCTTACCTAGCCGGCATTTGAGTGGCATCATAGAGATTAACTCGTAATTAAAACACACTAAAGAAGGCTCATTGACAGCTTGTGTGCGAATGAGGAAAAAGGGGCGTTACATTATCTCAACCAATCAACAGGAAGGAGGACAGCCATTGGCTGAATTTGAATGGCATGACAATTGCTCGGCAGTCCATGAATATGCAAACCGTGAGTGCAAAACTGCGAATAGTCAAGGGCCTACTGTATATATACCGGTATATATGCATTTTGTGTGTGTGTGTGTGTGTGTGTTTGTGAAAACTGTATGGAGGTTATTTCTGTGTATATTTGAATAAAGCAATAAACTAAAAATTTTTGATGGGCTTTTATAGGGTATTTTACAGATGAATTGTTCCCTCTGTTTCCATCCCTGCAGGCACAGTGCAACCCATTGATGAACCTCTGAGAAGCCAATTCAAGGAAGGAACTGTTGGTGTTATTCAGAAACTCGTCTGCCGGGAGCATAAACTATTGTGGAACAGTTTGGCACGTGTCTGGTGAATTTCATCTTATGCATTTATCCCCTTATGTGTGATTAATATCATCCCATATATATATATATATATATATATATATATATATATATATATAATGAGGAAAAAGGGGCGTTACATCATCTCGACAAATCAGCAGCAATGTGGACAGCCAATGGCTGAATTTGAGTGACGTGTCAGTTGCTTGGCAGTCCGCGAATACTCAAACCGTGAGTGTAAAACCGCGAATAGTCAAGGGCCTACTGTGTGTGTGTGTGTGTGTGTGTATATATATATATATATATATATATATATATATATATATATATATATATATACACACACACACACAGACGCTCCCCAACTTATGAACATTTGTTTTACGAACAGGGCTGTCCGAGTTCAAAAGTGAGAGTGAAATGAAATTGAAGAAATAGAAATGGAATAAGATATATAGAAAGACATATCATATATATAAGTATGAAACATGATTAAACATTATCCTGAGATACACTTAATACTAGGCTCTGGCAGAGGGGCGTGGCTGAGACATGCTTTACACCAGAGGTCTGGGAAGAGAAACAACGATACATTTCTGAACTCCTGCCAAAAGTTTCAAAAAATAAACAAATTGACTTCAGTATTATAATGAACTGGATAAGAGTGAAACGCTCTGTAAATCTGATCAGATCTGCTGTGCTGTGCTTGAGAGGAACCAGGAGTTTAAACACGGAAGCTGATCAGTTCAGTTGTCCATTTGTAGTGTCGCCTGTGTGGGTCTGTGTGTGTGAGAGAGAGAGAGAGAGAGAGAGAGAGAGAGAGAGAGAGATTGTATACATTACAAACTTGTATAGGTTACTTATACAAGGTTTAAACATACGTTCCCCTCGAAAGAACGCTCTATAACAACTTACGAACATCTAACAAACGGCTGTCTGGAACCTAACTCGTTCGTAAGTGGGGGAGCATCTGTGTTCTGTGTGTATGTGTGTATGTATGTGTGTGTGTGTGTGTGTGTGTGTGTGTGTGTGTGTGTGTGTGTGTGTGTATATATACATATATATATATAGTCTATTGAAATACAGTTTTTTAAAATTGAAATACTGTAAAATGCAGACAGTTATAATTTTAAGTTAATTTTGAGAGAGGTTGACTGAACCATGTGTAATGACTCCTTGTTTTGCTGACTTTTCCAAACACTTGCATTCTTTTTTCCCCACTCATCATAAATCATACAATTCTTTGCTGTCTTGCAGGGTGGACCATGAACATGTGCTGTATGAACATGTGAACAGTGTGCCATTTGCTCTTGTGGGCGAAGATGGAGCACAGGTACAAGTGCTTCATCCATTGGAGGCATCTGGCCCTGAGTTGGAAACGATACATGAAAAGTTTTATCAGGCAAAATATGGTGTTATGGAAGTGCTCAGCCAGTATTTTAGTGGTAATAAGAACAAGGGCCAGCTGGAGATAGAGGAAATGCTGAGGGTGGGTGTACCTGTCACCGCTGCTGGTGAGCTCATCCTCGATTCCAAACAAGTGCTTATCCGCCCCCCAACTGACGGCTCCCCTTATTTCTTGAGCACAACTGACTTTGACTCACTCCGGCTTGACCAAGAGGGCCAGGCATCCTGTTGGTGGGCCATGGCAGGATTGTTTGCCCTGATGGGCGTCGGTGTAGTTCTGTGGGGAGGGCTTCGTTGGTATAGGCGGATCCAAATGAAGTGGGAGAGAGAGAGGTTTATGAGGGAGTTTAAACAGGTTGGGACGGAGGAAGAGAACCTTCAGAATATGTGTGTAATCTGTTTAAGTACTCCGAAGGGTTGTGTTTTGCTGGATTGTGGTCATGTATGTTGTTGTTACAGGTGCTATCAGGCACTACCTCAGCCAAAGTGTCCAATTTGCAGGCAGACAATCAAGAGAGTCGTGCCCCTCTATCAACCCTGAAAATAAGTCCACACAGGCTCGTGGATTAAGAGATCTACAGAAGTATGAGATATTAGGGAGAGGCTGGTAAAATAAAAGCAGTTGTCCTGTACCAAGCCACAGAGAAATAGAAGCTAAAAACAAGCAATAGAATAAAAAAGAAACCCGACAAAAGAGAACACCGATAGAAAGGGGAGAAAAATGATTACCCTGCAGTACAAAATCTTCAAGTTCTCAAAGGCAAACATTTTAAATGAGTACATTTTGTTCTCTGCACTCCCTGCTCATTTTCTTCATGTCATAATGAATCTGGAAACCAAAAAATAAAGGTTCATACACCACCACTCAGACTCACACAGAATAAACACAATCTAACTCAGGTAGCAAGGAAAAACTTGCAGGTTTATTAAAATTAAGTTTTATTTGTTTAGCACTTTTTATAATTAACATTGTCACAAGGCAGCTTTATGTAGTAAAAGCAAATGTGAGGGTGCGCAATACTATTCTGTGCATGAAAAGATTACATTTGATCTTTGAATTCTCGCACTAAATGTCTCAAACTGGAGATGGAGACAACCAAGCATTGGATGAGTTTATTGGTAAGAGGTAATTTTAGCCATCAATTAATAGATGGGTACAGAAAGGAAATAATTTTAAATGCCTCCCAGTGATAAAACAGAGGAGACTACATCAGGAATCTGGTTGTATGCAATGTTGAGCATTTCTTGTTTTACTGTAACTTGGTCACATTATTACTTGGCCATTGATAACTTTTTAACTAGAAAGTAATAAATTCTTTGGGAGTCTAAGCGTCAGTCATTAAACCCTATTGTAATTGCTGTGACATCACATCTCTCTATGACAGGGGTGTCAAACTCGTACCACAAAGGGCCATGTGGCTGCAGGGTTTTGTTTCAACCAAGCAGGAGCACACCTTTGGTGGCTCATTTAATCAACCCATCTGAGCCTTCAGTCAGCTCATTGGTCAATATGTTTGCTCTGTACAGAGTCTGACCAATCAACTGCCTGAACACTCGGCTCAGTTGATTAAATGAGCTAAGTGGTGTGCTGCTGCTTGGCTGAAACAAACCTGCAGCCACATGGCCCTTTGTGGCATGAGTTTGATACCCTTGCTCAATGACATTCATCTCTGGTTTATCATGTTCGTCTTCATCAGCATAACACTTTCTCATATTTTATCTTTCATCATCTTGTCTTATTTACAGAGTTCTTTCTGCGTGCAGTGTACATGTTTTCTTGTGATACTCAAGGTTTTGTCACAGTGCAAATACTGGCGAAAAGGTCAATTGGCTACTCTAAACTGCCATGATGAGGCAGAGATGGAAACCACAAGAGGGAATAAAATCAAAAAGTTTCTGGTGCACGTTTTTGAGTAGATGGATGTTCTGCCAGTCTCCGGCTCTTAAACCCCTGTGTGTGAATAATATACAGGTTTTATTAAAATCATTCATGAATTAAGGGATGGTTGTGTTGTTTGAAATGTAATATGTGTAATAAAGAATTAGTAATGCTGATACAGGGTCAGAAAGCGAGCGAGGGATTCAGTGTTGATCTCTTACGCTTCGTTGCTGGAACGATCAGCCCTGTAGTAGTGTTTTCACTTGCATTACATCACTTTGAATCGCTTTCTCTTCATCGCTAATATCTGATTTTCATGCAATTCTCTCCAATTCATCAACAAAAGAATTGTGATGGAGATATAATTAAATACAAATGAATGATAATGCACTTTTGGGTGGAGTGAATTTTTATTTTAATGAGCTGCCCCAGTAAGTTTCTCTTCATCTAAGCCGTGTAAATATACCCCAAATTCCCCTATTTCATGTTACGTATTTGATTACCCTTGGAAAGGGAAACACTTGGTGCTGTTTCTAATAAACTAAAAGTACTGAGTTTGGAATTCAGGTGATGATTGAAAATATATATTTTTAATTTTGGGAGGATTTATAATGTCAAATTTTATTGTGTTTGATGCTGTTATGCATTCAGTTAATTTCACACTGCGCATTTTTTATTGTTTAAAACGAAGTGAAACAGTAGTACTCATCCGTTCATTTTCTGTAACCGCTTAATCCCAACTAGGATCACGGGGAAGCTGGCACAAATCCCAGCCAACTCTGGGTGAGGGCAGAGCACACCCTGGACAGCTCGACAGGCCATCACTAGGTGGAAACACGCTGATGACTATGCAGCTACTCTTGACAAAAGTCAGCAATGGTTATTTTACAGCCTCACACCATAGACAGTGAGAGACATGGCGGGTCTTTGATAACCCAGTTAGCTGCACTGGGGGTGACAGTGATAACCCGAGAGAGTGGGGCTTGAACCCCCAACTGAAGGATCAGTGATCCAGCACCTTTACCATTAGGCCACCACTGCACCCAGAGTAGTACTTCTGAATCAAATGTTTCTTCAAAGGAGTGTGTAATCCTTAAATATTTTCATGAATCATGATAAGCTCATGATAAATTCACAATTCAATGATATGACAGAGATGGGGTTCTCACATCCACCATAAACACCACCAGAGGTCACCCTCACACCTTTTAATTTCTTTTTCCGCATCTGCTGTTCCATGTGGTTTAGAGTTCCTCTGCTTGCATTTTCGTAATGGTTTAATCCTATGAAGCACAGAGAGACCGGTGTCTATCGCAGCGAAGGTGGAGTATAACCTGGACAGCTCGTAGGGTAACACTCAACCATTCACACTCCCAGCGAAAATTTGGAACAGTCAGTTATCCTAATGTGCATGTCTTGGTGCATGAGCTTCGAGGTCAGCACACAAGAACGATGGAGTAGTATTGGGAAAGCAGGCGGTGGGGCGGCCCGCCACAGGTGTACCACAGCATAGCACTTTCTTTTGCGCCATTTCCTCCTGAGGTGCTCCACCCTATATTATCTATCATGTGTATGTGTGTTTATGTACAGGTATACCTTGGTTTCCGTCGTTAATTGGTTCCAGGAGAGATGCTGTAAGTCGAAAACGACTTAACTCGAATTAGCTTGTCTCTAGGCGAGCCAAAGGCTATGCCAAATTTACTTGTATAGTGTTATCTTCTTTTCCTTTTGGCTTTTCCCTTCCGGGGTCGCCACAGCGAATCATCTGCCTCCATCTCACCCTATCCTTTGCATCTTCTTCTCTTACACCAACGACCTTCATGTCCTCCTTCACTACATCCATGAATCGTCTCTTTGGTCTTCCTCTAGGCCTTCTGCCTGATAGTTCCAACCTCAGCATCCTACTACCAATATACTCACTATCCCTTCTCTGTACATGTCCAAACCATCTCAATCTAGCCTCTATGACTTTGTCTCCAAAACGTCTTCCATGTCCCTCTGATGTGCTCATTCCTGACTCTATCCATCCTCATTGCTCCCAAAGAGAACCTCAACATTTTCATCTCTGCTACCTCCAGTTCTGCCTCCTGTCTTTTCTCCAGGGACACTGTTTCTAAACCATACAACATCGCTGGCCTCAACACCGTCTTGGACACTTTTCCTTTCATTCTTGCCGATACCCTCCTATCACACATCACACCAGACACTTTTCTCCAACCATTCCAACCTGCCTGCACACTCTTCTTCACCTCTTTTCCACACTCTCCATTGCTCTGGATTGTTGAGCCTAAGTACTTAAAATCCTCCACCTTACTTATCTCTCCTCCCTGTAACCTCACCGTTCCTCTTGGGTCCTTGTCATTCATACACATGTATTCTGTCTTACTGAGGATAACCTTCCCCTCTCCAGGGCATACCTCCACCTCTAGATTTTCCTGCACTTATTCTCTGCTCTCACTACAGATCACAATATCATCTGAAAACATCATAGTCCATGGAGATTCTTGTCTAACCTCATCCGTCAGCCTGTCCATCACCATAGCAAACAAGAAGGGGCTCAGAGCTGACCCTTGATGCAGTCCTACCTCAACCTTGAACTCTTCTGTCACACCAACAGCACACCTCACCACTGTCTTACATCTCTCATACATGTCCTGCACCATTCTAACATACTTCTCTGCCACTCCAGACTTCCTCATGCAATACCACAGTTCCTCTCTCGGCACCCTGTCATATGCTTTCTCCCGATCCACAAAGGCACAATGCAGCTCCTTCTGACCTCTGTACTCTATTAACACCCTTAAAGCGAACACTGCATCTGTGGTGCTCTTTCTTGGCATGAAATTAGACTGTTGTTCACAAATTCTGACCTCTGCCCTTAGTCTAGCTTCCACTGTTCTTTCCCATAACTTCATTGTTTGGCTCATCAACTATCCCTCAGTAGTTGCCACAACTCTGCACGTCTCCCTTGTTCTTAAAAATGGGCACCATCACACTTCTCCTCCATTCCTCTGGCATCCTCTCACTCTCGAAGACCTTGTTGAATTTTCTTGTCAGGAAATCTAATGCTACCTCTCATAGACACTTCTATACCTCCACCGATATGTCATCAGGACCAACTGCTTTTCCATTCTTCATCCTCTTCAATGCCCTCCTCACTTCACCCTTACTAATCTTTGCTACTTCCTGGTCCTCAACAGTCACCTCTGCTACTCTTTTTTATCTCTCATTTTACTCATTCATCAGCTCTTCAAAGTACTCTTTGAATCTTCCCAACACACTTCTGTCATCAGTCAATACATTTTCCTCTCTGTCCTTAATCACTATAACTTGCTGCACGTCCTTCCCATCTCAATTCCTCTGCTGTGCCAACCTGTTTAAATCATTTTCTCCCTCTTTACTTTCCATCCGAGCATACAAGTCATCATATGCCCTCTGTTTGGCCTTTGACACCGCTACCTTCGCCTTACGCTGCGTCTCCCTGGACTCCTGTTTACTTTCTTCGGTCCTCTCAATGTCCCACTTATTCTTAGCTAACCTCTTCCTTTGTACACACTCCTGCACGTCCTCATTCCACCCCCAAGTCTCCTTATCTACTCTCCTACCTGTCTCCCTGATCACATTGGCTGTGGTTGTCCAGTCATCTGGAAGCACTTCCTGACCACCCAAAGCCTGTTTCAACTCCTCCTTGAAGACAACACGACACTCTTCCTTTTTAGCTTCCACCACTTTGTGTTCTGCTCTGCCTTTGCCTTCTTCACCTTTCTCGCCATCAGCGTCATCCTGCACACCACCATCCTATGCCGTTTGGCAACACTCACCCAATACTACTTTGCAGTCACTGACTCCCTTCAAATTACATCACCTGTACAAGATGTAGTCTACCTGTGTGCTCCTACCCCGGCTTTTATAAGTCACCCTATGCTCCTGTCTCTTCTGGAAGAAAGTATTTACCACAGCCATTTCCATCCTTTTTGCAAAATCGACCAACATCTGTCCTGCGTTCCTGTCCTGGATACTAAACCTGCCTATCACTTCCTCGTCCCCTCTGATTCCTGCACAGACATGTCCATTGAAGTCTGCCTCAATGACCACTCTTTCACCTCTTTGGGTACTCTACATCACTTCATCTAACTCACTCCAGAATCTCTCCTTCTAGCTCACATCCTGCCTGTGGGGCATAAGCACTAACAACATTGAACATCACGCCTTCAATTTTTAACTTGACTCATCACTCTGTCTGACACTCTTTTCACTTCTAGAACATTCCTGACAAACCCCTCCTTCAAGATGACTCCTACTCCATTTCTCTTCCCATCCATACCATGAAAAAACAGCTTAAACCCTGCTTCTAGCCTTGCTACCTTTCCACCTGGTCTGAACACACAGTATGTCCACCTTCCTCCTCTGCATCATGTCAGCCAGCTCTCTACCTTTTCCTGCCATAGTTCCAACATTCAAAGTCCCTAATTTCAGTCTGAGACTCATGCCTTTCCTCTTCTCTCTCTGCCTACGGACACGCCTCCCACCTCTCCGTCTTCGACCAACAGTAGTCTAATTGTCAGCATATCACATAAAGTTACTCTAAACGAGCTATTAACCTGATCATCTGAATCAACGAATTAACTTTAAAAACCTGTAAAAGATTCCTGAGGCTTTTAAAAACTCCCAGCCTGGTTCATTACTCAAAACCGCAATCATGGTGAAGACTGCCGACCTGACTGCTGTCCAGAAGGCCATCATTGACACCCTCAAGCAAGAGTGTATGACACAGAAAGAAATCTCTGAGCGAATAGGCTGTTCCCAGAGTGATGTATCAAGGCACCTCAGTGGGACGTCTGTGGGAAGGAAAAAGTGTGGCAGAAAACACTGCACAACCAGAAGAGGTGACTGGACCCTGACGAAGATTGTGGAGAAGGACGGATTCTAGACCTTGAGGGACCTGTGAAAGCAGTGAACTGGGCTACAGGTGCCGCATTCCCCAGGTCAAGCCACTTTTGAACCAGAAACAGCGGCAGAAGCGCCTGACCTGGGCTACAGAGAAGCAGCACTGGACTGTTGCTCAGTGGTCCAAAGTACTTTTTTGGGATGAAAGCAAATTTTGCATGTCATTCAGAAATCAAGGTGCCAGAGTCTGGACGAAGACTGGGGAGAAGGAACTGCCAAAATGCTTGAATTCCGGTGTCAAGTACCCACAGTCAGTGATGGTCTGGGGTGCCATGTCAGCTGCTGGTGTTGGTCTACTGTGTTTTATCAAGGGCAGGGTCAATGCAACTAGCTATCAGGAGATTTTGGAGCACTTCATGATTCCATCTGCTGAAAAGCTTTATGGAGATGAAGATTTCATTTTTCAGCACGACCTGGCACCTGCTCACAGTGCCAAAACCACTGCTAAATGGTTTACTGACCATGGTATTACTGTGCTCAATTGGCCTGCCAACTCTCCTGACCTGAAGCCCATAGAGAATCTGTGGGATATTGTGAAGAGAAAGTTGAGAGACACCAGACCCAACACTGTGGATGAGCTTAAGGCCGCTATCGAAGCATCCTGGGCCTCCATAACACCTCAGCAGTGCCACAGGCTGATTGCCTCCATGCCACGCCGCATTGAAGCAGTCATTTCTGCAAAAGGATTCCCGACCAAGTATTGAGTGCATAACTGAACATAATTATTTGAAGGTTGACTTTTTTGCATTAAAACCACTTTTTTTATATATTGGTCGGATGAAATATGCTAATTTTTTGAGATAGGAACTTTTGGTTTTTCTTTACTTTTTTGCCAAAATTATCAATATTAAAACAATAAAAGGCTTGAAATACATCAGTTGTGTGTAATGAATATAAAATATATGAAAGTCTAATGTTTATCAACACATTACAGAAAATAATGAACTTTATCACAATATGCTAATTTTTTGAGAAGGACTAGTATATATATGGGGCACTGATGGTTTATTGGATAGGACGCAGGATCGCTGATCCTAAGGTTGGGGGTTCGAGTCCCCACAGGGTTGTTACTGTCCCCCCAGTGCAGCTAACTGGGTTATCAAAGGCAGGCCATGTCTCTCACTGTCTGTGGTAAGAGGCATGTAAAAGAACCATTGCTGACTTTCATAAAGAGTAGGCTGCAAAGCCGTCAGCGTGTTTCTGTCCCTTGCTAAAAAAAAAGGGTTGTGACACGAAGGGCATCTGACGTAAAACCCCATGCCAAATCAAATGTGCGAATCACATGATTCGCTGTGGCGACTCTCGAGAACGGGAAAAAGCCGAAAAGAAAAGAAGATATATATATATATATATATATATATATATATATATATATATATATATATATATATATATATATACACACACACACATACACACACGTTTGTGTGTTGGTCCAGAGAGAGAGACTGGTGATATCATTATTCTCAGGAAGAAAATGAAGGGGTTTTTTGTGCAATACAGTACTGTATTAATCCTCCAAGGGAAGTTATTGCCTCTGCATTTAACCCATCCAAAGTGAGAACGCACACAGAACAGTGGGCTGCCACACACATTGGGTCGCGAGCCAGAGAGCAGTTGGGGATTAGGTGCCTTGCTCAAGGGCACTTGAGCCATGAAGGTGGATGAAAGGAAGGTGCAGGTCACTCCCCCACCATCATACATTTTTCTTGCTGATTTGGGAATTGAGCATATTTGTACATTCAGGTCCTGTAATAGATTATTGTTTTTTTTTTTTTATCTCAACTTACACTGATGCAACTGCCTTTCAAAATGTGGCCACGGATGATGGTGGCCATGGCAACTGGTTTTTGTGTTGAAAGACAGTAAAACTTTTCATGAGTGGAAGGTTGTGTTGTAGGCCAATGCCTATGGGCAGAAAATAAAACAAACAGTGATTATCATGGTTGCCTGAGGAGGAACAAAAGGCTAAGGTGACTGATACAGCAGCCACAGGCAGCTGATAAAAGAAGGTGATGCATGAAGCTGGGAAAGGTACCATTTGAGACCGTGAGGCAGAAGCAGCAGCATACGAAGGAGGGGGAGCAGGACCATGGCCAACCTTGCCTTGCTCAGGGGTTATAGAAGGAAGAGCAAATATCAATGACTGGATATTTGCCTCAGGCAGAGCCTATGGTGAGGCCTGTAGCAGTGGAAGGTGAGATTTGGTGGTTTTCAGCAATTCCCTGCTGTAAAATATAACTTTCCTGTCTGCTTACACACTTATTGTGTGTGTGTGTGTGTGTATGTATATACACATATAATATTTTTAAAAAATCGAATAAAATATATACACAAAATATAATCTGGTAAAGAAGAGTCCATGTTAATGGTATTATATCTGATCAATGTCAACCAACTGTCTGTCTGTCTTCCTTTTGGCTTTTTCCCTTTTTCACTCGGGAGTCGCCATAGCGAATCATCTGATTCGGCAGAGGTTTTTACGTCGGATGCCCTTCCTGTCGCAACCCTTTTAGCAAGGGACAGAAACACGCTGACGACTTTGCAGCTACTCTTTACAAATGTCAGCAATGGTTCTTTTACATGCCTCTCACCATAGACAGTAAGAGACATGGCCCGCCTTTGAGAACCCAGTTAGCTGCACTGGGGGGGACAGTGACAACCCTGTGGAGAGTGGAACTCGAACCCCCAACCTTTGGATCAGCAATCCAGCGCCCTATACCACTAGACCACCACTGCCCCGATCATGTTCATAATCACAACGATCTTGGCATTGGATATCACATGGTCCTCGATGCCTTTTTCATCCCTGCAGTTGTGCGCACCTTGGTGTCATCTTCCCCTGAACTCAAACAGAGGTCTGATGTGAACAACGCAGTGCTTTGACTCCATGGCTTCCATGACTCAGTTGCAGTCAGGCCACTGGGCCGGACCGCTGATGCTGTTCAGGAAACAGGGCAATGTCATATACATGTATATATGTAGTGATTGGGTCATCAACTAATTCGTCAGTGGTCCAGAGCAATCGCACAGGCCAAAGCAATATGATGCCAAGACATCAGCCTTTACAAAACCTTCAGCATTATCAGGACCAACAGAATCATGAAGAATAAATTCCAACATGATTTACAATCAGCATGATGGATTCTGTCAGAATAGCCAAAATGTGTCTATACATACAGCAGGGTTGTAGTAGGTCCTGGTTCCACAGTGATTGTTCCTTCCCGGGTCCCACTGGAGAGCTCTGGGCACCAGATCTAGTTGTGGAACTCCGGAGGTGTGATGTTGGTGTGGTTTCCACCCTCTGGTGTTCTGGAACAGTAGCTGGGCTTGCAGGGAGTGTGGCAGTTGAGGCTGAAAAACCAAACTGTGTAAATACATCAAACATAACATTAAGAGCACCAAGTACAGCATCATAGAAAAGATTTACTGGTATATGTATACCAGAAAAATAGATGACAGTATACCGTTTGGCTTCAGTAAATAATCAATAGGCTCTTCAACTACAACCGACAACCAAACGTCAGTGTAACAAACAAAACAATCACAACATCTAAACTATAGGGTTCATTCTATGCAACTTTCTTGGCTTCTTCAGTGTAGGGCAGGATGTGCCGCCCACCATAGAGCCTGCAGAATCTAGGCTTTATATTTCTTTCTTGTGTGTGTGTGTGTGTGTGTGTGTGTGTGTGTGTGTGTGTGTGTTGATATATATGAGATTATTATATTTATGTATACTCGTTAGTAAACTATGTAGTCAGCCCCATTCTTTAGTTGGATTAATAATTGAAATACTGGAAACAGGAATAAAAACTCTCACTGATATTTACAATGAACTGATAATGCCTACAGTTTATAAGAACACGTCAACATCTATTGATTTATCCATTCATTGAACAGCTCGCCATCACATGCTTAAATAAGTCAATAAAAACACTAAACAATGTTGTAAAATGTTTGAGGAACATCCAACTTCTGAACTTCAAAACTATGGAAGGCTCGGTTTGTCCGAAATCAGGATAACACAATACAAGCCATGTTAATCCCAGGAGAGCAAATGTAGAATTTTTTTTTTTTTTAACCCTAAAACAAACTGCCCTTTGTGGTGTATGCATGCTTCATGTAATCCCAAATGGGTTTTCGTGAATCCTGCAGCTGTCACATAAAAATGTAAGTAGTTTTGATGGAGAGTTTTGGATTGTTTTTTGTTTTTGCATAATCAGCCTTGTTTCATGGCATTTTCCTTAACTTTTCCCTCTATTCTTCCTTAATTTCCTTATTTTTTAAATTTGATGAATATTTAAAAAAAGAAACGTAATGCAGTGAAGCCACATGAATTGCAGCGCGAAGTAGCAAGGGATCACTGTATATACTGAAAATGACGTAATAAGCGCTCTGCATCCAATAAGCTCCAACCCCACCCCCCATGTGTACTGGGAGCAAAATCGTACATCTTCTTTTCCTTTCGGCTTTTTACCTTCAGGGGTCGCCACAGCGAATCATCTGCCTCCATCTCACCCTAACCTTTGCATCTTCTTCTCTTACACCAACTACCTTCATGTCCACCTTCACCACATCCATGAATCGTCTCTTTGGTCTGTCTTCCTCTAAACCTTCTACCTCGTAGTTCCAACCTCAGCAGATCAACTTACCAATTTTATTTAATCAGTCTCTGTAACGGTAAAATGAGGCGTTCACTGCCTGTGAAAGTGAGTTTACACGGTATTTCAAGACCCCCTGCCACTGGGGAATGTCTATAATGTTCATCAGTAACAACACATTTGATCGTTCCGCCATGCTTTAAAAAACAGGAAAATATTTTGCTGTTCTTTTGGTAAATGTCCAACAAGATGAAGCATTACAAACTGCTACAGCAAAACTATGGGATGCTCTGAATGAATGGAGCGACGAGCCAGATATGGACCTATCAGAAAGTGATGACGAGTATTTTTCACCCGATTCTCCTGCTCACTAACTTTATACATTTAAGGACGTTCCTGGCCATGTGCTAAAGTTGACCTTTGTGTTGCGTGCCTTTTTTAATAAGGTTAGAGAATACGGTGCAGGCTCTCGGAGACCGTTGCTCTTTACTGGATCTCACCAGGTCATTCAGACTCCCAGGCCTTCTTTCATGCACTCTTTTCTTCCGCTTCTCCTGCATGCTTTCCATGAGGTTCAGGTCAGTGGACTGCGATGTCCATCTGTGGTCAGTTACCCATTACTGTGTTAATTTTAGATAACTGTCCAAAACTGAAAAATGTACAATTTAAATAATAAACATTTCAGTTACACTGTGTTCACTTATAATTTAAACCTTTTCACTTAAGAATTTTGATTTCATTGTTTTGTCCATTCTAAATGTACTATAATGAATTAATTTTTTTATTAATATATACTATGTGTTCCAGTAATCATGGAGGAAGCTGTGTGTGAATTTAAACAATTCTGTTTGGTGTAAAAGAATATTTTTTGAAAATGAAGTGACAGACCTGTTGAATTGTGTCTTTTTCTGAGATGGTGTGTGATACAGCGTTCAAACACGCCTTCTATACCCCTTTTCTTACACTGTGAGGAAACGTAAGACAAACATTTAATAACGAAAAATGTATTTATACAAATGATTTTCTGAAGTGTGTCTCTCATCTTCTGACTCCTGACCCTCCTACAACTCTGCAGCGCTTTCTGAAAACAATATACTGCCTTTCAAATGAGAACAATGGCTTTTCTCCTCTTTTGCCTTTCCTCCCCATCCCTTCTTCTTGCTCCCTCTCTCCATCCCTCATTCCGTGCTCCCTGTGACATCCCTGCCATGAGAGGAGTGAGGAGAAAGAAATACAGATCGCTTCTTTGTCCTGAGATGACCCTGTTAAATGTCAGTGCCACACACACACACACACACACACACACACACACACACACACACACACACACACACACACACACACACTGCAGGCATTTGACTTTTTGGAGTTTGATGATGTCAGCCATTCTCAAATACAACAAAAATTCTCATTTTAAAATATAATAAACATGCAAAATATTATATTGTAACTTAGAAATAATGTTTTCTTCAAAAGATATAAAAATATTCCCTCATGGTGTAAATGTGTGTTTTAGCATTTATTTTTTCACTTTTATATTATTTACTGTTTAATTTGGGCAGTGGTGCTGCAGTTAACACTCACGGGTTCATACCCTGCTACCACCAAGCTGCTACTGTTGGTCCCCTGAGTGAGGCCCTTAAACCTCAACTGCTCAGAAGTATAAAAATGATAAATTCCAGTTGCTGGGGATAAAAAACAAAATGTAAACTTTTATAAAAGTTGTGATGGAGTCAGTGTGTACTGTATACACATTATTATTGTGCCAGCATTAGATGTGTACACGCGCGCACACACACACACACACACACACACACACACACACACACACACACACACACACCCATCTTCCCCCCAATCCCCCCCCATGCATACACACATTCTGAGTCTCTTGACCCTGAGAAATATTTTGGGTGGGTTGATTTGCAAAAAATAATAACCTGTGTGTGTGTGTGTGTGTGTGTGTGTGTGTGTGTGTGTGTGTGTGTGTGTGTGTGTCTGAGAGAGAGAGAGAGAGAGAGAGAGAGAGAGAGAGAGAGCAAGAGAGAGAGAGAGAGAGAGAGAGAGAGAGAGAGAGAGAGAGAGAGAGATAGCGAGAGAGAGAGAGAGAGAGAGAGAGAGAGAGAGAGAGATTCAGACATTCATCCTGTTGTTAGGATTATGGTTAAGGTTAAAGTTAAGGTTTGAGATTATGGTTAGGGTAAGTCTCCAGGAAATCAATGTCAATGTAAGTCTCTGAATTTTCATAGAATTACTCTGCCCTCACCAGGAGTCGGCTAAGATGGGCACTAAACTCCTCAGAACCCTAATTGGGATTAAGTGGTTCAGAAAATGAATGAAAAAAGGTAACTGCATGATTATATAGTATTGAAGTGTGATATGACTGTCAGTTACAGTTGCTGTTTCCCATGTTGACTCGAAGAAACTGCGGTAAGTGTACTGTAATATTAAATGGCCCGTGGCTCCAGGATTTCATCAATTATTCAATTTTTTTGAGGATTTGCAGTTTGTTTTTTTCTCCTTAATTAAAAAATATTTACAATGGTTTATTAATAAATGTGCATTTATGATGAAAATGGGGTAATATTCTAAATAAGGTTTAGAATATATAAATATCAGTTCATGTTCTGTAACCGCTTAACCCTAATTAGGCTTGAGGGGAGGCTGGCGCCCATGACAGCTGGACAGCTCGCTAGGCCATCGCAGTGCAGACACACACTGATGGCTTTGCAGCTCCTCTTGTCGAAAGTCAGCAATGGTTCTTTTACATGAACCTCACACCATAGACAGTGAGAGACATGGCCGGCCTTTGTAACCCAGTTAGCTGGATTGGGGGACAGTGACACCCTCATGGAGAGTGGGACTCGAACCCTCAACCTTAGGATCAGTGATCCAGCGCCCTATACCATTAGGCCACCACTGCCCATAATATAAAAATATGTCAATCTCAATATATAAAAGTAAAATACTTTTACCTACCAACTAAACTGCATTTTTTGTCAATATAAACAAATGTTGAATGGGGCAGTGGTGGTCCAGTGGTATAGGGTGCTGGATCGCTGATCCAAAGGTTGGGGTTCAAGTCCCATATGCTGCTTTCTTTATTGACTTTTTATGTAACATTTTATTTTAAGTGGAAAAACTCATTCATTCATTTTCTGTAAGTGCTAAATCCTAATTAGGGTCCCGGGGAGGCTGCGCCCATCCCAACCAACTTTGGGTGAGGCAGAGTGCACCCTGGACAGCTCACCAGGCCATCGCAGGGCTGAAACTCGCTGATGGCTTTGCAGCTACTCTTGTTGAAAATCAGCAATGTTCTTTTACAGCCTCGCACCATAGACAGTGAGGGACATGGCTGACCTTTGATAACCCAGTTAGCTGCACTGGGGGGGACAGTGACAACCCATTGGGATTGGCTTGAACCCCTAACCATAGGATCAGTGATCCAGCATCTTACCACCAGACCACCACTGCCCCCGCAGGAAAACTAATGTTTGGAAATCTTACACCTAGGGGCAATTTGTAACTTTGGATTTTTATACAATTTTACTAAGTACTGTATGTGACTTTTGAAATTAAGTGTTTGCAACAGATCTTATTTAAGGGCTTTATAGCAAAACTGGGTCAGTGGTGGTCTAGTGGTGTAGGGCGCTGGATTGCTGATCCTAAGGTTGGGGGTTTGAGTCCCACTGTCCACAAGGTTGTCACCCCCCCCCCCCCCCACCCCCACCCCCCCCGTGCAGCT
>CM045743.1:19733939-19736439 GCA_024760905.1 Plotosus lineatus
ACCCCCTCTTTCCCCCTCTCTTGCTCTCTCTCTCTCCCCCTTTCCCTCTTACTCTTCCTGTTTTTCTGTCTCTGTGACAACTTTAATTATTTTAAAGTGTTTTCATTCTTTATTAAACCTTTAAACTTGTTTTTGTTGCTCTTGTCACTTTATTTACACTGCAGTAATTCTGTAAATTAAACTTAATGAAGTGTACGATGTGATGCATGTACTTGTGTTTAATGGATTCGATTCTTGTACACCGTAAAGGCTTTAATATCTTTCATCTGTAAATCCTCTCTGATTTTATTTATCCATTCACTAAATTAATCCTATTAGGGTTGCAGGGAGGGTAACGTCTATCTCAGGCAACTCTGAGCAAAAACCGGACACACTTTAAACAGCTCACCAGGCCATCGCAGGGCCAAAACACACACAACCATTCACAGTCACACTGAAGGGAAACGTGGAACAGCCAATCAGGCTAATATTCATATTTTTGGACCGTGGGAGGAAAACAGAAGACCCGGGGGGGGGACCTACACAAACAGGGGGACAGCATGCAAACATCATGGAGAAACATTCGCACTGAGCCTGGGGCTCAAACTCAGAACCTTCTTGCCGTGAGGTGGACATGCTAACCACTACACCACCATACCACCCTGTGATTGATTTTTGTTTTGTTTTTTTGTTTTTTGTAAATTTTGGTGTATTTTGGCAGAAGATTGGCTTTTAAATCCTGTGATAAAATTCTGTGAACGAAGATTTGGAAAAAGGTGCACATCTTGGCGAACTCTGGGCAAGAACAGAGTACACCCTGGACAGCTCCCCAGGCCATCTCAGGGCAGAAACACGCTAATGACTATACAGCCTACACGTGCCAATAGTCAGCAATGCTTATTTTGCAAACCTTTCACTACACGCAGGAAGAGACATGCCCGGCCTTTGGTAGCCCGGATGGCTGCACTGGGGGCACAGCAGCGACAACCTGTTGTAGTGGGGCTTGAACCCTTGACCTTGGGATGAGTGATCCAGCACCCCAGCACCAGGCCACCCCTGCTAAGCAGCAAGTTTTACCCACCCTGTATTCCCAGGAGTGGGGCCGGTGGTGTAGTGGTTAGGGTGCTGCGCTCATGATCGGGAGGTTATGAGTTCAAATCCCATTGAGACTCTCATTGTGCTAAGACCCCTGGGCAAGGTCTCAACCACAAGTGTGCCTCTGTTCACCCAGCAGTGTAAATGGGTACCAGTAAAAATATACTGGGAAGGTAACCTGCGATGGACTAGCGTCCCATCCAGGAGGAGTTGTACGTCTGGTCGCTTCACGCTATGGAAACCGGGGGATAAGCACCGGCCTGATGAGCCACGAGGCTCGGGTGTCAGAACCCAACAGACTTTACCTACCTTCCTTTATTCCCATGACTTGTCTACAGGAGCTACAGGCTGATCCCGATAATAATATTATCTACAGCATCAAGTACAATGAAGAGGAGAGATAATGAGCTTTCAGTTATACCCTAATCTCTCTCTCTCTCTCTCTCTCTCTCTCTCGCTCATGCCTACACACACAGAGCTGACATTAAACCGGTCATTAACCCTTTAAGTAGCTGCATCATCAAATATCCCTTCATCAAAAATATGAAATAATTTTAGCAAAGATAAAAATGAAGTGATGAAAAGATTTAATTCTGTATTCATTATCTCTGCTTTATTATCCTTCGTAGGACATGGAGAGCTGGTAAAATGTAGGAGGGGTGGAGTGGCTTGAGAAAAGACTACGCAAGAAATAAATAGAGGATAGGCAGAACTCAATAAAAAAAGAAGGCAGTGTTAGGATAGGACCCAAGTTAGGGGTGTGGTTGGGTATAAACACGGAGTCTGCACACAGCTGTCTGGGGCCCTTCAGCTTCACTCCCTCCTTCCTCCATCTCGATATTCTTTCTCCAGATTCATCCTCTGTTTTCTAATCTTAAGCAAAGCTGCCCAGCAGAAACATCAGACGGAAAACATGCTGACGCTGCTGGTGCTCACATCCGCGGTGCTGCTCAGTACAGGTAAAAAAAAAAAAACTCTAAAACTTTGTACAGTCGGACCTGTAGTCTTCATTATCACAGCCATATACGTTAATATATAATATATAATATATAATGTGATAATTTTTTACGTAGAACTATACTTTTTAAAAATCAGAATGAAACAACAATTCACTGAAATAAATATAAAACTTTTTATTTTTTTAAATTTATTCTGTTCTACTCTGTAACATATTTTATCCTTGTGAACTTTCCTCACAGAGTAATAAAGCGTCTGTCTATCTATCTATCTATCTATCTATCTATCTATCTATCTATCTATCTATCTATCTATCTATCTATCTATCTATCTATCTATATATCTATCAATCAATCTATCTATCTATCTATCTATCTATCGATCTATCTATCTATCTATCTATCTATCGATCGATCGATCGATCTATTAATATATGTGTCTGTCTGTCTGTCTGTCTGTCTGTCTGTCT
>CM045743.1:19743939-19823939 GCA_024760905.1 Plotosus lineatus
TTCATGTTTTCCACCTTGATGGGAATAAGCACTTACCATTTCACTCCGCTGATAACATTTTAATAAGCGCCCACCAACTCCAATTTTTAAAGCACTCTGGGCGCTTATCATGTTGAATACGGTAAATAGTTCTATCAAATCAGAGAGAAAAAAGATAAATTGACTGATGTTGCAGTGGATTATAGTGTATTTTGGTCTGTATCTCCGAAGAGTTAGATTCGACTCATTTTTTCAGATCGAGTCACATATGAGAAACACTTATCAACAAGTTAGGGATGTTGGAGAGTAGTTTGGGAACAATGACAAAAAAATTCAGACATGGCTGGTGAAAAAATTATGACCGTTTATTCAGCTGATGATTGAAAATTTTTGAGGAGAGTTTTAGATTTACCACAGGAACATTTTACCAAAAAGTTTTTTTAAAAATGTAGTTCCCCTCAATTTAGCAACGGGAATTTTTCACTTTTGGTGAGACACCATATTTAATAATAACAGGAGCGCTATAGACTCATTTACTATGATGCAACCTAGAGAGAACAGACAGGTACATTTCTACTGCTACCTCCAACATTCATCTTTTTACCTGTTAAGACAGTGAGACAGCAGTTTAATATCTACCTTTTTGTTTGTTTTGACTTTGTGAATGCTAGCTAGAAAAACACAAATTTATTTCAAACTATACACGATGTAGTTTCGTGATAAAAGTTATGAAGATTCACCTTCTATAATCACCTGAAGAGAGAGGATGGTTTCACCACCCCTCGAAACAGATCTGTAGTGATAAATGGAGTTTCAATAGAAAGTCTTTGTCCTGTCCTTTTGTTATTTGCTCTACCAAAAAGTATTGAGCACTCTCCTACGGAAGGATCTACTCAGAAAATCCTCCCCAGTATATATATATATATATATATATATATATATATATATATATATATATATATATATATATATATATATATATATATATATATATATATATATATATATATATATATATACTGTATATATATATATATACTGTATATATATATATATACTGTATATATTAGAATTATTTACTTTGATTTACTTGAAAATTCCCTGATTGAACTATATACTAACTCTTATAAAATATATAAATATAGATATACAGATCAAATAAACAGATGAGATTCAGTTTATTTATTTATTTTCAGTGATGCTGAAACTTTGCAAGCTGGTATTCAATAGGCGCTCAACACGTTTTAATATTTCTTAATGATCGTTCGCATTTCTCTTTGATTCCACACAATCTTTCATCCCTTCTTTATTTACTCTTAGGGTAACTTTTCGGCTGCATCGCTCTTGTAATTTTCTTCTCTGCAGGTGACCATTAAGATCCAGATGATTGTCTTTTAGGATTTTGTTTAAAAACAAAGGAATTTTATACAGATGAGATGATTCAATCTCATATGAAGTTAAAAGACGAAAACTCTGAATAGACTAAAAGAGAGGTTCAGGTCTTTATAATAAGTCTGTCTATCTATCTATCTATCTATCTATCTATCTATCTATCTATCTATCTATCTGTCTATTTATCTGTCTGTCTGTCTATCTATACATTATTCACCTCATATATTTGTCTGATGTCTCTTGTGAGCTCCAGTTTTTGTCTGTCTGTTTGTTTGTTTCTTTCTTTCTTTCTTTCCCTCTGTCTGCTGAAATGAAATGCATTTTTCTTTAAGCACACAGGTGACTGAATTTTATAAACTGACAGATTTCGGGTCTGCGTAAAAGAAGTAACGTTTTGTTTAGGATATAACTCTTACTACAGCAATCTATAATGAAAAATCTATAATGAATATAAGGAAAACTATGTACAGTGGAGTATAGAGTACACGATCAAACTAATGTAAAAGGTAAATTACAGATGTAAAGTATAATTCATAAATAGTATATAATACTATTACTCATTCATTCGTTTTCTGAACTGCTTAATCCTAATTAGGGTCACGGGGAGGCTGGAGCCCATCTCAGCTGACTCTGGGTGAGGGCAGAGGGGACAGCTTGCTAGGCCATCGCAGGGCACACGCTGACGGCTATCCAGCCTACTATTGATGAAAGTCAGCGATGGTTCTGTTACAGCTTCTCACCATAGACAGTGAGAGATATGGCTGGCCTTTGGTAACCCAGTTAGCTTCACTGGGGCAAGAGCAGCCACAAGCATTGACAGTAGGGCTTGAACCCCCAATTTTCGGATTGGTAATCCAGCACCTTACCACTGGGCCAACACTGCCTATTACTATTACTACTATTACTAATAATACTAAGGAACAGAGCAATCTGATTGGCCACATTGATGAAACACATTATTCCGAGTGGATAATTCTTAAATTGAAGTTTGTTACGGACACTTGGAGCAGACAGTGTTACCACTGTTACACTTTAAATAGAAAAATAAAACAAAAATCTTGGGAGGGGGGGATTGTGTATGTTGTAGTGTAGTATATACTAAATCATCTTTATAGAGTGTGGTGTATTTCTGTTTTCATCCCATCCGATATAATTTTTTTTTATAGATTATAAACAGATTCTATTACTCAGTGTGGAATTCAACTCAGAGCACATGCTGCTCACCTGATCTGGTTAAAATATGTAAAAATAAACTATACAAATCATGGTTTATATTTCTTCATGTTTCTATTCGGTATATACTTAAAATTTTTAAAAGTGTTAACAAGAGTTTAAAAACTCTTATGCACCTGCTTACACCTGTGCTCAGAACTTCAATATCGGTTATAACTTAAAAATGTAAAAATACTGTTAAAAAAAAAAAAAAAAAAGTAATGTCCGTGGGCTTTTTACACCCAAGCCATGCCATAGCGGCTCATCAGGCCGGTGCTTATCCCCGGGTTCTGTAGCTGAAGCAACTAGGAGTTCAACTCCTCCTGGATGGAACGCTAGTCCATCGCAGGTTACCTTCCCAGTATATTTTTACTGGTACCCATTTATACTGCTGGGTGAACAGAGGCACACTTATGGTTAAGACCTTGTCCAGGAGTCTTAGCACAGTGAGGGTCTCAGTGGGATTTGAACTCACAACCTCCCGATCATGAGCGCAGCACCCTAACCACTGCACCACCGGCCCCACAAAAAATAAAAAATAAATAAAAAATACTGTAAGAAATAGATCATTGTTTACGTATATATTACACAGGAGCAGAAACATCAAACTCAAGAGTTGGTACGATTTATTTTACTCGTTTTCTAAACATGGCACTGATGGCACTGTCTGTTCCGAGTGATTGTAACAAATCATAAGTGACTATTCAGTTGATTTAAGAATTATCCACTCAGGATATTAAGCGTTTTTTTGATGGAGCTGAAGTTGATGTAGAGAATCATTATCAGAGACCAAGTGATACACTATCATTCAAAAGCTGAATTCAATAATTCTGTTTTCATTCATAATTTTTTTTTTAAGTAGACAGTCACATTATGATGCTGTGCGTGCCAGCTGTGCAATAATTATTACGTTTCTCCGAAGACAATGATGCAATAATGCAGTTTGTGGAAGAATACCAAGAATGATTTGATGGCTTTCCACCAATCAGATACAGGAAAATGTCTTTCAAAAAAATATCCAGTAACATTTCCATACTTTTCCTGTGTAGCATATACTACATTAATACAGAATCGGCCATAAAGACCTGCAGAATTACATGATATTTTTCATCATGTATGAATCAGATACACTTCAGAAAAGAAAACTTTATATTCTAAGGATTTTGAATTGATCATGGATCTAATGAAATCATTTGCTTTTGGAGAAAATCAGATTTGTTATGAAATATTATAGAGTTAAATTGAATGTAAAATGTTGTTATTAATGTAATAAATGTAAATCTCAGTGTTATTCTTTATTACATAAAATACATAAATTAAGTCTTGATATTCATTCCTGAGGATCAGGTTCAGATATGTGTGTGTGTGTGTGTGTGTGTGTGTGTGTGTGTGTGTGTGTGTGTGTGTGTGTGTGTGTCGATGCTGTTATGTCATGCTGCCACTCTCTGTCGGACTGACTGACGGCTTCCTGTTTTGTCCTCCCTTCCAGAAACCAAAGGTTCCCCCCGTTTACCTCTCCTTCTAATAGCTCGGTCTCGGTTTCCCCTCTTTTTCATCTTTTCCTTATTCTCTTTCTCTTGGCTGCATTCTTGGTATCCTTCTTCACTTATTCACTTAATCTTCACATCTGGCATCAGATAACACACCTTTTCTTCTGTTCTCCATCTTGCTATGGCTCTATCCTTTTTCTGACTCTCTTTCTTCCTCACTCCTGCCATAGTGACTCTATCCTCCCAACCCCACACTCCTTCTCTCTCCCCAGGCTTCTGTAGTGGTGGACCCTGCCAAGCAGAAGGTGCCGGCGTCCGAGAAGAAGAAACAAGAGAGCCGCAGAGAAAAGAAATAGGGCTTCTTAAGCAGAGAGCTAGATCTCCAGGAACAAGAATCTGGAGAGGAAAGAAAAGACAGGAAGGACAGGGTGCTTATGACCATTGAGCTTGAGCTCATTAAACACGAGCAGACAGGAGGAGGAGAAGAGAAGCCTAAACGTAGCCCTGCGGCTCTTCTCTCCTTCCTGTCCAGGCTCTCTCGCAAAATCACTCTTGGCTGAGCGAGTGAAGGATGTAAGAAGCGTGTGGAGGGGAGAAGGCCTTTAAGAGGAGTAATTGGACGGACAAGTAGTCCCATATCTGTAAATTTAATTTTATACACAGTTCTGAAGCTTAACACACACAGGAGCCACTGAGTACACGCTGAGCCACGGGTTTGTACACACCAAAAAAAAAAAAAAAAAAAACATAACCACATTATCACACACACACACACACACACACACACACACACACACACACACACACACACACACACACAGTATTACACTGCTATTCTTGAACGATCTTGGTGGATATTGTACAGTAATGTAATGATCATCTCACACCTTGGTGAGATGCCCACAACTTCAAACATGCCAACATTTACTGAAATGTGTTTATTATTTTGCTGATCTCAGAATATATTTTCCTGTTTTCTGTTTTATTCCACTTCCTCTGACACGGTGCATATATATATATATATATATATATATATATATATATATATATATATATACACCTTGTCGAGGAAGAAGTTTGATTCTGTTCTTTATTGATTCTGTTTTTTTATTGATTGTCTGAAATCACTTCTTAAATTCTTCCTTATTTTTTTCTCTTTCTTCTCCCCTCCCTCTCTCTATTTATGATCTTTCTTGTTCTCGTTCTCTTTTCATCTCACCCCTTCTTACTTTGGAATTTCATCATGAACTGCATGATGTAACACCCATGTGATCCATTGGCGCTATGACATCACTTTCTTTTTCTGTTTCATTGCAGGCGGGTCCTTCAAAGTAGACAGGCCTATCGTTTTACATTCATCGTTTAAAATAAATACAAAAAGAGACAAGATCCGCTAAATATAGATCCACTGAAAACAGATCCACTAACACAGATCCACTCAAAAGAGATCCACTAATACAGATCCACTGAATCCAGATGCACTTAGAAAATGTACTCACAGATATGTGACTCCATTTTAGAAAACAGTGTCAGAGAAAAGGTTCTGTCATTTCAAACATATTACACAGTCCAGACATGTTGCTTTTTCAGAACTTTTTAATACTCTAGAGTTTTGTTTATCACCATGCAGGCTTAAGGCTGCGAGATGCTTTTAGAGGGAAACCCAGCAGTGTCTCTAATATATCATAATTTTTTTAATGATCAACCTGCACTACGAGGCTGTTAAACACTTGAGGATTTTCAAATCTGAACTGATATAAATTATTGTAAATCTGGGGTGTTCTGATCTGGTTGTTGGCCTTGAGATTAAAACTTTGATCCTGTCACAGTACAGAATTATTCAGGTAAATTATCTCCTCTGACCAGCCATAAGGTGTGAATGCTCCTGTGATTATGGGCTCAGCGATCCTGTGGGATCAGCGTTATATCCCTCGGTGGACCTTCTTCAGGTTCATTCTCAGAAAACCCACAAATTTGTTAGTTTTGGTGCTTCACTGAAACTTAATGAGGAGTGTTACTGTAGTACAACATTCATCTGCAGGATACGTTTTAAATACGTGCAACATACAATTGTGACACTGCGATAGCGTGTGTGTGTGTGTGTGTGTGTGTGTGTGTGTGTGTGTGTGTGTGTGTGTGTGTGTGTGTGTGTGTGTGTGTGTGTGTGTGTGTGTGTGTGTGTGTATGCTGCTCTGAGTGCAGTGACTGAAACCCTCAGAATGAAGTTGATACTGCTAGCAGAGTTTACAGACATGCACACACACACACACACACACACACACACACACACACACACACACGTGCGCACACACACACACGCGTGCGCACACACACACACACACACACACACACACACACACACACTCACAAGCACGCGCACGCACACGCACACACACATGCACACGTGTGCAAGTGAGGACTGCAATAGTCACTATATAAAACATACAGAATCCTGATGCCACCGCCGCCTCTTTGCTCTCTCTCTCTCTCTCTCTCTCTCTCATGTATTTCATTTTCTTTCTCTTTTTTTTTATTAAATTCTTTGTACTGAGGTAAGTGTTTCATTCCCCCTCTTCCTTCCACAACACATACACATCATTTCAAACTTCCATCTGCATTACTCATAAGCGCTCCATTCTTCTCCTCCTTTACGGCACTTCATCCATCTCTCGCTCCTGTTGGATATAACAACACTCTGTTCCTTCCTGCCACTTCCTGTCCACATCCAGGAAACTCTCGTTTGGCCTTCTGATGACACATTAGCCAAAAATGCTAATATAAGTAGCTAGCTCTCTGCTGAGTGAGGAAGATGAATTTCTTTTCTTGTGTTCGTGTGCATATGTTTAGTTCAACATGTCTATAACCTGTCGAGATGTTATGGAGTAAAAATATTGAATTGAATATGATGTTTTTGTACGTATCTAATGCTAGTTATGACATGTACTGCAGTAGTTTACTGGACGTGTGTGGGAAACGAAACTCTTTGTATTTAATGACATTTATGTATTTTTTACTGACATGGCAGGATTCAAACAGCTTTTTTTTTTTTTTTTTTTTTTTTTTTTAATTACAGTTTGATGATGGGAAAACCACAAAGGCATGAGTTTAGTTAGCGATTGTATAATATTCTATAACCTGCATGAATTATTTCTAATCGAGAACACAGACTCGGGGGGGATTTACACTGGAGTGAAATGTCAAGGAAAAGTCCTTTAAACATCACAATCATGTACGATATGAATCTCCCACCAAGTCTGTATCCCTCACACTGTGACCTACGGATGAGTCTGGATTCGGAACATGGTGGGGTAATGTGCGTAAGATGACTGTAATGTAGGAGATATTGATTGGCAGTCATTTTTGAAGAGAAACAACCCCTGCTTTCCTCCATTAAACCTGTAATAAATTATGGAATTATTTCCATGTTGTATGTATTATGTACTGTATATGTATTAGTGAGAATTTCCGATAACCCTACCCCTATCCTCAAATTCATTTTACAATTTTTAATCCTTTATATGTTTAATTTGGTTTTAACTTCACTAAGATATTAAAGTTTTTTGTTCTGTAAAATGTAAAAAGGAAATAAAGCTTGAGTTAAAATCAGCCATTAAAGAAACACAAATAAATTCAGAGATCATATGTAACCTGTAGTGTGTGTGTGTGTGTGTGTGTGTGTGTGTGTGTGTGTGTAGGAGAAGGAGAGAGAGAGAGACAGAGTAATCAGGGCTAAAAAGTATGCTACCAGTCAATGATGGGTATTTATGTTTATAAAAATAAGGGTCGTGACTGTAGTAGAACTCACATACTGAAATCACTGAACACCGTCATCTTCATCTTTTCTGCTTAATCCGGGGTTGGGTCATTGGGATAGCAGCCTAAACAGTGAGGTGCAGATGTCCCTCTTCCCACCCACTTCCTACACCTCTTTCAGGGGGACACTGAAATGTTCCCAGACCAGCCGAGAGATATAGTCAGTCCAGTGTGTTCTGGGTCGACCCCGGGTTCTCGTCCCTGTTGGACATGCCCGATACACCACACCAGGGAGGCATTCAGGAAGCATTCTAACCAGATGCCTGAGCCACGTCAACTGTCTCCTCTCAACGTCGAGGAGCAGCAGTTCTACTCCAAGCTCTTTGCGAATGACTGAACTTCTCACCCTGTCTAATGGAGAGCCCCGGCACCCTGCAAAGGAAGCACATCACTTGTATCCCTGATCTTGTTTTTACGAGGGCAGTGGTGGCATGGTGGTAAGGTGTTGGATCATTGATGCCAAGGTTGTCAAGGTTCTCAATGGGTTGTCATTGTCCCACCCACCCCCCACCCCACCCCAGTGCAGCTGACTGGTTTATCAACGGCTGGTCACTGTCTGTGGTGTGAGGCTGTAAAAGAACAATTTCTGACTTTCCTCAAGAGTAGCCTGCAAAGCCATCAGCATGTTTCTGCCCTGCGATGGCCTGGCGAGCTGTCCAGAGTGTACTCTGCCCTCACCCAGAATTGGCTGAGATGGACGCCAGCCTCCAGCAACCCTAATTAGGATTAAGCAGTTACAGAAAATGAACATTTCAGAGAATGAATGAATGAATCTTGTTCTTCCTGTCACTACCTAAAGCTTGTGAATATAAGTGAGGGTTGAAATGTAGAGTGACTGGTAATTTGAGAGCTTTTTTGCCTTTTGGCTGAGCTCCCTCTTCACCACGACGGACCAGATTAAGCTCTGCTTTACAGCAGAAGCTGCAGCGATATGCCTGTCGATCTTGCATTCCATTCTTCCCTCATTTGTGAATAAGACCCTGATATATTTTGAGCTTCTCCACTGGGATAGGCAACTCATTCAGGACCTTGATTTTCATTTTGATGATTTTCATCCTGACAGCTTTTCTCTCTGCTGCAAATTGCTTTAACAAGAGCTCGAGATCCTATCGTCGTCATACCAGAACCCGGTGACAAAGGACAACCTTGGCAGGCTTCAACCCCCTCCAGAAACGAATTTGATCTCTTGAATTTGAACCAACCTTTGGCTTTAGTGATTAAGAGTCCTAATAGACTGAAGCAAATGCGTGCGCGTAGGCCTCCGTCAGTCCCGAAGGACTATGGCTGCGCTCTGGCCAGTATCCCGGCTGGTGATACTCCCCAGTGCACAGAGCCTGGGTAGGGAGTAATGAGGGACAGGCTGTTACCCAAGCAGCAAGTCCCCCCCTGTCTCGGCGCCACCGGAAGGATCCAATGGAAAGGCAAGTGCCGATACGACTAGGTTCCAGTGCCGCTGCAGGAGAGAAACTACGGTCAATTTAGAACGGCCAATTAACCTACAGTGCATGTCTTTGGATTGCGGGGGAAACCGGAGCACCCGGAGGAAACCCGCACAAGCACGGGGAGAACATGCAAACTCCACACAGAAACGCCCAGGCCGGGAATCGAACCCGGGCCTTCTTGCTGTGAGGCGGACGTGCTAACCACTACGCCACCGTGCCGCAAATGAACACCAAAAATTCCAAATAAGTTCAGATATTTTTTCAATTTTACAAAAGTGTGAATTGTGTGTGTGTGTGTGTGTGTGTTGGCCAGACATCTGGCAAACTGTTCAGGTTGTACCAACCCCTTGGCCTGATGATTGCTGAGATTATCCTCATGACCTACATGAGTAGGTGTAAGTGGTTTGGCAAATGAGTGAGTGAATGAGAATTCCTTCACCACAATGGTGGCCCAGTTGACATGCAGGAGCTCTATAAATTTAAGACACCGGCTGCTGTATTTGCACTCCCTACTCAGCAATGGAAGCATTGGTTAGTTTACAGCATTACCACTACACATTGCTTACACATAGTTTTTTTTTTTTCATTTTGAACTAACATCTGAATTAAATAATAATAATTTTTCTTAACATGCATATTTTGGATCACAATATGTTTACATGAGCAAACAGTAAGATTTTCATGAAATATTATCACTCATGCAATAATGCAGTATTAATATTTAAAAATTTATTTTATTAAAATAAAATTTACCACAAGTGTCATTTTCCCAGTCATTTATTTCATGTTCGATTTTTTATATTAACAATACTAATATAATAAAATATTTCCTGTGTCATCATATACATTCATCTGGGATGTTTGGAACTGCCACACACACACACACACACACACACACACACACACACACACACACACACAACTTTATTACACATTTTTAGATATTTACATTCCAGCCCTTCATTAATTCTCTGAAATAAAGTATAAACTAAACTGTAATTTGAGACCTAAATCGTCTCACTACCCAATCATAAAAAATCATGGCCATTTTATTTGGGGTTACACAATGGTGCAGTGGTTAGGGGTGTTCTCCTCACAGCAACAAAGTCCTGGGTTTGAGTCCCGGGTTCAGTGAGGGTCTTTCCTTCAGATACTCCAGTTTCTTCCTTCAGTCCAAAGACATGCATGTTAGCCTCACTGGTGTATAAAAACTGCAATCGGTGTAAGTGTGAGTATAAATCTTTTCACCATTTACACCTCAGACTTCACCTATTACACAGACAGCTGCCACCTCCAGAAGTTCTCGGATGACTCCGCCATCGTGGGTCGTGCAACCACCTGTGCTTGAACACTAGGAAGATGAAGGAGATGGTGGTCGACTTCAGGAGGAGCACTCTAACACACACACACACACACACACACACACACTCTCACTCACTGGTGAACATCCAGGGACAGGACATTGAGACAGTGGACAGTTTCAAGTACCTGGGTGTTCACCTTAACAATAAACTGGACTGGTCCCACAACACCAACGCCCTGTACAAGAAGGGCCAGAGTCGCCTCCACCTTCTGAGGAGACTTAGGTCCTTCGGAGTACGCAGACCTCTGCTCAGGACATTTTATGACTCTGTGGTAGCCTCTGCAATCCTCTACGCTGCCATCTGCTGGGCCCCGGGCAGCACAGAGCGGGACAGAAAGAGGCTGAACAAGCTGGTCAGGAGGGCCAGCTCTGTCCTAGGCTGCCCACTGGACTCTGTGGAGGAGGTGGGTGAGAGGAGGATGGTAGCCAAGCTCACATCCATCATGGTCAACAGCTCTCACCCACTGCACCAGACTGTAGCGGAGCTGAGCAGCTCCTTCAGTGGACGACTGAGACATCCTCAGTGCAGGAAGGAGCGCTACCGCAGGTCGTTCATTCCCACCGCTGTCAGACTGTACAACGCCACTTTGTAACTGTCTGTGAAAAAAACAGTTATGTGCAATAAAAACCCCACGCACTTTAATCAACCACATCTACTGCACTGACTGTGAACATCAACCCATCTACTCTGCCCTCACATACATGTACACTTGAATATAGGCCAGTCTACAAAGTTGTTCTTTTCTTTTTCTTTTTATTGTATTTTACTTTATACTATTTATGTATCGATTTATTTATTTACTTATATAATATATATGTATGTGTGTATGTATGTCTGTCTTCCTTTCGGCTTTTTCCGTTTTACTCGGGAGTCGCCACAGCGAATCATCTGATTCGCACGTTTGATTTGGCAGAGGTTTTTACGTCGGATGCTCTTCCTGTCACAACCCTTTTAGCAAGGGACAGAAACACGCTGACGACTTTGCAGCTACTCTTTACGAAAGTCAGCAATGGTTCTTTTACATGCCTCACACCATAGACAGTGAGAGACATGGCCCGCCTTTGATAACCCAGTTAGCCGCACTGGGGGGGGACAGTGACAACCTTGTGGAGAGTGGGACTCGAACCCCCAACCTTTGGATCAGCAATCCAGCACCCTATACCACTAGACCACCACTGCTCCTCATGTGTGTGTATGTATGTTTGTATATGTATCTATTTTGCACCCCCAACTGATGATACCTCAAAAGCCTGTCACAGTGAATTTCTCCATTGTGAGATTAATAAAGCTGTATCTTATCTTATGAAAAAATATAGTAAATTTGAAGAAGCACCCTACAGCCATACAAAAAAGTGCAAATACACACACACAGAAACAATGAGCAGAACTGTGCAGATTGGAACATGGTATAGTAAAGTGGTTCAGAAAATGAATGTACTGTACTATATGTGTGTCTTCACTTCAGTTATCCCTTAACAGCCAAGCATGTTGTTGGGGTGCCTTCATGGCAAGACTTGGGCTGATTTGGCCTGGCAGAGCCCATCCCTCTCCAGGTCGTAGAAACACGCTGACGGCTTTGCAGCCTACTCTTTATGAAAGTCAGCAATGGTTCTTTTACATGCCTCTAACCATAGACAGTGAGAGACATGGCTGGCCTTTGATAACCCAGTTAGGCTGCACTGGGGGGGACAGTGACAACCCTGTGGGGATTCGAACCCCCAACCTTAGGATCAGCGATCCTGCACCCTAACCACTAGACCACCACTGCCTTGTGTGTGTGTGTGTGTGTATAAACTAGAGTAAATATACAGTATTTCTTTTATCAATCTCATTCTAAATTAGCCAGAGAAGTTATGTGGCGCTGTAGGTTTATCAGGTGGGTGGAGTTCAACAGTAATTAGAGAGTACAAATATGGCGACCGCGCAGCTTCACCATTGGACACGCCCCTCTTGTAGACATAAACAAGAGACAGGACAAGTGTCGTGTGACGTGCCTTTGGTGGCTGATGTCACCATGGACTGAAATTTGCCATTCTAATGAGATGGGTATTGATTGTTGTTTGTCTTCTTGTTCCAATAAGCGTAAAGTAGCTTTAATACGCAAGGAATAACATTTCACTTGAATATGGTGTCCATAGAATTACATTATTTATTATTTTATTTGTTATTTATTCCCGTTTCCAGAAAAAAAACGAAAGTGCAAGTATTTATTCAATTTTATTTGTATCATGGTATTTTACCAGCAAGCACAACTACATAACAAAAAAGAAGCGCGTGCTCAGTTACAAGTTTGTGTTCCAGCCAATGAGGATGTCCACTCCAGTCTACTGTAATTATATTTATCGGTCAGTCTGGTTTGTTGGTCCTGGACCCGCCTTTTCCGTTACGTCACTTCCTTACTTCAGAAAACATGGCGTTACTTTTAAGGTCAGTCCGTAGTGATGTGTTTCTTTGAGGTTTACCTTTTAGTTAATTATGAATTGCAAAGCTTTAAACGCTTTATAACTATCTATATATATATATATATATATATATATATACGCTATATATACGTATCTGTATAGTTACGTATTTGAGTTGGTGTAAAGGTGTTTTCACGAGTGTTTTATTCATGTTAGCTTTACGTTATTAGCTTAGCATCTGTTCTGAAATAATATGTAATTTAAGTCTGTTTTTAATAAAAAAAAAATTGCAATAAATAAATGAGTAAACAAACAAAATTCCACAGTGTGGTAAAAGCGTTAACTCTAGAAACGTGTGTCGATAGATGTAGAGTAGATATTTATTAATATGTTTAAAAATTCATGTTAATTAGCAGTAAATACAAGAAGTCTGTCTGTCTTCCTTTCGGCTTTTTCCCTTTTTTTACTCGGGAGTCGCCACAGTGAATCATCTGATTCGCACGTTTGATTTGGCAGAGGTTTTTATGGGATGCCCTTCCTGTCACCACCCTTTAGCAAGGGACAGAAACACTCTGAAGACTTTGCAGCTACTCTTTACGAATGTCAGCAATGGTTCTTTTACATGCCTCTCACCATGGACAGTGAGAGACATGGCCCGCCTTTGATAACCCAGTTAGCTGCACTGAGGGGGACAGGACAACCTTGTGGAGAGTGGAACTCAAACCCACAACCTTTGGATCAGCGATCTAGCACCCTATACCACCAGACCACCACTGCCCCTCAGTAAATACAAGAAGATGAAGCTGAAGATAAGATAAGATACAGCTTTATTAATCTCACAAGGGAGAAATTCACTGTTACAGGCTCTCGAGGTACTATCAGTAGGGGGTGCAAAAATAGATACAAGTACAAACATACACATATATATATATATATATATATATATATATATATATATATATATTATATAAGTAAATAAATAAATAGATACATAAATAGTATAAATTACTAAACAATAAAAGAAAAGAATGGAGCAACTTTATAGACTGGCCTATATTAAAGTGTAATGTATCTGAGGGCAGAGTAGATGGGTTGATATGGTTCACAGTGGGGTAGATGTGGTTGATTAAAGTGCACGGGGTTTTTATTGCACATAACCGGTATATATATAAAATGATGATGGATAATGTGATGTGTAGTAAAAATGAAATTTGAGTTTTAATTTCATCTCTGAATTTATTACAAAAAAAACGTGAGGGCAGCCGTAGCTTAATGGTTAGAGAAGCGACTTTGAGACTGAAAGGTTGCCGGTTCATTTTTCGAACCAACAGGAAAAAGGTGTGGTGGTGGGAGAGTGAGCTGCACCTTCCCTTCCTCCACCCTCATGGCTGAAGTGTCCTTGAGCAAGATAGAAAACCCCCAATTGCTCTCCGGGTGCCCCAATAAGAGTGGCAGCCCACCTCTCAGTATGTGTGCTCACTATTTGTGTGTGTGTGTGTGTGTGTGTGTGTGTGTGTGAGAGAGAGAGAGAGAACACGCCCTCATAAATGCAGAGGCAGTAATTTCTGTCAGTATTAAATACGGTACAGCAAAATCAAAATTACATCTTTTCCTGGGGCAGTGGTGACCTAGTGGTATAGGTGTTGGATCACTGATCCTAAGGTTGGGATTTCAAGCCCCACTCACCACAGGTTGTCATTGTCCCCCCAGTGCAGCTAACTGGGTTATCAAAGACCGGCCATGTCTCTCACTGTCTATGGTGTGAGGTTCATGTAAAAGAACCATTGCTGACTTTCGACAAGAAATCTGTAAAGCCGTCAGCGTGTTTCTGCCCTGCAATGGCCTGGCGAGCTGTCCAGAGTGTACTCTGCCCTCACCCAGATTTGGCTGAGATGGGGGGCAGCTTCCCGCAACCCTAATTAGGATTAAGTGGTTATAGAAAATGAACAGTTCAGATAATGAACTTCTCAGCCTATCTCTAATGGAGAGCTCCATCACCCTGCAAAGGAAGCACATCACTTGTATCCCTGATCTTGTTTTTCCGAGGGCAGTGGTGGCATGGTGGTAAGGTGCTGGATCATTGATGCCAAGGTTGTGAAGGTCCTCAATGGGTTGTCATTGTCCACCCCCAGTGCAGCTAACTGGTTTATCAAAGGCTGGTCACTGTGTATGGTTTGAGGTTCATGTAAAAGAACAATTTCGGACTTTCCTCAAGAGTAGCCTGCAAAGCCATCAGCATGTTTCTGCCCTGTGATGGCCTGGCGAGCTGTCCAGGGTGTACCCTGTCATCGCCCAGAGTTGGCTGGGATGTATGCCAGCCTCCCCGCGACCCTAATTAGGATTAAGCAGTTGCAGAAAATGAACTGAATGATGAACATCTTTTCCTTTATGTGTAATCTGTAGGCTGGTGACCCGGAAGGGTGTGTGTTTATCACCGGCCCACATTTGTAAGCAGTAAGTAGTGTGTTCATTTATTAGGATTACTTAGGAGGAAGATAAATCTTTTGCCTGTTTTGTGTTTGTGATTAGAATAATTTATACCACTGTAGAATTATGAAAAGTCTTAACAATATAGATTGTTCATTTGTTTGTAATTGAGTAGTGCTGTTCCCATGGGAACCTCAGCAAAACAGGAGATGGACAAATTCTGGGCCAAAAACTCTCAACTCAACAGACCTCTCTCTCCTCATATAAGCATTTATAGGTAAGGTGTCTTTTTGCAATGCCTGAATACTGATGTGCCTCATGTGTGACTGTAAGAATAAGGCCAGGCTTGTGTAACCAAGTTGTCTCAATTTCAGAACATCAGACTTTAGAATGACTGGAAGAAACATTTATAATAATTTATGTTGAAAAGCATCTATCATACAACAAAGTCTCTCATCTTTAATCAAACTGGAACTGTGTGAGTGAGCGCAAGCAAGAGTGTGTGTGTGCAAGCGTGTGAATCTCAGCTCTCACAGCAATGAACGGAAGCATCCTGAAGTACCTTTCCTTACTGTGATGGAAAATGAAGGGATGACAAGTCAGAAATATAATAATAAAAACAATAAAACAACAACAAAGTAATAACTTATAACTAGAAAATGTACAGGTTCATTTGTAGTTGAATTTTGTAGTTTGTAATTTAGGAAATAAAGATTTGAGTATTTATTGTTTGTATTACGAGTGTCGTGTAAGGGGATGAAAACTCTCTCGACTGCAGTGACTTCAGATTAATGTAAACATTATGGGTCTTGTGGTCCAACTGTGAGTTGACATAAGACGGAGGTCATAGCTGCTGTTTGTTTTCCTTTTGTTTTCATGGATTTTGTCGCTCTAACACTTGAAATATCCAAGATAATGGTGCGGATACATGCAGCGGTTTGGAGCTCTTCACATGGAAACTACTTTACTTTTTTATTTATATTTGATTTTACTCTCATGTACATTGAGTCCCTTTATTTGGTCGGGACTTGCACACAACATACAGTCTTTAAGACTACGTCAGAATAAAAGGCTTCATTCCGCCTCCATAATTCCAGACAAGCTACCTTGAATAGCCACATCGGCTAAGACTCGAGGTGACGCAGATCGAGGCGAAAGACGAACCAAAAGCAAGGTTGCTGCGCTGCAATACGTTAGGTTAAAGAACGCAGCATTTCTACAGCAAATACTCAATCTATAGCAAACAAGATTGATAAGCTGACAGTGAAGAGTTCCTCACATAACTTGGACATCTGAGCCTGCTTTTTCATCAAAACTTTGCTGAATACAAACATCCCCATGAGGTTTTTGAGCTAGCATGCCAGCTCGGACAGGACTGTGAATCTGATTAGGAGTGTGTAAATATAAACAATGCCTGCTGCACCTCCACTGAAATCATAGAGCACTTCTGTTGATGAAGTACAGACCTGATCACCATCCAACTGAAATTACTGCACTGCATATACAGTCACAGGCTTATGCCAAGCTAGCAGTGAAGAAACTTTACAACCTGACAAACGAACTACAAATCGTCCACCCAGATGGCATGTTCATTAAAGCTAGGGACTTAATTACACAAGCCTTAAATCTGTGCCACCTGCACACCCAGAGGGCACAGAGCACTGCAATGGAGTCATTAAAATGTAGCAGATGTATATCAAGCATTGACCTCCCCCCACCTGGCCTGAAAGCGTCCTGACAGAATGCTGGACTGCAGTGAAAACACAGATTGTGTTTAAACAGGAAGCCACACAGGAAAACACCTACGCCTCCTCCAATTTGAGTACCTACTGACATCACCACTGCAAAGACCATCCTCACATTCAGCAGCTGGAAACAAAAGGAATGCGAACAGACTCAGACTCCGCACATGTGGCCGAGGACTCTACACACGTGTTCATATTCTGCACTGTATGCACGCATGATACTCTACACACAATACACTACGCACCCATTATACTCTACACACACTACTCTGTTCACACATTATACTCTACACACAATACGCACACATTGTATATACCAGATTCCAAGAAAGTGGGGACACTATAAAAATTGTGAATAAAAACTGAATGCAATATCAGAACAGATGAGGACAGTCTTTTTTTGAGACCATGAATTTTAAAATCAACATATTTTCCCCTTAAAATGATACATTTTCTCACTTTAAACTTTTGACCCTGTCATCTATGTTCTATTCGGAATAAAATATTGAAAATGGCACTTCCACATCATTGCATTCAGTTTTTATTCACAATATAGTGTCCCAACTTTTATGGAATTCGGTTTGTACTCTACATGTACGCACTGTACCCTACACACATGCACGCACACACACTATACTTTACACTCAAATTATACTGTACACCAGGGGTCCCCAACCCCCGGTCCATGGATCATTTGATACCGGTCTGCAAACAAAACAATTCATGGTACAAATTATTATTATTTTTTTAATCGAGCTTCCAGATCTTATTTTGAAAAACGACTGCTTTTGACATTGCCACAGAAGCACTGAAAGCCCTTCTTCCGTTTCCAACCACATACCTTTGTGAGGTGCGGTTTTCTGCGGTGTGATAGCCATCAAAACAAGACTATGGAGTAGACTAACCGGTCCGCGGAAACGTACATAAAACCGGTCCATGGTGCAAAAAAATGTTGGAAACCACTGCTGTCCACACAATACAGTCGGCCCCCTACCTACGAAATTAATCCATTCCAGAGCCTGTTTCGTAACGCGGGGATTTTGTTAGTAGGGGTCGCATTTCACATGTTAAATGCCTAATTCGTTCCAAGGCTCCAGTCTTTGGACTGGATAAACCCCATAAAACCTTTAAAAATGATAAAAGTACACCAATTTTGTATGAAATATGTGTTAAAAGTAAAAGAAAATTATTTAATAAACCATTTAAACATTTTATTAACGTTAAACCATTTTATTAACATATTTATTAATTAAACCATTATTAAACATTTTTTATGAACACACACGCACACACACCCCTGTCTCTCTCTCTCTCTCTCTCTCTCTCTCTCTATCTGTCTCTCTCGCATGCGCTGCGGGCCACGCCCACAAGATGTGGAATTCAAAGCGCATTCCCTGCTTGACAAACTCAACTTTAATTAGATTCCTTGAGGGATCGAAATTCCAGATGAGCTCAAATGCACCCACGTTTATTCAATATTTACTGAATTAAACAACTTAAAAAAACTAAACTAAAAACTAAAGAGTTATTCCTTCTCTCTCTCTCTCTCTCTCTCTCTCTCTCTCTGTCTTGCTGTGGGCCATGCCCACAAGACGTGGAATTCAAAGCACATTCCCTGCTTGACAATGAGCTCCAAACTCAACTTTAACTTGATTCCTTGAGGGATTGGAACTCCAGATGAGCTCAAATGCGCCCACATTTATTAGACATTTACTGAATTAAACAACTTAAAAAACTAAACTAAAGAGTTAAGCTTCCTTCTGTCTCTATCTGGGAGGCCAGCGGGGTGGGATGTTGAGAGACGGCCAATGAGAAAGCAACTCGCGCGTTGTGTGAAATTTTGATTGGCACGTTTGAATTTCTTTTCGTAAGAGGGGTTGTTTTCGTATCCCAGGGACGGAAACTTAGGAAAATGATCTTCGTAAGTGGGGATTTCGTACCCAAGGGTCTTCGTAAGTAGGGGGCCAACTGTAGCTTTGCTAGCTTTGTTTGAGACATCAACTCCGCCTGCACGAGAATGAACAATTATTACTGCACTTTTTTTTAACGTTCACACGTTATACTCTATACACACACAATACTCTGTTCATGCATTATACTCTACGCCAGGGGTCGGGAACCTTTTTGACTAAGAAAGCCAAAAAGAAGACATATTTTAAAATCTGAGTGCCACACACACAAACACACGCACATATATACTGAATACAACTAAATTGAGAAAGACTAACAATTTGAGAGTATAATAAGACTTAATTTATTTTAAACAACATTGTCATAACAAAGTTATTTATTAATAAGAAAAGTACTTCTTACTATTAATGCGACTTCTGGTGCTGCATGGTGTTGCTGATGGCTTTGTAGTCTGGTTGATACGTGGTGAGGTTTAGATACAACAGGACTCGCACGCTGCAGTGTTTATGTGACAGTAAGCGCGTCCCAAGTTTTGGCAATCAGCTGGTCTGCAGGTTGAAGTTTTTCCATGTCTGGCCATTTGTGTTTGTTGCCAGCTGTGCTTGGCTTTGTGTAAATGAGCCGATCAAAACGAGGGAAATTTATCTCTTTCCTCAAATACAACACACGCAGTCTGTGGCTGTTGTTATAATCCAATAAAATTAGCGTTTCAAGGTATTGGACCCACCCACATACTGGCGTACAGAAAGGATTGGCTCTCCGCTTCGCGCCACAGAGACATGGCATTGAAAATAGATGGAAAGATTTAAATGCGTGAGATTTATTTAAATGACAGTGAAATTATGTGTTCGTTATTCTGTTAAGAAAGGCCACCTGGTTTATCTGAGAGCCAGATCTGGCTCGTGAGCCATCGGTTTCCGACCCCATGCACGCATTGTACTCTACACACACTATAATCTACACACCACTGTACCCTATGCTCACATTATATTCTACACACGTAGTATACTCTACACCACAATATATTCTACGTATCTCCACATGCGTTATAGTCTGCGTATGCAGTGTACTGTACACACGCATTGTACTTTACACACACACTGTATTTTACGCACACATTATACAATACCCCCCAGTGGAGCTAACTGGGTTATCAAAGGCTGGCCATGTCTCTCACTGTCTATGGTGAGAGGTATGTAAAAGAACCATTGCTGACTTTCGACAAGAGTAGGCTGCAAAGCCGTCAGCGTGTTTCTGCCCTGCGATGGCCTGGCGAGCTGTCCAGGGTGTACTCTGCCCTCGCCCGGAGTTGGCTGGGATGGGCGCCAGCCTCCCCGTGACCCAAGTTAGGATTAAGCGGGTACAGAAAATGAACTGAACTGATTATACAATACGCTCAAATTATACTCTACACACATGCAGTATCTAGTAGGCCCTTTACTATTCATGGTTTTGCACTCGTGCCCTCGCATATTCACGGATTGCGAGTAACTGTCATGTTCAAATTCAGCCAATGGCTGTTCTCCCTCCTGCTGATTGGTTGAGATGATGTATGCGCCCCTTTTTTCTCATTCACACGCAAGTTGTCAATGTGCATTTTTTGGTGTGTTTTAATTACCAGTTAGGCTCTATGATGCCATTCAAACGCTCTGCGTCTTCTCTGGCTAAGCACTAGAAAAAGGTAATGACATTGGATGTCTCTTCTGGAGAAATAATACTTTCTCCTGAAGAAACGACAGTTTCCTCTGAAGTGCTTGAAGAGGAATAATCATCTGAACTGTTGCAAAGCACTGTAGTATTAAAGTCTTTTTCAATTATTATTCCAGTACAGTACCGAAGTGAATGTTTGTGTGTGAGATTTTATGTACTGTGGTGTAGCATGTTTATCCTTTTTGGGGTTTTTTTTGATCCAATTTATTACACTTCATATTATTTTATGTTCTTTTGTTATGGTCTGTGTTTTGGGGGGGACCTTGATTTTGACAGCTGGGTTCTCTAACTCTCCCCGCTCTGGCTGAGGGGCATGGCTGAACTGCTCGGGCTAGTTGCACAGCTCACACCTGAATTCGATCCTCTCATCTACTCCCTATAAACACAAACCGCACGCTCACCTCTGTAGATTGTCGAGTAGATTGTCTCACATCACGTCCCTGCTTCCTTGTGTTCTCTCTGGCTCCTGGTTACAGTGTTTAATGTTGTTTGTGGTTTTCTTCGTCATCAGTACAGTATTTAAAGTGTGTGCGCTCTGCTTAAATGCTTCCCCTTTGAATAATAAATCCACTCTGTGCCATCTCACACCGCCTCCTGCATTTTGGGTGAAAGTTCATTACATCACGTCACACTTTTATGTACTTTATATATATTGTATATAATGTAGTTATGATTAAGTAAAAACTTTAATTTTGTACTGTGATATTTATTGATTATTCATATATTATAATTTTATCAATAAATATCACTGGACAAAATTAAAAAGTTTTTACTTAATTACTACATTTTAGTACATTCATACTGTATTAATGAGTAAGACTGTCCATAGAATGTGTTAAGAAGCTTATTTTAGGGATTTAATATGATACATAGGGTTTTACTTCTGGTTGGTCATTCGCGCATGTAATATGATACATGGGGTTTTACTTCCGGGTACAGAACTCGTGGATTATCTTCATTCGTGGGAGGGGCCGGAACCGAACCCCCGCGAATAATAGGGGCCTACTGTACTCTACACACATTATACTCTGCACACATTCAACTCCACACACGCACGTTTATTTGTGTGGATTGAGGAACGCTGTACTCTGGTAAAGGTTTATTATATGATTAGTGGAACAGATTTTGTTGATCTGGAGATGAATTGCCTGGAGCTGGTGTTACTTTGGTAACTGTGTCTTACAGGTGGTCCATCCCCATGATGATGTCAATCACTCACCGAGGAACAGGCATAGGGCTCAGTGCAGGTAACACAAACACACACACAATATCCTGTAATCTGTAAATTATAATCAGTGTGAATTTACAAAATAACTCTTTTCTCTCAAGATGAATATTATTGGTTGTTATTTTGAATACAGGAAATACATATCCACTCATTTCTCTGGTTTAAACTGACACTCATTGCCAACCTCAGTTCTGCCATCCGGTTAAAAATGTATTTTATTGGCTGTTTTTTTATTTAAATTAACTTATTCAAGGTAGTGGACTATAACTGCTTGTCTGGAGTCTATCATTTCGGCGGTTAGCACCAGGATGATTAGCAGCTAGCGTGGTGTAATGTTTACACAGTGTTATCGTTGTGCCAATAATGAAAACTGGTAATGTTTTGGACAGGTATTTCTGCATTCGCGGCTGCTGCGCTAATTTTGCCGGGCAGTTTTCCCTACTACCTGGATCTGCTCCACTCATTCTCCTTCGGTCCAGCTTTCATCACCACTGCCAAATTTGCGCTGTCCTTCCCAGTGGCCTACCACAGCTGCAATGGTGTTCGTCACCTGGTAATCCCATATACAACCTCCTAACAATCATCACCCCACCACAGCAGCTGGATTTATTACATGTACTGCAGCTCAGATGTTTAAAAAAAATTTACAACTTTTATTTACTTTTGGTTGTATAGATCACTCACTTCCAGTGTGTGTTTTACCTTGGTGAAGTGTCTGATTAATCTAGAGGATCCTTTGGGTAGCATGTAATGTGACACCACACACATTCATACACTCAATCATATTTAGTGTTAGAGGTGCTTTTGGGCTAGTGCCGTTGAACAGAGAATACGTCTGATGTTGCTTACATTAGTAACGGTATTCTGTCATTAAAGAAAACTGAGTAAAGAGTGTACAGTCGATTGATGTACTTTGGGTTGAGAGATCGATGTACGGTGGACTGGTAGAGCGATGTACGGTGGATTGATGTACAATGTATTAATCTACAGTGGATCGATGGACCAATGTATGTTGGGTTGATGGATTCATGTACGTTGGACAAATGCACGTACAGTCAGCCCCCTACTTACGAAGACCCCTGGGTACGAAACCCCGGGTTACGAATATCATTTTCCTAAGTTTCCGTCCTCTGGATATGAAAACAACCCCCTCTTACGAAAAGAAATTCAAATGCGTCAATCAAAATTTCACACGACGCGCGAGTTTCTCTCTCAATGGCTGGCAGCGCACACGTGAGAGAGAGAGAGAGAGAGAGAGAGAAGGAATAACACTTGAGTTTTTAGTTTAGTTTTTTAAGTTGTTTAATTCAGTAAATGTTTAATAAATGTGGGCGCATTTGAGCTTATCTGGAATTCCGATCCCTCAAGGAATCAAGTTAAAGTTGAGTTTGTCAAGCAAGGAATTTGCTTTGAATTCCATGTCTTGTGGGCGTGGCCCACAGTGCGAGAGAGAGAGAGAGAGAGAGAGAGAGTTTTGTGTGTGTGTGTGTGTGTGTGTGTGTGTGTGTGTGTGTGTTAATAAAAAATGTTTAATAATGGTTTAATTAATAAATATGTTCATAAAATGGTTTAATATGTTAATAAAATGTTTAAATGGTTTAATAAATACATTTCTTTTACTTTTCACACATATTTCATACAGAATTGGTGTATTTTCATCATTTTCAAAGGGTATATGGGGTTTATCCAGTCCAAAGACTGGAGTCTTGGAAAGAATTAGGCGTTTAACATGTAAACTGCAACCCCTGACGAAATCCCCGCGTTACGAAAAAGGCTCTGGAATGGGTTAATTTTGTAGGTAGGGAGCCGACTGTATATTGAATTGATGGATCGGTGTACAGTGGACAGATGTATGGTGGATTGAACGATCAAAGCATGGTGACTCAATGAAGGGTGGATTGAGGAATGGTAGCTTCATGGATTAATGAATGATTTGTAATGGCTTGATGAATGGTGGATTAATGAATGGCGGATTGATAGGTTAACGGGGTTCACACAGATTAGAAAAGTGCTTGAATTTGGTCATGTACAATGAAAAGTGCTTGAAAACAGCATAATTTTACTTACAGTGCTTGAAAAAGTTTGTAATTTTGTAAATAGTCATTGAAAAGTGCTTCAATTGGGTACAAGTAATTCCCACTATACAAACTTATCTGTATTTTAATTGCTGTTTATTTCCTGAAAATGGGAAACGATTAACTTGACACGGTCTAGCATCAATACTGTAACAATGCACAGCATGAATCACAGAGACTCTGTGCTCTGTGCGTGTGTGTGTGTTTGTGTGTGCACGTGCACGCGCACCTCATCTCTGTACCATTTGTGTGCACGTGCACCTCATCTCTACCGTGTGTGTGTGTGTGTGTGTGTGTGTGTGTCAGCTTATCAGCGTGAATATGATTAAATATGACATTTATTGTACGGTTTCTCGAAGTATGTTTGTTTAAATGTCCTAAATTATGTGTTAGCTATCCTTATTTAAACGTCTTGTTTGTAATGATACAAGTTGATGAAAGTGGTCCTTGAAAATGCAATTCTTGTCATTACAAAGTCATTAAAAAGTGCTTGAATTTGTCAAACTTTCGCTGTGGGAACCTTGGTTCATGAATGATGTGTGGTGGATTGCTTAATAGTGTATTGATAAATGGTTGCTTGATTTATTGAGGAACGGTGGATTGATGGATTAATGAATGATTAATGTATGTTGTATTGATTTGTAGTGGATTGATGCAAAATGAATGATGTATGGTGGACTGATAATTGGTAGATTGATAGATTAATGAATGATTGGTGAATATATAAATGAATGATGTATGGTGGATTTATAATTGGTAGATTAATGAATAATGATTGGTGAATTTATAAATTAATGAAGGATGTATGGTGGATTGATTTATACAGTAGATTGGATTGATAAATGTTGGATAATTTTTAAGTAGCGACAGTTGTTTCTGAGATTAATGTGAATCCGGTGGACAAAAGGCAGGGGTTCATTTTGTATGTTCTTTTTGTTTGCTTTGCTTTAACTCTCTCCACTCAAAGTCAAGGAGGAAGCACACTGTATTACACGATTCAATAGGAAAAGATGTTCGCAAAACCATGTGCTTGAGTTACTATTCAACCAACATAATGTACATTTCATGTAGCTCTAAACAAATGTATACAAAGTACATTATAGCTCGTGTAATACATCGCAGATTTTATTTTAATACATCGTGGATCGTGGACGTTATATGTGGGGAAACCGTTAAAATGAGGAATATTATTTTCTCAGTTTCGGTCCGTGGCTATGAAAATGCCTTTTAGCAACCCTATATACAGGATCCCTGTCCTCTACCAAATCACTTCTTCCTCATGTGCGGAGGAAGAAAAACAAATAGTGAATCCAGAGAGCATTTTCACATCTTAAAGAGACACTAGATAAATTAAGTGACCATGTTTGTTGACTTATGTGTATGTAATCTGTAATTTTTAGAATGAAGTCTGCTTAGTTTTGATGTCTGTGTATATAAACAAAACACTGGGAAGAAATGTTCTGTATAATGAAAGGGTTACAGCTCCATGTTTATAGACATAATACAGGGATCCCTTGCTACTTCACGCTTCAATTCATGCAGCTTCAGTTGTTTTTTTTTTTTGTTTTTTTTTAATATTCATCGAATTAAAAAGTAAGGAAGAATATGGGAAAAAGTTAAGGAAAACGCAACAAAACAAGGCCAATTATGCAAAAAACAACCGAAAACCCCCCCATCAAAACTACCGACATTTTTGTGAGATGCACATCTGTGTGTGCACGTGTCTGTATGTGTGTATTTATATATTTATTTACATCTTATGCATTATTTTTGAATGTTTGTTATTATAAGCATTTACAGCATTGAATATGTATTTATTGATATTATCTACACATACACATATACATGTACGTATACGTCAGTCAGGGGAGTTGTTCCTACTTCATGGAACTCGGCGGGGGGGTCTTGGTCCCAATTAACCACAGAGTGAGGAATCAATGTATTATGAAATAGTGCAACAGTAACCTCATCAAATATCCATTCCTTGAGTATTGACGCTGGATAAAGAGGTGAACAGACAGGTCCTTCTCAAAAATTAGCATATTGTGATGAAGTTCATTATTTTCTGTAATGTACTGATAAACATTAGACTTTCATATATTTTAGATTCATTACACACAACTGAAGTAGTTCAAGCCTTTTATTGTTTTAATATTGATCATTTTGGGAAAAAAAAGTAAAGAAAAACCAAAAATCCCTATCTCAAAACATTAGCATATTTCATCCGACCAATAAAAAGGTGTTTTTAAATAAAAAAAGTCAACCTTGAAATAATTATGTTCAGTTATGCACTCAATACTTGGTCAGGAATCCTTTTGCAGAAATGACTGCTTCAATGCGGCGTGGCATGGAGGCAATCAGCCTGTGGCACTGCTGAGGTGTTATGGAGGCCCAGGATGCTTCGATAGCGGCCTTAAGCTCATTCACAGTGTTGGGTCTGGTGTCTCTCAACTTTCTCTTCACAATATCCCACAGATTCTCTATGGGCTTCAGGTCAGGAGAGTTGGCAGGCCAATTGAGCACAGTAACACCATGGTCAGTAAACCATTTCGCAGTGGTTTTGGCACTGTGAGCAGGTGCCAGGTCGTGCTGAAAAATGAAATCTTCATCTCCATAAAGCTTTTCAGCAGATGGAAGCATGAAGTGCTCCAAAATCTCCTGATTGTGAGCTGCATTGACCCTGCCCTTGATAAAACACAGTGGACCAACACCAGCAGCTGACACGGCACCCCAGACCATCACTGACTGTGGGTACTTGACACTGGACTTCAGGCATTTTGGCATTTCCTTCTCCCCAGTCTTCCTCCAGACTCTGGCACTTTGATTTCCGAATGACATGCAAAATTTGCTTTCATCCGAAAAAAGTACTTTCTTCTGCCGTTGTTTCTGGTTCAAAAGTGGCTTGACCTGGGGAATGCAGCACCTGTAGCCCAGTCCACTGCTTCCACAGGTCTCCCAAGGTCTGGAATCGACCCTTCTCCACAATCTTCCTCAGGGTCCGGTCACCTCTTCTGGTTGTGCAGCGTTTTCTGCCACACTTTTTCCTTCAGACGTCCCACTGAGGTGGCTTGATACAGCACTCTGGGAACAGCCTATTCGCTCAGAGATTTCTTTCTGTGTCTTACCCTCTTGCTTGAGGGTGTCAATGATGGCCTTCTGGACAGCAGTCAGGTCGGCAGTCTTACCCATGATTGCGGTTTTGAGTAATGAACCAGGCTGGGAGTTTTTAAAAGTCATAAGAATCTTTTGCAGGTGTTTAGAGTTAATTGGTTGATTCAGATGATTAGGTTAATAGCTCGTTTAGACTACCTTTTCATGATATGCTCATTTTATGAGATAGGAATTTTTGGTTTTCATGAGCTGTATGCCAAAATCATCAGTATTAAAACAATAAAAGACCTGAAATATTTCAGTTGGTGTGCAATGAATCTAAAATATATGAAAGTTTAATTTTTATCAGAACATTACAGAAAATAATGAACTTCATCACAATATGCTAATTTTTTAAGAAGGACCAGTACATGTCTTGAAATTCTGCTGATTAACCATCGCCAAGCTGTTCAGTCCAAAAAGTAACACGCACATTTCTACTCCTCACTGAACCTCTAATCAAAAGAAGGTTAACATGTCTTCACAAACAGGATGGTTCTTGCAGGTGACGCAGGGTGCTCTTCTGGTCCAGGGCTTGATCTACTCCATTAAACTCGGCCCTTTTTGAAGCAATTTTAAAGCTGAAATCCCGATAGACCCTTATAGCAGCTTACAACTGGAGATTGTAATTTTGTACCCAGTGCAGCTTTTTCTTTTGGAGAGGTGTAATTATTACCTCCTAAATCAGTGCAGGGAGTTCCTCGAAAATTCTGCCTGTGTTTTCAGAATCAGAGCACTTAATTAATTCTGGAGGAAATTGTGTGCACAGAGCTGCTCCCTTACAATTATATATATTGATAAAGATAAATAATCTCAAATTAAAAATTTTATCTATTGATTTATTTAAGCCTTAAATTAAGAAATCACAAATATCTATTTTCTTCTTTTCCTTTTGGCTGTTTCCCTTCAGGGGTTGCCACAGCAAATGATCTGCCTCCATCTCACCCTATCCTTTGCATCTTCTACTCTTACTCCAACTACCTTCATGTCCTCCTTCACCACATCCACAGAACGAACTCTATCATTGATTAATATGTACAGTATAATTGATATGATAAATAGTAGAATGAGTGTAAGGCAAAATGTAAAGCTATAAAAGTTGTTGTTGATGTTGTTGTTGTTATATGGAGGAGTTGAACCTGCTGCTTGGATTTAACACCCAAGCCGAGTGGCTCATCCGAGGTGGAGCTTATCCCGGTTTCTGTAGCATGAAGTAACTTAGGAGTTCAACTCCTGGATGAGACACTAGTCCCTCACATGTTACCTTCCAAGTACGTTTTTTTTTTATTTTTATACTAGTACTCATTTATACTGATGGGTGGACAGAGGCACACTTGTAGTTTAGACCTTGTCCAGGGGTTTTGGCACAGTCTGGGGAGAGGGGGTGCCTAACCAGGATTTGAACCCATGACCTCTTGATCATGAGCCCAGCACTAACCATTTCACCACCGACCCCATATGTGAAACGTGGTGGTGAGAGGCCAGTTTTGTTGTCTCCAAACCGAGACAGTTTATCAATAATGGGAATAAAGAAAAAATGTCAGGACATCTGTCTGCAGACTAAATCTTAAGAGAAATTGGTTCATGAAGTGAGACAGCAACCTGAAAGATGACTAATTCTACCAAAGAACAGTTATAGGAGAATCAGTGTAATATTTTGGAATGTCAAAGTTCTGACCTTAATCCAGTAAAAAAAATGTTTGCATGCAATTCATCTGATAAAACCCACCAAAATTCATCATTCTCACAAAATCAACTTTGTTCAAACCGACTACATGTTCATGACATACAGAGGATGGAAAAGTCATTTCTCTTGGACCTACGGTGTTCAGACACCGAATAGAGATTCTAAAAGAGCTCGCAAACTTGGACCTGAATATACGCTCCCTAACTGTGAAGATGAATTTTCACTGCTGGTGATATAAACTCCTTTTACTGAAATGATTTCGGACTACAATTCCCAGTACAGTTCTAACGATAACTAAGTAGCGAACGATAACTTGATGTTAAGCTATAGTGAAGTTTCTGCTATATGGTTTGTATTTTTATCTGATTTCACCCAAATGGGGTTGGGTTTCCCTTTTAAGTCCAGTTCCTCTCACGGTTTCTTTATGTCACCTGAGGGATTTTTTTCCTTCCACCATCTCTGCCGGCTTGCTCAGTGGGATTGTACAGGGTTTATAGAGATGTATAAAATCATTAGTTTAAATGCTTTACCAAATTTCTTTTATTGTGTAGTTCTGGTTTTATTATTTAACTCTGGCTTCTTTGGAACAATGTTGATTGAAAAAGCACTATACAAATAAATCCTAATTAAATTTAATTGATTTCTTAAATTGCTGTTGATATTAAATGATGTAGAAAAGTAAATAAATTATTGCAAAGATTTCTGGAGTCCTCTTGCTGCTGGGACTTACAGAAAATGTCCAATTAAAATGTTCACAAGTGATGACACATCTGTGCATTTTCTCCACCCACAGCAGAGCTGCTACCAAAACATGTGGGACTTTAGGAAAGTACAGTGATACCTCTGCTCACGAACATAATTGGTTCCCAGAAAGTGTGTGTAAGGCGAAAAGTTCGTCTTTCGAACATTTATTTCCCATAAGAAACCATTAAAATGAGAATAATCCGTTCCTAGGTCCCCATAAAACATAATTTTCTACTAAATAAGCCTTAAAACTACACAAAAATATACCTTATTTTATGTATAATAAATGTGCTATTGTATTGTAATTAAAGAAATAAACTGTACTGTATAATAAAGTCGTTTTATTTACCTTTGTGATGGTAGTTGATGGCTTGATGGAATGGAGTGGGAGGAGGAGGAGGGAGGGACTTACTGTTTGGAAGGAGTGTTTGGAAACGCCTACTGTTTGGAAACACCCTTAGCCACACACGCACCCTTAATAGCTTCCTTGTTCTTAAGGATGGTGGTAGACTTAGCGTACTGGTACTGGGACGCTAAGTCACACAAACGCACACCTCGTTCGTGTTTTTCAATGATCTCCGCCTGTGGTGGGGTCTTTTTCAGTCCCATAATAGCAAAAGTACACTCAATATGGTCCAAAATGTCTAGCAAACACAAACCACTTCCGCACTCAAAGAAAGGGGTGTGACGAACTGTGACGCCGTGAGCGTGCGTCAGCTTCTCGTGGCCGCCACCGTGGCGCTGTTCGACCGCGTGGTTTGATTCGTCCGCCGAAAACTAGTTCGTCAGCAGAGACAATATGCTCGCAAATTTAATGTTCTTGAGGCGAAAAGTTCGTGAGCTTAAGCGTTCGTCAGCGGAGGTTTTACTGTAGTTAAAATCATAATATATTGATTATTTATTTGTGTATAAATAATGCTAAAGTTGTTTCCTGATGTAGTTCATAAAAGAATCCGTATATAAACGCTATTCGATTCAGATGGTGTTTAAATAATCTGAACTGATTTCAGTTTGAAGAGTGTATGACGAGTCTTGACCTGCATTTTATGTATATTTTTTTGTTAATTTTTGTGTTTTTTTTTTTTTTTTTTTTTTAAATGTTTAGATGTGGGATGTTGGGAAAGGCTTTAAGATCCCTGAAGTCTACCGTTCTGGCTACGTTGTCCTCGCGCTGTCCATTTTCACTTCTGTCGTCTTAACTACACTCTGAGCTTGATGCAGTAAAGAAGAAGAAGAAAAAGAAGTGTGTGGATTGACAGAGAAGTAGAAATGGAAAGAGAATTGAGGATGTTTTTGTTTGTCCTTAGTTGCCCACTGTGGCTCTGATGCACTAATAAAGTAAATTAAGAAAAATCTGTTCACAAATGAGGAGTTTATGATTTTTATGTAGAATTCACAATGCGTGGATGGTTGTGGAGCGAGTGTTGTTGTTGTGACTGTGGGAAGGTAGGGACTCATCACTGTTCATCCATGTTCTCAAACTGACATTTCTGTAATTTCTTGAAACTGAAAGCTCTTGTTCTCAGGAGTGCAGTGAGTTGAAACACAGTGATGAGTTGTACAGTCTGCTGCAGTATGAACTCTGATTGTGATTCTACTGAACTCTCAGAATATCATCGTTACTATTAATGGCGTTTTAAATGATTCAATTATATCTTTGAGTGTTATCTGCTTTAACTTGTTGCCATAGTGTATTTGTAATCCAGTAAACAATAATCTGTAATTAACCAGTGAAGCCATAGTTAATGTGATGTGGAGGTGTGAATATTACACAAAAAAGGTATTTAACTGATACATGAATATTGAATGTAAAATACATATTTTTAATTCTATTATAAATCAAAAGTCTTATTCTTTTTGTTTATCTTAATAATCTTTATTTTCTTATTACACACAATTTATTATTGTCTTATAAATAATTTTGACCACTTTGGTAACACCGATGTAGACTAGTTAAAATCCTGGTATTTACTATTTGATGAATGAGGAGCCCATAAAATCCACAGAATAAAAATATCAACAATAAAGAAAAACTGTAGGTAGTCCCATATAAATGGCCATTTATATGTTGAAAGAAGGTTTGCATGGGAAAATCATGGGTAAGTCGCCAGCCATAGTTTTGTGCTGCAGATTTGTAAAGTGATGGAGGCTAAAAATATCAATTTTTAATTTGTCAGATTTGTATTGTACAACCCTTTTCCTGCTAAGATATCATGTATTAATAAATGTGAAGTACAGTGGTACCTCACATTAGGAAAGACCCAAAAAACAAAAAATCCAGGTTATGAAACGCATTTCCCTAAAATTTCCGTCTCTGGATACGAAAAGATTCATGTTTCGAAAGCACCATCTCAAAAATTCAAACAATGTGCGAGTTGCTCTCCCATTGGCTATCTTCTAACATCCCGCCCTGCTGGCCTCCCACTGACTATCTCTCAACAGCCCGCTCCACTGGCCTCCCATTGGCTCGGAGGGACCTGTATCTCCATAATACTCATGATGCAGCTCCCTTCCATTGGCTATTATTGAGCTGTATCTCCATCATCCCCATGATGCTTTTTGACCCATTGTTCTTTCATGGAGTTCTAACACGTATAAAGGACAGAGTTACTGTTGTTTCGTGAGTTTTTCGAGTGTGCTCAATTGCAACTTTATTTTTTGTCTCAGGCTTTTAACCTTGCATAAACATTTGTAAGATTATAACTCTGCTAAGAAGACATGGTCAACGTACACACACATACACACACATACACACACACATGTGCCCGTGCATGTGGTTGAGTGATATCGCAAAGGAATATGGCCAAACCTGTCTACCATCGGTACTATATTGAAGCAGGAGGAGGCATTAAAAGGTATACAGACGCTCCCTGACTTACGTTTTTAATTGGTTTTGGACAGCCGAACGTAAGTTGAACGTGAACGTAAATTGTTAGAATGACGTGTGACGTATGACGCTCATAATGTACTATACAGCCATAAATACCATTACCGTATCTCATAAAACACCCCTAAAGCAATTATAAACATTAATTTCAAATAAGTCACTTATTTATACCGAGTCACTTTAAATGAAGCTTAAAACAGTCAATCAATGCTTACACTATGTGAGGCGCTCAATACCGAAAGTAGTGTACTTGCTGTGGGTTATACAGACTTCCAATCTTTCAAGTGCACAAGGGTGCCGTTGAACTCGTTTAGAACACAGCCTGCACTGATGTGAATCCCAGCAAAGCGGAGAGTTCTTTCTTTTGTGTAAGTAAACTTTATTCAAGAGATGCATCCAAAGAACAAGTACAAATCCTCATGAATATTCATATAAAAATAAGTATACACTCTTAGGATTCTGCTAAAAGATAATAAATATCTAATTGTTCTGTAATTTGTGGATTCAGGTTTTCATTAATTTTACAACTCTTTAACTGAGTATGCATGGTAGATTGTGCCGATCCGAGCAGATAGTTAATTCATCTCTGTGTATGAGACTTGCACGCATGCTAGTAGGCTTACACTTCTGACCAACCAGATTTGCTTAGGGTTACAAAAGTCCGCAAAACAGTGTAAACACAAAGATCACAGAGACGACAACTTAACACAAGGGTAACACGCTATATAACTGATATATATATATATATATATATATATATATGTATGTATGTGTGTGTGTGTGTATATATATATATATATATATATATATATATATATATACACACACATACACTCAGTCTGTAGTTTGTAAACAATGAATGCAGCGTCATTACGTGAGCGTACTACGTAAGTACGTCTAAACTCAAAATTTGACCTTTTTTAAAAAAAAAACGGATGAATGTAAGTCGGGGAGCGTCTGTACTTTAATAATTTTTAAAGGGTTTAGGTGGTAGTATAGGGGGCCTTGGAACGAGTCAGGCCTTTTACATGTAAAATGCAGCTCAACTTACGAAAAAAATCAGGCTACGAAACCACTTTTGGAACGGATTAATTTCGTAAGGTGAGGTACCACTGTAGAAGTATTTTATTGAAATGTTTTTCTATTGTGATTTCGTGGGAAACTGTACGCAACAAACCGACTCACTTTCCCCATTTTCCGAATCTGATTTCATCCCCTAACAGAGTCGTGAAAGGTGAAAAAACACCATTCATTCATTTTCTCAACTGCTTAATCTTGATTAGGGTTGTAGGGAGGCTGGTGCCAATCTCAGTGTACTCGGGGTGAGGGCAGAGTACACCCTGGACCGCTCACCAGGTCATTGCTGGGCAGAAACCCACTGACGGCTATGCAGCTACTCTTGTCGAAAGTCAGCAATGGTTCTTTTACGTCCCACTCACCACAGACAGTGAGAGACATGGCTGGCCTTTGATAACCCAGTTAGCCGCACTGGGGCTATATAATACAATGTTTGGGTTGTAAACAGCCTCAAAACTCTACTTTCAAACATTACTACATTATTTCTCCATGTTTACGTGTAGAAATTAATTATGATTTAGTTCGAAACCACTGCGCCCGGAGTGCTTTCTCCACAACGAACATGATCAAAATCCCTTGCATCGTCTACCACTGGTCTGAGCTTTAGTTTGACTTATTTTGGAACGAATCATACTTTGTGTTGAATCATAGACTTTTATTTCTCTGAATTTTTCCTTTGTGACTGTGTTACTGTTAAAAGTGAGTGACTGTAAGCATGCTTTCCATCCACCAAAAAAAAAAAGGTTGTGTTGGGGTTCACAGAGCCGAGCAGTGCGCAGATTTTACAGTTACTCTCGGAAACGTGGAATTTCTATGGAAGCACCTTGCCAGAATTCACTGAGGCAGTGACAGACTATTTTGGAGATGACAATCACAAATCAAAGATTTTAGCAGTGACGAAGAGGATGAACCTATACCAGTGGAAAATGCTGCAGACGACAAGCACATGGAACCTAATGGGTGACCGTGGCTGTACATAAAAATCACTGAGTCTGGGTGCGTGTACATGATTTCATTGAAGTCATTACTAGAGGAAAAACATTTTATATTTTCATTACTCATAATTGTAATGTGTTTTCTGTGTGTTTTCAGCCGACGAGGCTAAAGGATATGTCTCCTCGTCATTTTTGGGGCAGATATCTGTAGGGCTGAGGGGGAGACAGCCTGCTTCAGCCCAAATGCAGGAAAATGCAAAGTTGTCGTTTCTCTTTTCATGTACCTGCAAACTGAATGATTCCCAAGTAGTACCTGAGTGACTTCCCAACGTTTTCAGAATAGTGGAAGTTTTATGCTTGGAAAAATATCCAACAAAAAAAATTGAGCTGTGTCAATTTTTTTTACAAAATTTTCACTCCAATGTTCTCAAAACTGGGTCACTGCTCGTGTGGACATTCAAACACATGTCTCTCAAAACCTGTCAAATGTCAAAAATGTTGAAAATAGTCAAATTTTGAAAATCCATTTAACTTCAATCAATCAAGTCAGTCGCCTGAAAGTTCTTTTTTATAAAGTAAAGTGACCTGCTTAATCCATTGGAACCATCAGTTGTAGGCCATCTACCATGCTTTTGGCTGTGAAGAAGGCTAAAACATGTTAAATGGCAAAATTTCGGAAAAGTCCAATACATAATCATTTTTGAAAATTCAAAGTATCGTACTCTTCATTTACTGGAAAAAGAAATGGATTATATGAATAAGTCTTATTATCGATAATGACAACTATTCTACCTTGAGTGACTGGGGCAGTGGCCTAGAGTCCACATGCAGCAAATTAATTTATACAGGAATATATGTGCTATCATAATGTAGGTTGTCTGTAAATAAAATGTCTATATAAACCTCAAATGAATGAAAAAGTAATTCTAAACAATATCACATGCATTTGTTTACTTATTTCTCCAATCACAGAGCGTGATTAGGTCACGTGACGACATCAATGGCACAGGAATCAACGTAGACTTCTCCATCAAAACACGTTTAAAGAGCCTCAGACAAAGTAGGAGTCTTACGTTACATCTGAAGAACATGTCCTATCTGTTGATTTTGAAATTAGAACCCATAAATTAAATAAAAATCTGCCCGAAGTCGGAAGTTCCAAATCCGTTCATGTTTAAACAGTGACCCAATCAATTCAGAGTCAAAGTCTATATTCTATTGCAAGATTAACAAAACAGCCGCACTAGAAAATTCTATACACAATGAAGGTTATATTCCAATTGTAGAAATATATATTACTCACCCAGGTATGGAATAAATAGATCAGAAATGACAGTCTCCTACTCAGATGCGTCCATCAGGGTGGTGGCCATCTTGGTGTGTGATGGTCAATACCACTTGTATTTTTTCGGGGTACTCGCAATTCAATTGCCTGGCGCGTAACATTCGTTGAATCTTGAGATTTGATTCAAATACCATTTTAAACTACATAAAAATCTCTAAATTCTGGTACCTAGTTTATCGGAGTTATATTCTACCGATTTTTAAAGAACTGGTAATCTTCTTGTGATATTTATAAACATGAAGTTTTCACAAAAAAAAAAAAAAAAAAGGCGAATTATGCCCCTCACAAACCGGGTATGGATGGAAAGCTGGAGATTCACTTCTGAATATGGTAGTGGTTTAGATCAAGTTTGTCAGATCCTCATGACGTGTGACCCGATTGCGTGGACAATACCTTGCAACTGGGTCGCAATACACTTAAGATTGCGTCAAAACAATGGCGTTCTAATCAAGGTTGGTGAAAATTCAACACAAACTCAGTCTAAAATTGATCCCCACAATGTAGGACACTTCTCTGTGTATATGCCTGACTGAGCTTAAACTCTGAAAGAATGATGTGCTATTCTGCTGAGATAAGGTGTTGAATTCCTGTTGCATACCACAATGCAGCAGCAAGATAACTGAAATGCTCCAGCAGGACAGTCCCACATCTGAGGAGACAATGCACAAGGCTTTCCTTTTCCCCCCACAGATAAAACAGAAGCAGCAAAAGCAGAATCGTCTCTCTCTCGATCACGAGTAGTGCTTGGGAGACAGATGTCCTGTGCAGTAAAGTTTCGTTTTCTCTGCACATTCTTCTCTCTGATCTCTTTTTAATTCGTGGAGGCTCTTGATGAACTTCCACCACAGTAGTGAGAGCACCATGTTGGAGCCAGGATTCTTTTAGGGCATTCTGTACTTTTCTCTTATTCATTCATTCATTTTCTGAACTGCTTAATCCTAATTAGGGTCATGGGGAGGCTGGTGCCCATCTCAGCCAACTCTTGGCAAGGGCAGAGTACACCCTGGACAGTGTGTCAGGCCATCGCAGAACAGAAACACGCTGAGAGCTTTGCAGCCTGTCTGTCTGTCTTCCTTTCGGCTTTTTCCCTTTTACTCGGGAGTCGCCACAGCGAATCATCTGATTCGCATGTTTGATTTGGCAGAGGTTTTTATGTCGGATGCCCTTCCTGTCACAACCCTTTTTAGCAAGGGACAGAAACACGCTGACGGCTTTGCAGCTACTCTTTACGAAAGTCAGCAATGGTTCTTTTACATGCCTCTCACTATAGACAGTGAGAGACATGGCCCGCCTTTGATAACCCAGTTTGCTGCACTGAGGGGGGGACAGTGACAACCTTGTGGAGAGTAGGACTCGAACCCCCAACCTTTGGATCAGCGATCCAGCGCCCTATACCACTAGACCACCACTGCCCCTATAGCTTTGCAGCCTACGCTTGTTGAAAGTCAGCCATGGTTCTTTCACCGCCTCACACCATAGACAGACATGGCCGTCCTTTGATAACCCAGTTAGCTGGACTGGGGGACAGTAGTGACAACTTGACAGTGGGGTTGAACCCCCAACCTTAGGATCTGACATCCAGCACCTTACCACCGGGCCACCACTGCCCACTTCGCTCTTATTTCCGGAGGTAATCACAAAGAATTTCCCTTATTATCCGTTTTTCAGGATCACGGTTTTTCGTACATCAATAACGTAGCTTAGTATTAAGTGTTTGCTGATTCTTTTTTCATCTGGAGATTTTTGTTTTGTTTTTTTTTATTCTAAATATCTCCATTTGTACACAGGGGGTCAGAAGCACGTGTCATAATGCATTACTGATTGGTTCAGTTTGGAAACAAAAAAGATTCACCCCACCACACTTTTTCAAAAATCTTGTGATAATTCTCTGCCACTATGGTGTTGGTCCACCTGAGGTATTATTCTAATCGTGAAAACCACGAATAATTAACAATGGCAGAGGAAGTACAGAGTGAAATTTTACATACCATGTATGTATTTTGTTGATCAGCCCAGTGGTTCCCAAGCAAAGAACCCATTCAATGTTGGAGTAGTATTTTATTCAGGATTTTACTATTTTCAGTCACTGCCATTGGCCGATACACATTTCACTGTCCAAACCGGTAGGCACAGCTCACACGGCGGTGGTTCGTGTACTGTCTGCTTATTTTCATGTTCTTTATATTTTTCACAGGTTAAAATTGGGTTAAAATGGGCATGTTTAAGTGCTTGTGGAATCTGCGTTTTTTGACAGATTGGTTTCAAATTTGAAATATTAAGCACAAGGACTTTCCGAATCATTGCTATTGGCTTATACACGCAATAATTAAGCGAAAACAAATTCACTGGCCTGAGGCTGCCATGTTTTTGATTGAGCAGCTTGTCCTTTATGAAGTAGACAGATATTAGAAGGGTTTTAAAAAAACCAAGTGTGATGATCAGGGCCAGTGTTTCAGAAGAACTTGTTTTCCTTTCGGCTTTTCCCTTCAGGGGTCGCCACAGCGAATGATCTGCCTCCATCTCACCATATCCTCTGCATCTTCTCTTACTCCAACTACCTTCATGTCCTCCTTCACCACATCCATTAATCTTCTCTTTGATCTTCCTCTAGGCCTTCTGCCTGGTAGTTCCAACCTCAGCATCCTACTACCAATATACTCACTATCCCTCCTCTGCACATGTCCAAACCATCTCAATCTAGCCTCTCTGACTTTGTCTCCAAAACATCTGACATGTGCTGTCCCTCTGATGTGCTCATTCCTGATCCTATCCATCCTCGTTACTCCCAAAGAGAACCTCAACATTTTCATCTCTGCTACCTCCAGCTCTGCCTCCTGTCTTTTCCCCAGGGACACTGTTTCTAACCCATACAACATCACTGGCCTCATCACCATCTTGTTCAGAAGAACATGAATGTTAAAGCTAAAAAAATGATATTATTAGAATTTGTATATAATTTATAATTATAACCCACAGTTCTGAAGTTGTATAGAAAATATGACTTGTAATAAAAAATGTTATTAAAAAAAAAACTATTTACAGTTCTCAGATTTTATTGTTAAAACAAATGTCTCCCATTTATTTTCAAATGTTTCAAGCAGATGTTTTAAGTTTGAAATGTTAAGGGAGAAAGTACTGCATATTTATTTATTTGTCTACTACTACTATAATTGCCATACTTGTCTTAATTTAAAAAAATCAGCACAATAATAATAATAATAATAATAATAATTAAATAAATAAATAAATAAATAAAGAGATGCGTGTGTTGCCGAACGCGCATGCGCTGATGTTGCCAGGGTAGCTGTAACCATGTGATGAAAGCGCATCCAGCTGCGCGGCGGTGTTTCCAGTCGGCGTCTTGTTTCTCCGGATTTTGTTGTCGTCATGGCGGACGGTGAGCGCTCACCTTTACTCTCAGACCTCGGAGATGGAGCTGCAGGCAGTGGAACCGGTGGCGCATCTCCTGGACCGAGTCCGTTTTCACAACCGAACAAACCGCAGAGTGAGTAATGGTCGTAACCCAGTGCTGCTCGTTCCGACCCCGCGGTGCAGGCCCAGGCCGCGTTCCTGACGAGCTGCATGCTCGCGCTGTAAACATTTTTCTGTGTGAATTATTGTGCACGTTCTGCCGTGTGGGTCTGGTGAACTGTTGGTTGTATGAAAGTGTGCACAGTGGGGGTTGGGGTATTTGGCTGTTTCACCGGTCGGTCTGATGCATTTTGGGGAATCGCTTTGTAGGCCAGTTACTTCCGTATCTACTGACGGACGCAATGACTGAAGGGGCGTGTCCAATAGTGAAGCCGCGCGGTCGCCATATTGGTCCTCCCTAATTGACCGTCACTAGTGACCATACAGTCCTGCAGCAACATCAAACGTCTTTAACTGATTTAGCATAAGATGAAGACATCATAAATTTACTTTAGTTTACAAAATAATAACTGGACGTGAATAACAACAATCATCATCACCTCTCCCCATAAATATATGTATGTGTGTGTGTGTGTGTGTGGGAGGGGGGTGTAATATGAAACAGGAAATATTTTATTATAATATAAAAGAGCAATTTATAATTGAATCAATGATAAAGATGAACAATTTTCATGGGATTTAATGTGAAATCAGTCTAATACTCACAAAATATAAATACTGGAAAATTGCATGAAATTTTATTGAAATCTTGTTGATATGTAAACATAATTTGCCGTTATCATCTGTTGGTCTTGTCTGTGTCTGTCTGTCTATATGTGTGTGTGTGTGTGTGTGTGTTCAGTTCATCAGTTCATTTTCTGTAACCGCTTAATCCTAATTTGGGACGCGGGGAGGCTGGTGCCCATCCCAGCCAACTTTGGGCGAGGGCAGAGTACACCCTGGACAGCTCGCCAGGCCATCGCAGGGCGGAAAACACGCTGACGGCTATGCAGCCTACTCTTTACGAAAGTCAGCAATGGTTATTTTACATGCCTCACACCATAGACAGTGGGAGACATGGCCGGCCTTTGATAACCCAGTTTAGCTGCACTGGAGGGGACAGTGACAAGCCTGTGGAGAGTGGGACTCGAACCCCCAACCTTAGGATCAGTGATCCAGTGCCCTATACCACTAGACCACCACTGCCCCGTGTGTGTGTGTGTGTGTGTGTGTGTGTGTGTGTGTGTGTGTGTATATACCTACACAAAAGCTCATTCATACTTTAATCCAGATTTTACTTTTAAAAACACCTGTTTCTAAGCAGGGTGTATTAGTAACAATGTAAACTTCCCATGACTCACAACCTATGAGTAAGGAGTACTAATATGGCAGCGATGGCATGGTCTGTGGCAGACTCTGCCCTCGCCCAAAGTCAGCTGAGATGAATGTCGGCTTCCTTGTGACCCAAATTTGTATTAATGGTTCAGAAAATAAATAAATGGATGAAAGTACCAATATGGTGGCTGGCGCTTCAATTTATTGAGCTTGTGCAGGTCTTCATTTGGATAGAGCTCAGTGGATGCAATTATATCTGTTTACAGGTTCTCAATTTCACAACAGCACTCTTTGGTCGGTGTCACATTATGCATGTACTGACACTTTATTTTTGCTGACTGTTGATGTTGAGTTAGGAAATGATCTACATAATATAGATAACTGGTTTTAGAGTTGGGTAAGTTCTAGGAGTCCATAGAGTTACGATGGTCAACATGTGATTGCTTGATTTTATTATAATTACTTTTTCATCCAGAGCAATAAGGGTCTATCCGTAGGAAATCACCATAGTGATGGTGCCATATTTACTTGATTGATATTTTGTTGCCTGTGGTGATGGAGCAAAATGTAATTTTTTTTCAGGTCAAAATCTTTGTTTTGATTTCAGAGGTTCTGAGTCTACATTCACCTCTGGATGTCATTTGTAGCAAAATTGAGGGTTTAATACTGGGAGACTTCCAATGAAGATATGGAGCAACACTTGGATTCCATAGGAAGCCTTTTGTAGGTGCTATCACACTGGCAAATTTCATTTGGCAAATCATGAGGCATGATGGTTAAAATTCAGCATGAATCCGGCTTATTTTAGGAACGGTTCAGCAGATTTTTTTTTTTTTTTTTTTTTTGATTCATGGCTACCAGAGGGTTAATCTGTTCAATTATACATTTATCATAAACATTAGGATAGAATAAACAAGTTGTGGGGGAAAAAATCAAGCAGTTATCTACCTTAGTTTTTGATGACTAGCCATCTAAAGATGGCTATAAATAGCACACAGTGGATTAATGCGGACACACCCTCTTTTTCAAACCCCTCAGAAAACAAAACGGATAAAGATTTTGACCTGAAACCAATTGCATTTTACTCCATCACCACAGGCTACAATATATACTGTATCAAAATCAAGCAAATATGGCACCATCACCATGGGAGTTATGGTTATTTCAAATAGCTTGACCCATAAGAACAACAAATATTGTGCATCATTACAAAGAGTTGACAATGTCTTGAGGAGAGCACAAGAACTTTGGGGCAACAGGGAGCAAATGGTTTTTTTTTTTTGTTTTGTTTTTTTTTTTTTTTGATGAAATGAAACCGACTGTAAGGAATCAGTTCCATCAGCAGCCATCCGAGCTTTATTAATCTAAGATACAGGCCTTTATTCGTAGGTGGAACTCTGTCACTGAAAGTGGTGGTGAGTATGTTGAGATGTCAGAATGTGAACCAGTGATGTACAGGCACTGTATGTACTACATGTTTGATTGGTTTCCTTATTACTTGTATAATAAAAGTAAATGCATAACCTTTCAGGGCTTGAAATGCCTTCTTTAGTCATTGCACAACACAAGTAAAATTCACCAAACACAACTCCATGCTGCCGTGAGATTTGGCATGGCGCAAGTGTCAAAATCAACAATGTTCCAGTTAGCTTTTCTGTGATTGCCCACAATTATTTTCCATTCCTTTACAACCCTTCCTGGCAACTAGGAATGTTTAGTCAATGGAATTTAGTTTTTTTTTTTTTTTTTTTTTTTTGGGGGGTATTTTTTTATTTATTTATTTTTATTACCTGAATTTCCATGCACAGTGCGAGCATCAGCTTGCTTCTAGATGCTTTTTCCTGAGACCATGACTCCCACACTTGACCCTGGCAACTATCACTTGAGCGGAATTTTTATTTATTTTTTCATAACCAAACGTCCATCTGCAGCACGCATCAGCTTGGCCAACATCCCATTTGTATTGTAAACAGTGGTGAAATACTAAAAATTAAACATAACTTATAAGATATTTGTCATGTCTATGTAAAAAGAGGAACCTGGAGTTTAAACATGGGACATAATGATATTGATAATGTGGTGATTTAGAGAGAGAGAGAGAGAGAGGGAGATTGTATACAGTACAAACTCTTGTAGGTTACTTATACAAGGTTTAAACATACGTACCCCTCTAAAGAATGCCCTGTAACGACTTACAAATTCATCTAACCAGCTGTAGGGAACCTAACTTTTTTGTAAGCTGGGGAACGTCTGTACTTACATTGTTGCATCTGTGCGTGCATGCGTGCGCTTGTATGTATGTGTGTCATCTTCTTCTCGTGCAGTTCCACAAACAGCCCAAAATCTTACATCAAAACTGGATACATTTTTGTATCTGCCCACGTGCATGTGAGTGCGTATGTATGTATGTACATCATCTTCTTCATACCATCTGTATGTGTGTGTACAGACGCTCCCCAGCTTACTAACGAGTTAGGTTCAGGACGGCCGTTCTGAGATGAATTTGAGTCGTTAGAGGGTATGTATGTTTAAACCTTGTATAAGTAATCTATACAAGTTTGTACTGTATACGATCTCTCTCTCTCTCTCTCTCTCTCACCACATAATCTGTACATTATGTCCCGTGTTTAAACTCCTGGTTCCTCTCAAGCACAGCACAGTGGATCTGATCAGATTTACAGAGAGTTTCATTCTTATCCGGTTCATTATAATACTGGAGTCAATTAGTTTCTTCTTTGAATGTTTTGGCAGGAGTTCAGAAAATTATCATTCTGCTTCTCTTCCCTCACTGGTGTAGAGCACGTATCAGCCACTCCCCCCTCTGCTGGAGCCTAGTATTAAGTGTACATCAGGATAATGTTTAATCATATTTCATACTTATATTTATGATATATCTTGTGCGGCAGTGGTGGTCTAGTGGATAGGGTGCAGGATCGCTGATCCTAAGGTTGGGGGTTCGAGTCCCCATGGGGTTGTCACTGACCCCCCCCCCATCAAAAAAGTGCAGCTAACTGGGTTATCAAAGGCAAGCCATGTCTCTCACTGTCTATGGTGAGAGGCATGTAAAAGAACCATTGCTGACTTTCCTAAAGAGTAGCTGCAAAGTCGTCAGCGTGTTTCTGTCCCTTCCTAAAAGGGTTGTGACAGGAAGGGCATCCGACGTAAAAACCTCTGCCAAATCAAACGTGCGAATCAGATGATTCGCTGTGGCGACTCCCGAGTAAAAGGGAAAAAGCCGAAAGGAAGACAGACATTTATGATATATCTTTCTATAGATTTTATTCAATTTGTATTACTACTTGTTCTTCAATTCCATTTCACTTTCACTTTCGACCTCGGACAGACAGACCTGTTTGTATCTCCGGATGTTTGCAAAACAAATGTTGGTAAGTTGGGGAGCATCTGTATTTATATTTTATTCACATCTTATGTTTTTTTTAATGTTTAATTGTTATTATAAGCATTTATAGCATTTAATATGCATTTATTGATATTATATACACATACATTTATGTATATGTCAATCGGGGGGGAGGTGATCCTACTTCGCAGCTTTCAATGGTTGTGTGGAGATCTCGGTCCCAATTAACCTTGGAAAGTGAGGGATCCCTTTGTGTGCGTGTGTATGTGTGTATACACATACAGACGCTCCCCGACTTATACTCATCCATTTTACTTTTTTTCGATTTTTTTTCCTTTTTTTTTTAAAAAAGTCAAATTTTGAGTTTAGACGTTCCGACGTAGTACGCTGACATTATGACGCAATAACGCTGCGTCCATTGTTTACAAACGACAGACTGAACGTACCCCTCCTTCTTCCCAGTTCAGTTTTATATATATATATATAAATAAAACTATATGTTGTATATATATGTTGTATATATATAAAACTATATGTTATATGTTTTGCGGACTTTTGTAACCCTAAGCGAATATGGTGGGTCAGATGTGTAAGCCTACTAGCATGGGTGCAAGTCTCATACACCGAGATGAATTAACTATCTGCTCGGATTGGCGCAATCTACCATGCATACTCAGTTAAGCAAAGAGAATTGTAAAATGAATGAAAACCCGAATCCAGAAAAGAAAGAGAACTCTCTGCTCTGCTGGTGATTCACATCAGTGCAGGCTGAGTACTAAACGAGTTCAACGGCGCCCTTGCTCACTTGAAATACCGGAAGTCCGTATAACCGCCTTCAAGCACAGCAAGTGCACTACTTTCGGTATTGAGCGCCTCACATATTGTATGCGTTGATTGGCTGTTTTAAGCTTCATGTAAAGTGAGTCGGCTCTGCTTCATGTAAAGTGATCATTCATCGACCATCGGAACCATTTACAAGCAGAAAGCTTGCATCATCGAGAATGTTAAAGGTTATATTTGATACTGTATTTGTTGAGTGAATTGATTAAAATTGATATATTTGAAATTATTTTGCTTGAATTTAATTTATTTGAAATTAATGTTGATATTATTTGATATATTTGATATTATTTTATAATGTTATGTTTATAATAATTGATTTAGGGGTGTTTTATGAGATACGGTAATGATATTTATGGATGTATCGTACAGTATAAGTGTCATACGTCACTGTAACAACTTGCGTTCGGCCGTCCGGAACCAATTAAAAACATAACTTGGGGAGCGTCTGTACATATTGTATATTCGTAAGTTAGTTGACCCATGGGAAAGGTCTTAACCATAAGTGTGTCTCTGTTCACCCAGAAATATAAATGGGTACCTGTAAAAAAACATACCAGGAAGATAACCTGCGATAGACTAGCATCCGATTTAAGAAGAGGAGTTGAACTCCTAGTTGCTTCATACCTCAGAAACCAGGGACAAGCACCGGCTCTGATGAGCTGCTGGGCTCGGATGTAAAAAGCCCAACAGATTAAGTTAGTACAAAAAACCACTTTAGATTTCTAAACGTTAGTTTTCCAGCACAAAATAAAATGTTACATTGTCAGTTTTGTTTTGTTTTTGTTTTGTTTTGGGTTTTTTTTTTTTTTTTTTTTGGGGGGGGGTTTTACAAGTGTATGTGATGGTGTGTAATAGTTGTTAATTATTTGTGCCATAAACAGTGTAATAGAAAGGGAGTGGGAGTGAAAGGAAGTAGGTGGCAGAATGTTGCTGGTTCCAAGCTGGCCAGAGGTTTAAGAATTATTGCATAAGTGCAGTATAATGGTGGAGTCCTGCACATAAAAAGCATACAGTTCAGTCATTCCTTTACCTGCTGGCCTTACCGGAGTCTGCTCCACCTGCTGAGATCAGGTGAGTGTCAGCCCTCCTTAACTTGAACTTTGAAGTATGACATTTAACTTCACCTACTAAAGCTTTCTATTTTCATGTAATAAACAGAGACTGTGTGTATCAGCAGGTGAAAACAGCAAGAATGTATAATTGATCCGTATGTTTAGTGCTTCTTTTTTTCGATGGAAATATAAATTGTCACCTAATTTACAATGAAATGGACACGGGACTAACCAGTGATCATACTATAAGATCACAGAACTACCAGATTAACCCTTTCGGGTCTATGGTTCCTGGATGTTACGATACACATTACATTGGCTACACATACAACCAGCACAAACCGAGTCGGTGTGTACATTTTATAGTCATGTGACATAACAGGTTCCCATTCATACTTAATACCACTCATCTGAAATGGTGGCACTGCAGTGAGACTCCTCATTACTTGGGTGTCTGGAATGACCATCAATCATATTAAACTGTTTGATAAATTATTCATAAAAATAATCCGCTTGTGCTGCAGTAATCTTTGTATTAAACGGTACCAGCTTTAGCTATCTGAAGAGACTTCTGAGAAACAGAACTCGCCCTTCAAAGGAGTTCTTCAGAACAGTGTTCATAAACAGTCAATAGAAATTCAACAAGACCTCCTTGAAATATAGCTAAATGTGTTTACATAAACACAAAGATTGATGGGATCCACCTTGCTCACGGTGCTGTTGGTTGTTGTTACTGACTCTGATACGAATTACAGTTCTGGGTGGCAGTGCTTCAATTAACATGGCAATAAGTACAAGAACAGATCCTTGATTAAAAATATACTGTATATATATTTGACACATTGATCATTTTAATGAAGAAATTTGGCTGTAAGTTATACATAGCATGTGGATCTGAATATGCTGACCCTTGATCCCTGGAAGTTAAATAAATGTACTTGCCATGTACAGTGGTACCTCACTTTACGAAATTAATCCGTTCCAGAGCCTTTTTTGTAACCTGCATTTTTCGTAAATTGAACAGCATTTTACATGTAAAACGTGTGATTCATTCCAAGGCTCCCAATACAACCCCATAAACCCTTAAAAGGTACACTTTTATCATTTTTAAAGACCTCCTTCTGCTTCAATATCGTACCGCTGGTAGACGGGTTTGGCCATATTCCTTTGCGATACCACTCGAGCCTGGTTCTTCTCACTCGCATCGGAAATCACACGTGTGTGTGTGTGTGTGTGTGTGTGTGTGCGCGCGTGGCGCGTGTGTTGACCATGTCGTCTTAGCAGAGTTATAATCTTACAAATGTTTATGGAAGGTTAAAAGCCTGAGGCAAGAAACAACAGTAACTCTGTCCTTTACACGAAAAGGTGTGTGTGTGTGTGTGTGTGTGTGTGTCTGACTTCCGGTGCGAGTGAGAAGAAGAAACGGGCTTGAGTGGTATTGCAAAAGAATAAGGCCAAACCCGTCTACCATCGGTACGATATTGAAGCAGAAGGAGGTCTTAAAAGCTATGCTTTTACAATTTTTTTCAGGGTTTAGGGGGTAGTATTGAGGGCCTTGGAACAAATCACACGTTTTACATATAAAATGCGGTTCAATGGGAGGGAGCTGCGTCATCCCTCCTAGCCAATGGGAGGCCAGTGGGGCGGGATGTTTGAACGTCATTGATGGGAGATCAGGTCATGTTTTAACATGGTGCCTTAATAACATGAACTTGTTTCTTATCCAGAGACAAAAATTTTAGGAAAATGCGTTTCGTAACCTGCATTTTTCGTTTGGTGAGACTTTTGTAAAGTGAGGTACCACTGTATTCCACTTTGCAAACCGGCATGGATTGATGTTGCCGAAAGAGCCGCTGAGGTTTAAGGTGAAAGCTTTAAATAGTTACTAACACTAATTCACCCCAAGTACCCTTCATACCCAAATTAATAAAAGTTTCTTTTTTCATGTGTAAAATAACAAAAAAAACAACAACAACAACAATTTCTCTGTATACGGGGGCATCACTGTAATATGAAAAGGAACAAACAAATCTCGTGATCACCCCAAGTTTCCCTCATAATACAAAACCAATTTTCATATGAATAAATGTTGTGGTGTTCTTTTTACATTTTCCATATGTACTATCAGACTCTTATTTCATGTATTTGAACGGTGAAATGTGCCTTTTTTTTTTTTTTTTACTGACACCAAATCTTTAGAAGCCACTACAAAATATGGCTCAAAGAATTACTAAATAAATTACTAATTGTTTCTCGACTCAATGGATCATTATTTTCATGTATATACTGTATGCATGATGAGATGCACGTCAGTCTGGGGAATTTTGAGCAAACAATTCCAAACCACTAATCTAATGGATACCAAAGGTCACCTTATTACTATTAATCAACCAAATGCATGAATTTTCACATTTCCTTAAGATCAGTTATTTTGCTCTGGGGAATTTTTATTAACTCATTCCTGTACTTTAGGCCAGTGGTCCCCAACCTCTTTATCACTGCGGACCGGTCAACACTTGACCATTTTACCGCGGACCAGGGGGCATAGATTGTTAATTTATTATTGTTGTTATTATTATTATTATTAAAGAACACTCCATGAATGTTATTTTACAGCAGTTAAATAAAGTTTGTTGGAACTTAAACTCTTCTTTTTAAAAAAAAAACGATGATCATGCACCAGCTGAGAGAATGAAGGCTCAGGCTCGGTTTCGCCAAAAATCCCTGCAAATATTTAAAACATGTCCAACACACCTCTGTTCACATGCCGTCCCCTTGTGGATTACATGTTAGCGGTCAAATGACTGATGTGTAACCGTCAAAATAAAAGATCGTTCAGACTCCGATAATAAAATGGCAATTAATTATTTCTTGTGCGGCCCGGTCCCAATTGATCCACGGACCGGTAACGGGCCATGGGCCGGGGGTTGGGGACCACTGTTTTAGGCTGTCTGTCTGTCTTCCTTTCGGCTTTTTTCCCTTTTACTCGGGAGTCGCCAGAGCGAATCATCTGATTCGCACGTTTGATTTGGCAGAGGTTTTTACGTCGGATGCCCTTCCTGTCACAACCCTTTTTAGCAAGGGACAGAAACACGCTGACGACTTTGCAGCTACTCTTTACGAAAGTCAGCAATGGTTCTTTTACATGCCTCTCACCATAGACAGTGAGAGACATGGCCCGCCTTTGATAACCCAGTTAGCTGCACTGGGGGGGACAGTGACAACCTTGTGGAGAGTGGGACTCGAACCCCCAACCTTTTTGGATCAGTGATCCAGCGCGCTATACCACTAGACCACCACTGCTCCCTGCTTTAGGCTGTAATGGTTCAAATTTCAATTCCCTGCCATTCCATCCTCAGCAAATCGGGCTTATGCTTCTAACGTCAACATTTTCAGACTGAGTGAAAGATCTATACTGAACCTTAAATAAATGTGCAGAGTTGGACATTGAGGTAATCTTGGAGGAAGGGTGTACGTTGTAATTAAGGGATTGTGCAGAGGTTTCGTAGTCCTTGAAGTCGGCACCCATTGTTTTCAACCAGTGTACACTCGCAATTGGAACTTTTGTAATTCTTGTATAGACTTTGTGACTCTTTGTAGGTTCTAACTTGGTCATCATATAGAACTTTATAAAACTAACATAAAGCAACATATCAGTCAGTTTTGACCCAAACAGCAGTTAGAATCTTGCCACTCTCAGGTAGTGAGATGCGATAGTGTCTGTGTAAGACTGATGTCTGACTAAACCTTCCTGCATTGCTCTCTCATTAATAAATGCAATAATGATTAAACCAGAGTCTTTTTAATTTTTGTTTCTATTGTTGAAAATTCTTGTCCCAAGTTAGTTATTGATAATTCTTCAGAGGAGTAGCCTGGCATATAGACTAAATTTATTTATAAAGAAAAAACAAACTGTGAAATCCAAGCACATTCAGATGAATCCACATGATTTTGTGTACTAAGTGTAACACAGTGTAGACGCTGTTCAGGTTGAAATGATGATTCAAAGCTTCAGATTTCTCTAAAATCCAAACGGGGGGGAAAAAAACATTTTTTATTTTAAATAATAAATAAATTCTCCCCTCCTGTGTCCCTCCTTTTCCTTCTAAATTTCTATTTTGTTATTGAAGTTCTAATCTTTTTTAATAAATTTATTTTTAATTCATTTTAGATATCTAATAAACATTTTTATAAAATTTTGCTTTTAGTAGGTTTAATTTTTTTTTTTTTTAACAAAGTTTATTTTTCTGACTCATTTCTGTTGAGTTTTTGTTGATGTGGGAGGAGTTTTATTATCCCATAATAAAAATCAAATATTTCATTATAATTAAAGAAGATTTGTATTCGGTGTGATGCAAGAAAGTTGAGTTATATCAGACGAAACTTTTCACCTTCAACCCAGCTTTTCTCCTGGCAGTTTTGGGTGACCATTCTGAGTCCAATTTTACACGTCTTTCTTTAACTCTATAGTTTACTGTTACTGATTTGTCCTGTTGAATCAACATTTAAATAAAACATGGAGATGTTTTACAGAACAGTTTACTGTTTGGTACCAATGACCTAAAGTGATATTCTTATCCTTACTGTAGAATGTTCACTGATAGGTGGATGAATAAAGAAAAATGTTAGTTTGTTATACATTGAAAAATGGACCCATGTGACTGATCTGGTGCCAGAGGCTCCCATTTCAAACCGTTTTTCCCCCCATGCTTATTTATTTTAAATGAATGAATTTGTTATAATATTTAAAATGGCTCATGTTACAACAGTCTTTATGCCAAAATAAAGAACATTTATGAAGTATTAAGTAAAGTCTCTTTCCATTAGGTTTCCCGCCATTTCCAAGCCCATCTCAGCCCTCTGTGCTTTTGGGGGAGGATCCTCCACCATACTCGCCCCTCACATCGCCAGAGAGTGGCAGTGCCCCTGTGATCAGCTGCCGTGTGTGTCAGTCTCTTATTAGTGTTGAGGGAAAAATCCACCAGCACGTAGTCAAGTGTGGTGTGTGCAACGAAGCAACAGTAAGTCCATGAAACCTCAGAACCACATGAAATGTCATACCATGTCAGAACCAGCTGCCCTGTGTGTGTGTGTGTGTGTGTGTGTGTGTGTGTGTGTGTGTGTGTGTGTGTGTGTGTGTGTGAGACCTGAATTTTTACACCAGGATAGGCCATGGGATATGTGACAGAAAATACCCTTCTGAATATAAAAAGTCAATGTTCCACAGAAATCACTTGCACATTGAATAGATTTTTAAGGCTAATTTTCCAGTAGTTCAGACACTCCCCGCTTTACGTTCATTTGTTTTACGTATTTTTCGATTTTACGTTTTTAATTTTTTAAAAATTGACAAATTTTGAGTTTAGCGTGCTCTCTGTAGTACGAGACGTACCTACGTAGTACACTGACGTTATACGCTACTTCCACATGACGCTGCATCCATTGTTTACAAATGACAGACTGAACGTGCCCCTCCTTCTTCCCAGTTCACCGTGTTACCCTTGTGTTAAGATGTCGTCTCTGTGATCTTTGTGTTTACACTGTTTTGTGGACTTTTGTAACCCTAAGCAAATATGGTTGGTCAGAAGCGTAAGCCTACTAGTGGTCGTGGTAATCAGAAAAAGCAGCATGCCATCTCGTTAGAAATGAAGATGGCTGTTATCAAGAAAATAGATGCTGGTGAAAAACATGTGAATGTTGCACGTTTCTTTCAAATGGCTCCGTTGACCATCAGAATCATTTTCAGATCGCATCATAGAGAATGTTAAAGATTATATTTGATACTGTATTTGATATTTGATGAGTGAATTTGATTAAAATTTATCTATTTGAAATTATTTTGCTTGAATTTAATTTATTTGAAATTAATGTTGATATATTTGATATTTTACAATGTGATGTTTATAATAATTGATTTAGGGGTGTTTTATGAGTTATGGTAATGGTATTTATGGATGTATAATACAATATAAGCGTCATACATCACTGGAACATACACTAACAACTTACGTTTACTTACGTCCGGAACCGAACTAAACCGTAAGTCGGGGAACGTCTGTAAACGATTTTAGCCACTGTGGTGTTGTTTAGGTTGGAATCAGTCTCTGATTGGTTAGAAATCCAAGATGACGGCTCACAGGAAATGTTGTGTTCCTGTTTTGTCAAACGAAAAGAGAAAATGAAGCTAGTCTTATCAAAATACATGACCGTGCTAATCAGTGGTCAAGTTTGATGAAGATCTGGATTAAAGTGGGAACTTACATGCACATGATATTGACCGGGATAAACTACATGGTTATGTTGAGTGTATGGAGGACAGCAACTGGGGCGATCTTGAAATGTGATTCACAGAGGTAAACAAAGATTAAAAAGCTGCTCTTAGAAGGCACTTTGAACAGATACAACCAAGTGATGACCACCAGAAGACTTCATCCAGGCATGAGAAGTGTTTGGATCTTTTGATGGGATAGTCTTTTTTTGCAGAAGCTCAAGGAAATTCCACCAATATTTGAAAAGCTCGCAAAGTTCTACTTGACATTGCCTCTGCTACCAAGAAGCATGGTGTACATCATATAGATTTTGTCACTGACAGTTACCCAGAAAACAGCATTGAGGACTGTGAACATGAGAGGAGGTCATCTTCGGGTGTACAGCTGTGAATCTTTAGAGCTGGTGCACATGAACAGTTTTTCCAATTCCGGACTCCTCACCATCTCATTTGTGGCCAAACTGCATGGTTTCATGGGATGTGATTCAGGGAGTTCTTTCAAAGGTAAAATCAAGGCCTTCAAACTGCTGACTGGAAGTCAGGACTACGTAAGCTGTTCCAGTAATTTGGAATGGAATGGGAGATGTTCAAGCTTGAGCTCACTCACGTGGCAAAATTTGTACGTCAGCTCTGTAGGAAATCTATTCTCTGCTCAGTAAATGAAGCTTGGTATGAATTGTTCTCAGTTAAACACAAACCTGACATGGCACTTCCACCAGATCAGGATTCTCTCAATCTTCATGTATGGAGGCTTAACTACCAAGTTGCCATTCATCGCAAGTGCTTCAACAGAGAAATTGATGCCCTGAGCCCTCTTGGACATGGATGGCGAATGAGAGTTGGCACTGGGTATTCCAGAATGAACTTCCCATTGCTCCAGACTCTGTCCTTAAATTTGTGTCTTGTGCTTGTTGAAAGACCACAAAGAAGGTGTGCTTATCGTTTTTAATGAACTGAAATGTTCAGAACTGTGTAGCTGTACTGACTGAGGACCTTGATGGAATGGAAACACCCGACCTACCAGAAATGTTACAAAATTATGAGAATTCGGACAAAGAAGACCGAGGTAACACTTTTTCATGCTGCGCATATTGATGCTTTGCAGCTGCACAATTTCCTCTGGGTGTTGCACAGGATCATTGTTGTAGCTGCAGTTCCCCACTTGTATGTTTTATTTTTTCTGCGTTTAGCAGAAAGTAAGTTAAATTGATCGAGGACACAGTGGAAAATATGGTTTACTCGAATGACTTGATTGCAAACTATGCTCGGTCTAAAATGTAACTTGTCGTCTTTTCTTAAAAATCACTTAAAAATAATCATTTTCTGTTTGTGGCACCTGGTGGGTCAATGTGCAGGATTACAATGTAGAACATCGCACTTTTTGAAAACATCAACATTGGATGTTTAATTTCCTGATTTGTCAAATAAAGTGTATTTTCTGGGCTCTTTTTTTTGAAATGCATGCCCCATGGCCTGCGAACAACAATGTCCAGTTTATTCTTTATTTTTAAATGCATTCTGGAGGAAACTGTGAATAAAAGATTAGAGGGATTAATTGGAGTGGTTTGTGTTAAAGGAACACTGTGGGGGTTATTTTTAATTTAAGGGGGTGGGGGAGTGGAATAAGTTGAGGTTAATTCCATTTTTTTTTTTTTGCCCTCTCTCTCTCTCTTTGTCTCTCTCTCTCTCTCGCTCTCTGTGTGTCTCTCAGCCCATAAAGAATGCTCCAGCTGGGAAGAAGTATGTGCGCTGTCCCTGTAACTGTCTTCTCATCTGTAAGGTCACATCTCAGCGCATCGCATGTCCACGCCCTTACTGGTGAGACGGGGGAGGGGGGCGGGGGGGTCAGACAACATCCCAGGAACGTTCCTCAGGATGTTCCATTTATTTTCATATAAAAATCCCAGCAGAGGGGCGGTTTCTCTGTATGATACAGTGCATTGCACTGATCCCACCTGATCAGAAGGTCGTGTAAATGATCAGGTGTTTTGGGGTTTAGGGTAAGAATGAGATTTATGGGAAATACTAAAGAATATAAAACATTTTAAAAAGAATGAATGAAGTTTTATTAATACTTGAAAGTGTTTAATGTATATTTTGTCTGTGTGTTGCAGTAAGAGGATCATTAATTTGGGACCGGTACATCCTGGGCCATCTAGTCCAGACCCAGAGCCTACTGGAGCCAGAGTGTCATGTGGCCACTGTAGCAACACTTTCCTGGTATGATCTTCATTACCCATAGAATCACTCATTTTACACCACACTGAACTCACAACATTGCTGAATAAACTGCATACCAGTACATTTGAGGTTACCACACACACACACACACATATGTGCACACTTTACACTTCACTGTCTCATTTAAGTTTGAATGGAATAAAATCTCACTTGGTGTATTTTAAGCAAGTATCCTACACCTGTGTGATGTCATGCAAGGTGAGTGGCCTGGTGTGGCCTGGCCCTAGATGATCGGTTAAAATCATCCCTGACTATCAGATTTGAGTACGTTCAATACATGGCTGAACTCGGTTCCTAAGTCCATTTATTTATTTTTTTTTGTTTGTGTGTTTGTTTGCTTTATGTTGGGAAACAAACAAAAAGGGCCATCTTTGGACTTTTACAACAATTTAGAGGACAGAAAAATGCTGATGTTATTGTAGGCCAGTGAAGCGAATCCGAAATATGATCAGTTAAAGAAACCCCATTGTTTATATAGTTTAAGTGACATCAGCCAGCACTGCTGATTCTGAAGGCCTTGGGCAGATCAGATTGACAGGGCAGCACATAGAAGCCGAAATCTGATTGAACAACAAAAAAATCTTAACATACATGTACTGAACGCAGTGCACCCAAGAGACACACTACGAAATAAGTTAATAAAATTTAATGGAATAAATGTTAGCATTTAAGTTGTAAATCTAGGCCAGTGCTTGTGTTATTGTTTAGGCTTTGCTGGCTCTGACTGCCCTCCACTGATTTATTAAGGTCTATATGAATCATATCAGATTTGCATTGGACATGACAAAAGTATTCAGTCATCCAGTCACAGAGAACTGATTTTCTCTGGATGAAAAAAAGGTTCTCACAGAGATCTCGCATAGCAAACACCGTCACAGACTTCAGATGGAATTCCAGTAGAGATTTCGAAGCATAGTGGTGCTACACTCATGGAACAAGTACTGGGAGTTGTGGGCTCAGGAGGAACAGTACGTACCTCAAAAGAGGAAGAACAGCAATATTGAGGCAATGTTCAAGAATGTTGACCCTTCAGAGTGTGGAAACTATGGTGGTGTATCTCTCCCCACAAGAATGTTAACTTGATCAGACTCACAACCTGCCTGGCATTAAATGTTGTGCCAGAAATTTGATGTGAAAACTGAAGTTGATATGTTCTGAATAAAGGGATCCCTCTTCTACTCCATGCTTCAATTCATGTGGCTTCAGTGCATCGTGTTTTTGTTTTTGGCTTTTTTTTTTTAAACATTCATCAAATTAAAAAATATGGGGCAGTGGTGGTCTCGTGGATAGGGCGCAGGATCTTTGATCCTAAGGTTGGGGGTTCGAGTCCCCACAAAGGTTGTCACTGTCCCCCCCAGTGCAGCTAACTGGGTTATCAAAAGCGGGCCATGTCTCTCACTGTCTATGGTGAGAGGTTCATGTAAAAGAACCATTGCTGACTTTCGGAAAGAGGAGCTGCAAAGCCATCAGCGTGTTTCTGTCCCTTGCTAACAGGGTTGTGACAGGAAGGGCATCCGACATAAAAACCTCTGCCAAATCAAACATACGAATCAGATGCTTCAGTGTGGCGACTCCTGAGAAAAGGGAAAAAGCCAAAAAGAGAAGAAGATCAAATTAAAAAATAAGGAAATAAAGGAAGAATAGGGGGGATGTTAAGGAAAATACCACAAAAACAAGGCTAATTATGCAAAAAAAAACAAAAAACAACCCAAAAACCCCCCATTCAAAACTACTTTATGGAGATTATGTACATTTTTATGTGAGGTGCGCATCGGAGTGCGTGCACGCGCGTGTCTGTATGTGTGTGTATTTATATTTTATTTACATCTTGTGCATTGTTTTTGAATGTTTAATTGTTGTTATAAGCATTTATAGCATTGAAATATATGTTTGTTGATATTATATACACACATACATGTACATATACGTCAGACAGGGGGTTGATCCTACTTTGCGGAATTCGGCGGTCGCAAGGGGTCTCCGTCCCAATTCACCGCGGAAAGTGAGGGATCCCTGTGTATTGAACTAGACACACTAGAACATGGTTTTTGTGGATTTAATGAAAGGAGTTTACAAATAATAAACTTCAGCAAAAACCTTAAGAACCCATTGCTGCCGCATTAGTTAAATGTGAATGTTTTGAAGAGGATGATGATGGTTCTTTGTACTCACTCTAATTATCTGGATTAGTCTGACTTGTTCAGGGTGCATGCTGGAGGAAACTTCATGGAGTAGCTTGACTTTCCCATCGTCAATCCATGACCTCTGTGAAAAATGAATGCAATTCTGGGTGAAATTAATTTTGTGATTTTGCACAAGTTTGTTTGGCACAGCAGATGTGCGTCAAGGTGGTGGTCTAACAAAATGTGAGTTTTTGGACAGGCAGTGTTGATCCATCGTCCTTTAAAAAGTGTTTTATTTCCTTTCCTCATAAACACTACCATTGCCATCCTCATATTATGATGTGCGACAGCTGTACGTTCATTTACCTTCATCCTCATTAGTAATAACTTATTAATAACATTTTGTTGTCTTCACTTTGCAGTGGACAGAGTTTACGGACAGGACGCTGGCCCGATGTCCCCACTGCAGAAAAGTGTAAATATCATTTTAATAATATATCTGGATTCGATTGTCTTTATATAGGTTATGTATAAATTTAACAATGGACAAATTGGCTTTAAATATTTGGATTTAGATTCATTCCCAAAGAACAAAGTAAAGTGTTGGATGCCAAGGAAAATTACATGAAGAAACTTTGAGAGGGACGAGTCTCAGAACAGAATCACCCTCTTCTGTGTAACACCAAATAGTGGGAAGTTAACTTATTACTGTTTTAGACTCTATTCTAGAAAGTCAGATATTTCTCAATATTTTGAAATGATCCGTTGAAATGATCAATGGGGACCGAACTTTCTTTTTCAGGTGTATATACACACATCTCTTCACTCTTTTCTGTTCACACTATTTCTGGCGATAGAAACAACCAGCTCATTTAAAGTCTACGTTAATGATCTAATGAGGAAGAGTGGAAAACGAATCACTGATTAATAAGCATGTGTTTGTGAAATAACTCCGAGCAAATGCAGTTTGTATTATTAAAGTGTAAGCAAATATATATTTTATTTTAATTATTCTTCCTTCACTTTCTGAACCGCTTAATCCTAATTCGGGTCACAGGGAGGCTGGCGCCCATCTCGGCCAACTCTGGGCGAGGACAAGATTCACCCTGGACAGTTCGCTAGGCCGTCACAGAGCCAACACTCATACAACCAGTCATGCTCACGCTCACACCTAGGGGCAATTTGAAGCAGCCAATTAACCTACTATGCATGTTTTTGGACTGTGGGAGGAAACCAGAATACCTGGAGGAAAGACACGCAAGCATGGGGAGAACATGCAAACTCCACACAAACATCCATGCTGGGAATTGAACCCAGGATGTTCTTGCTGTGAGGCGGATGTGCTAATCACTATGCCACTGTGCCGCCTTTCATTTTGATTATTCGATTTGAAATATTTCAATTCCGATACTGAATTTCTGAGCTAGGGTATACTTTTTCACTATTCTTTCTCCTCACCGCTCACCTGCTCTGCATTACTTGCATACCTGTTTAATCACCCACCGGGTTTTGTTGGTTGTTATAGAGTTTATATATATATATATATATATATATATCAAATTTTTTTTTTTTTTTTAAAGTGTGATCTGGAGATTGATGTCCGTGTACTGTCATGTTATTCAACCTGTCTGTTTGCACTTGCATGGTGACTTTGCCATGGCCACACTGGGCTCAAACAGATAAACTTGAATTTCTGGGCTTTATATTGCATTCGTATACTTATCAGCTTTTACACACATTATATGTTAGTCTGCCTCTTCAGGTTTAAATGTGCTTTTGTTTGTTTAGCACAAGCCTGAGCAAAGGTTTGTGAGCCGTTTTTCTTTTGTTCAGTGTTTCTCCCCCCCACACGCACACCAATTTTATAATAAATTCCATTCCCATGGCTGCTTGCATATGCATTTCCCTCTTACCCAGTAGTAGACAAATTATGGTTTACTGAAGCATTTTAGTGTGGTAGCTCTTCAACAGATAACTGAATAAATAAATCGAAAGAAATCTTAGATATTGTATCTAATTGAATGATATGGCTTCATCGTGTAAAGGTGTCTTATTTGATGAAACTACTGAATTTGTTTTATTACCATGGCTTGATATTGTTTTAAGGTAGATAGGGATTTGTTAACTGGGTTATCAAAGGCGGGCCATGTCTCTCACTGTCTATGGTGAGAGGCAGGTAAAAGAACCATTGCTGACTTTCGTAAAGAGTAGGTTGCAAAGTCGTCAGCATAGTTCTGTCCCTTGCTAAAAAGAGTTGTAACAGGAAGGGCATCCGACGTTTTAAAAAAAAAAAAAAAACCTCTGCCAAAATCAAAACATGCGAATCAGATGATTCGCTGTGGCGACTCCCGAGTAAAAGGAAAAAAGCCGAAAGGAAGACAGACAGGGATTTGTTGTAACACTTGCTTTAAATTCAAATGGAATTTCATTATATTCTGATAGGAGTCTTTTAACAGCCAAAAAATTATAACCAGGTACTGGTGTCTATTGAATGCCCTGTTTGTCACATACCTCATACACGGTAATCACAACATGCTAAAGACGGACAAAAAATGTAGTGAGTGTCCTGTGATGATGGAGCACATAATACAAACGCAAGTTATCAACGTATAGGGATCATATGCTGTGATCACATTCTAGTCCTACAATGAGCATACTTTGTCAGCAACCATTTCCTACCTCTTTGCTGACCCATGTTCTCTGTGGAATGCAGCGAAACGCTGCCAAACCTATGACCCAGCAATGGATGTTATTTAAGGGGCTTTATGGTGGAATTGTTTTCTGCATTTAATCCCGGTGATAGTTAAGTGATTGATACTTGAGTATATCAATATAAATAACTTCAACACTTCCCTCTCTGCCAGATTGAGGAGGGCTGTTGATATGGGTGTGTCCATTAGCACTAGCTTCATTTTAAAACTGATTCTGTCCCGCTGCAGTTCTTCAATTGGTCAGACGTACCCAAGAAGGCGGAGTCTATGGTGTTTCCTTCTCTGTTTGCTGTTTAGTATCTTGGCTGCTGGACTGATTGTAAGTGTAAACCGACTCTCCTGTCAGTTCTTCTTTAATGTTCTTTCATGTTAATAACTCTCACCTTCTTTGCAGGCAGGGACGTGGTCTAAGGCGCAAGTGTACGGAGGGATCTATGCTGCTTGGGTTGTCATTCTCTTACTGGTCATGGTAACTTTTGCAAGAGCATTCTACTGGACTTGCCTACGGGTCAGCCAACCCCTGCAAAACTTCACATAGAGGATGAGAGTGGGATGGGGGGCTCCTGGGAAAACACAGCAAGGGGTTGGGAAAGCATTAAGCCATGTAAAACTAATAAGAAAGACAATAGAATGGTGTGCTGTGGTGGATGAATGACTACAATGAAGAATTGAAGTGAAAATAATTATTTGTTTTAAGTAACTATTTATTGCACTGAATGTTGGATCAAATGGTTTAACTGCTGCCTGTGCACAAACCTACTGACTCCAAAGTCCAGTGATTCTGAATTATGAACTTGCACATAACACATACTCAAGTCAAAGATGCTGTGTCAGTAATGGTTTTAGGAGTCGGGCAGATGATTTGGCACAGTTGAGACACATACCTTCATCCACCTGTAATCAATGGACTTGGTTTGACTGCATAACTGGAAATGAGCTTCAGCACAAGCACCAGAGGTGTTGAGGAGAGTTTAATTTTGACTGATTAGCTGTGTTTTGATGTGATGTACAGTCATAAATGTTAGAATAAGTGCATTTGTGAACACTTTCAATATAATTGCATCTGCAGTCCAAAACTTCAAGAGGTCTGAGAATGAAAGACGGAAACAGAAACTGAAGCTCTGCTTCACTACGCCAATCCACACAGTCCTCCATATGAATTTACACACATACTCCTAGTCTGGGATTAGAAAATGGCATAATTTAAGTCTGGCGATCTTAAATTAAAATCATCTTAAATTTGCCTCATAGTTTATCCTTCAGTAAATGAAATTTCGGAGCAAATGTCAACTGTGATTTGTAATTTGTGTTCACATGCATGTTACGTGGTACAAAAATTCATTCACATGTTTTGATGCGTTTTCACTTTTGGTCATGTGAAACGATCAACAGCATAAGAGTCAATAAGAATGATGATCAGAGCCCTCATAAAATTTATAATTGCACACATGTACAGTCACCAAAGTATTTAAGTCCATAAGGGGGCACTATAGTGCTGCCAGGTTTAGGTTTTTTTTTTTTTTTTTTTTTTTTTTTTTTTTTTAAACAAAACAATATGGACTGAAATGTTCATGGGCTGGCCATGAGGAAATAGTGGAATTTGTGCAAATGAGTATTTTTCAACATCATCTTCCCTGCGGTCCACACACTTCTTCCATCTGTGTTGCAGCGCTTGCCTGTTGTCATTCCTCTGGCATTACTGTACTCCTCTATGGTCAGCCTATGAGCCTGTCGACACACCCGGATGAACAGTCTCTTACTTCCTAAATTGATGTAGATCGCAGTAATTGTTTGTGTTGTTTATGTTGATGTTTTTGTTTGTTTGTTTGTTTTTTAAAAGGTAGCCCCACTGCACACGGAGGATCTAATGGTGAAAGCACTACTTTTTTTTTTTTTTTTTTTTTTTTTTTTTTTTGAGTGAGTGAGTGTTTATGCACTAACCATGTTAAAAATTGTAATCTATACACCCAGTCTGCCTGACCGTGATTACAGAGTTTAAAGGCCGATGTTATGATTCTCTTATAATTTGAACGATGATGTTGAAGTCACTGTTACCCGACATTTGAAATGTCATCAACTTGAATATATTACAGCTGTGACTACCTGAGCTGTGCTAATCACGTGTATGTTTTCGCATTTTGTGACCGTGCATTTAAAGCTCTGTTTAGGACTTTAAGCACCTGTTTCAAAAATTTAAAATCACTTGCAGATTGTTTTGATATTCCTCAATATATCTTTGACTCTGTGCTCACAAGCACTCATATATGATTCATTTTAAAGTATTATCTGTTGGCCAGCTCTGGCGCTGGATCGCTGATCCAAAGGTTGGGGGTTCAAGTCCCACTCTCCACAAGGTTGTCACTGCCCCCCCCCCCCCCCCCCTTCAGTGCGGCTAACTGGGTTATCAAAGGCGGGCCATGTCTCTCACTGTCTATGGTGAGAGGTATGTAAAAAAACCATTGCTGACTTTCGTAAAGAGTAGCTGCAAAGTCGTCAGCGTGTTTCTGTCCCTTGCTAAAAAAAAAAAAAAAAAAAAAGGGTTGTGACAGGAAGGGCAGCCGACGTAAAAAGCTCTGCCAAATCAAACATGCGAATCAGATGATTCGCTGTGGCGACTCCCGAGTAAAAGGGAAAAAGCCGAAAGGAAGACAGACATCTGTTGGCCAGCCCTGTCCCCCCCCCTGATTAAAGTTTTTATTCTGTTTGTTTTTCTGAAACATGGCAGCAGATATGAACTTCTCCAAAGAACTTCTCACGGTATTATCCCTGACTCTCTATGTGGAGGTATTGTGGGGCCGGTGGTGGTGTAGTGGTTAGAGTGCTGGGCTCATGATCAGGAGGTTGTGAGTTCAAATCCCACTGAGACCCCCACTGTGCTAAGACCCCTGGGCAAGGTCTCAACCACAAGTGTGCCTCTGTTCACCCAGCAGTATAAATGGGTACCAGTAAAATATACTGGGAAGGTAACCTGTGATGGACTAGCGCCCCATCCAGGAGGAGTTCAACTCTTGGTCGCTTCATGCTACGGAAACCGGGGATAAGCACCGGCCTGATGAGCCGCTAGGCTCTGGTGTAAAAACCCAACAGACTTATCTATCTATGTGGAGGTGCTTAGTGTCCTGAACTGTATGCTTTAAGGGTACAAATACTGAACTCTTATTTATGCCAAGAACAGTAAGACGGGAATGGAGCATTTCTCTGAGTTTGTTTAAAGGCATGAAGACAATATAAAAGTAAGAAAACAGTCATTTTAGTCAATGTGCTTCTTTGCTCATACACATTCACTCAACATTAAATTGAGTTTGACATTTATCTAAATGTCAAAATGTAGGACAATCTGTCACATAGACTTTTCTCAGACACATGTGTGCACCTGGCTCTTGTTTCATGAAGATATATTTTCTCCTTGAACAGAGAGAGTAGCGTAAGAGAGACAGAAACAGAAGAAGCTTTCAAAAACCACAAATCCCTCCACCCAGGAGACAACACGGAGACTGAAACAGGAGGTGCTAACCGAAAAGTCTGCAATAATAGAAGTAAAGGAACAGATAGAGAATAAGAGACAAAGCATTATGTCTTAGGGCAGTGGTGGCCTAGTGGTATAGGGCGCTGGATCGCTGATCCTAAGAATGGGGGGTTCGAGTCCCACTCTCCACAAGGTTGCCACTGTCCATCCGTCCCCCCGCCCCCCAGTGCAGCTAACTGGGTTATCAAAGACCGGCCATGTTTCTCACTGTCTATGGTGTGAGGTTCATGTAAAAGAACCATTGCTGACTTTTGACAAGAGGGGGCTGCAAAGCTGTCAGCTTGTTTCCGCCCTGCAGTGGCCTGGCGAGCTGTCCAGGGTGTACTCTGCCCTCGCTCGGCGTCGACTGGGATGGGTACCAGCCTCCCCGCGAACCCTAATTAGGATTCAGCGGTTACAGAAAATGATTGAACTGAATTATGTACAGTCGGCCCTCTACTTACGAAATTAATTCGTTCCAGTGCCTTTTTCGTAACCTGGAGTTTTCGTAAGTGGAGGTGCATTTTACATGTAAAACGCATGATTCATTCCAAGACGACCCCATAAACCTTTAAAAATTATAAAAGTACACCAATTTCTTATGAAATATGTGTTAAATGTAAAAGAAAATTATTTACCTTTTTTTTTTAATCTCTGGAACCACCCATGAGACGCTTTTACGTCCGGAGGTTCCTGGTCTGAAGAACCCTCAACCCCACCCTCTTTTACAAGGTCCTTAAATATGGCGGTTGCTTTCTCACAAATAATCACCTCAGTCACTGTATCTCCGCTTTTAATGCCTGCTTCTGCTTCAATATTGTTCCGAAATAATCGCCTCCGTCACTGGGTCTCCACTTTTAAGGTCTGCTTCTGCTTCAATATCGTCCTGATTGTAGAGGGGTTTCGGCCATACTCCTTTGCGAGTTCGCTCAACTGTATCCCACTTTTGTATTTTTTTATTATCTCCTGCTTCACTTCGATTGATAACGGAGCCCGCTTCTTCTTTTCGTTGTCACCGGGAATCACTTTCTTGGGGTCCATGTTGGATAACGAAATATAACGCTGCAATGATCACTCTCAAAAAACTCATGAGCCAACAGTCCTGTTCAACTCTCCTTCACGTGTGTGACAAACAGGAAGTATGGGTACAAGAATGGGTACAGTTCAGCTCCCTCCTGGCCAATGGGAGGCCAGCGGGGTGGGATGTTGGGAGACAGCTAATGAGAGAGCAACTCACGCATTGTTTGAATGTTTGAATGGCGCGTTTGGCACTTTTTTAAAGAAGAGGTTGTTTCATATACAGAGGACGAAAATTTAGGAAAATGTTTTTCGTAACCTGGATTTTTCATATTCAGAGGTTTGCGTAAGTAGAGGGCCGACTGTATTGAAATAAGACTGGGGGAGTAGAGAATGGGTGAATGTGTTGGCCCATAGCTCTATTTAAGTTTCTGATGGCGAGGTTTGTAATTAGTAGATGGTTAGATGCCACTACACACAATGAACAATATCCAATACATATCACCAATTGAAACACAAGCCTTCTGTAAGGATCGTAGGGAGCACGACCCCAAACCTCCCCCTGGAAAACTGATTCTTTTGCTTACTGTACAGGGTGACTGACCTCACACAAACACATCTCCACTTAATCCTGTTCAGGAGGACCTGCACTTTTAAAAGGATTCAGTCTTTAAGCCCAGCAGCATGACCTTATAGCTGTTATTAAAATTTGTACATTCTCAGCATTAAGCAGAATTAACAGAGAGGATTAAAACAACAGAGCTTGACAGATTTTCAAACAGATGAAGGAGATGTGGATGAGATGGAGGGTTAAGCAGCTTTTAGAGTATTCAGTGTGAAAAGCAACGACTAATCCGATAGTTTGCTTCTGCGATGAGAAGCTCTCATTATTGAAGTGAACTGGTACATTAATTACCTGGGTGTACTTTGGTACTACACCATATGCCGTGTTCTCTCTGTGCACATCTCACTATCACTAAAGTATTCTACTCAATTAGCAGTATGCATTATTAATATGTGTCCAGAGAGGTATTTGTTTTTACTCTGGAATTAGAAGCGTCTGGTGTCAGGGGCAGTGGTGGTCTAGTGGTATAGGGCGCTGGATCACTGATCCAAAGGTTGGAGGTTCGAGTCCCACTCTCCACAAGGTTGTCACTGCCCCCCCCCCCCCCACACACACACACACACACAGTGCAGCTAACTGGGTTATCAAAGGCGGGCCATGTCTGTCACTGTCTACGGTGAGAGGTTCATGTAAAAGAACCATTGCTGACTTTCGTAAAGAGTAGCTGCAAAGTCGTCAGCGTGTTTCTGTCCCTTGCTAAAACGGTTGTGACAGGAAGGGCATCCGACGTAAAAACCTCTGCCAAATCAAACGTGCGAATCAGATGATTCGCTGTGGCGACTCCCGAGTAAAAGGGAAAAAGCCGAAAGGAAGACAGACAAACAGACGGTGTCATATATCGCTCCAGTTAAAAAAAGGAAAAGAGAAACCCACTCATATCTATTTATTTTTGCACACACTGTATCAGTAAGTGAAAGAACATTCACCTTACATTATAAAATCACTGAAGGTGGGGTGGATGTGACTGAATAGGCCTGCGAGGGAACATTGGAGAATCTATTTAATAAAGCAATGTCCATTGAGCCTCAGATGTGTAATGGTTTTACTGAAGTATACGGTATACTCCATGATGGTTTAGAAACAGTGTCCCTGGGGAAAAGACAGGAGGCAAAACTGGAGGTAGCAGAGATGAAAATGTTGAGGTTCTCTTTGGGAGTAACGAGGATGGATAGGATCAGGAATGAGGACATCAGAAAGACAGCACATGTAAGACGTTTTGGAGACAAAGTCAAAGAGACTAGATTGAGATGGTTTGGACATGTACAGTGGAGGGATAGTGAGTATATTGGTAGTAGGAGGCTGAGGTGGGAACTACCAGGCAGAAGACCTCGAGGAAGACCAAAGAGGAGATTTATGGATGTGGTGAAGGAGGACATGAAGGCAGTTGGTGTAAGAGAAGAAGATGCAGAGGACAGGGTGAGATGGAGGCAGATGATTCGCTGTGGTGACCCCTGAAGGGAACAGCTGAAAAAAGAAGAAGAAGAAGAAGATGGTATACTCCATGAGAACATAAAAAACAAATCAAGATTTACTTTTATTTATATAAACCATCACAGACGAAACAGGTGAGCTTCTCATACTCTGCTGGGAGAGCAGAAGCACTGAGTAGCTAATTATATCTTTTTGAACTTATTTAGAATTTTACTACATTGTTTCATTCAATTTCTGAACTGGTTAATCCTAATTATGGTCACGGTCAGGCTGGCACCCATCTCAGCCGACTCTGTGCAAGGGCAGAGTACACCCTGGACAGATCACCAGGCCATCACTGGGAAGAAACACAATGACGGATATGCAGATACGCTTGATGAAAGACAGCAATGGTTCTTTTGCATTCCTCTTACCACAGACATTGGTGTAGTATACTGTACACGAAAACCCTTTTCTCACATTCATGCGTAGTAAGTATAAGCAAAAGCATAAGTACAGCAAATTAAAATAATATTTTTAGGGGGTTCTATTTTTTAAATATGACCACATCGTCACTGTCTGCTTCAATGAATGTGTTAAGCAGTGAGTGTCCTTTTGATTGAACCAATATCCACTCAGGATAATAAGCAATCACTGAATAAATCACTTCTCCAGCGCCTTCAACACCATCAGGCCAGCGCGCCTGCGGGGGAAGCTGGAGGACGTGGGAGTGGACGGGCATCTTGCTGCCTGGATTATTGACTACCTTACTAACCGTCCACAGTACGTGCGGCTGCGCGGCTGTAAGTCAAAGGTGGTAGTCTGTAGCACGCGGGCACCGCAGGGCACCGTCCTCTCACCCTTCCTTTTTAACATCTATACCTCGGACTTCATATATAACACAAACAGCTGCCACCTCCAGAAGTTCTCGGACGACTCCGCCATCGTGGGCCGTGTGTCAGAGGGGAACGAGCTGGAGTACCGGTCGGTCATCGTCGACTTCGTGGACTGGTGTGAGCGCAACCACCTGTGCTTGAACACTAGGAAGACGAAGGAGATGGTGGTCGACTTCAGGAGAAGCACTCAAACACACACACACACACATTTACTAGTGAACATCCAGGGACAGGACATTGAGACAGTGGACAGTTTCAAGTACCTGGGTGTTCACCTTAACAATAAACTGGACTGGTCCCACAACACCAACGCCCTGTACAAGAAGGGCCAGAGTCGCCTCCACCTTCTGAGGAGACTCAGGTCCTTCGGCATATGCAGACCTCTGCTCAGGACATTTTATGACTCTGTGGTAGCCTCTGCAATCCTCTACGCTGCCATCTGCTGGGCCCCGGGCAGCACAGAGCGGGACAGAAAGAGACTGAACAAGCTGGTCAGGAGGGCCAGCTCTGTCCTCGACTGCCCACTGGACTCTGTGGAGGAGGTGAGTGAGAGGAGGATGGTAGCAAAGCTCACATCCATCCTGTCCAACAGCTCTCACCCACTGCACCAGACTGTCGAGGAGCTAAGCAGCTCCTTCAGTGTACGACTGAGGCATCCTCAGTGCAGGAAGGAGCGCTACCGCAGGTCGGTCATTCCCACCGCTATCAGACTGGACAACGCCACTTTGTAACTGTCTGTGAACATACCGGTTTTGTGCAATAAAAACCCCGTGTACTTTAATCAGCCACATCTACCCCACTGACTGTGAACCATATCAACCCATCTACTCTGCACTCAGATACATTACACTTTAATATAGGCCAATCTATAAAGTTGCTCCATTCTTTTCTTTTCTTTTATTGTTTATTGTTTAGTAATTTATACTATTTATGTATCTATTTATTTATTTACTTATATAATATATATGTATGTGTGTATGTTCGTACTTGTACCTATTTTTGCACCCCCTACTGATAGTACCTCAAGAGCCTGTAACAGTGAATTTCTCCATTGTGAGATTAATAAAGCTGTATCTTATCTTATCTTATCTTATCTTAAAGAAGGGCAGCACGGGGGCGGAGTGGTTAGCAAATCCACCTCAAAGCAAGAAGGCCTGAATTCAATTTCCAGACTCAGCCGTTTCTGTGTGGAATTTACATGTTCTCCCCATGCCTGTGTGGGTTTCCTCCGGGTGCTCTGGTTTCCTCCCACAGTCCAAAAACATGCACTGTAGGTTAATTGGCTGTACCAAATTACCCGTAGGTGTGAGTGCGGCCTGGCGATCGTTGTGATCACAGCCATGACAATCTCTGTATGAGCTTCATTCAAGCTTCAGAGATTGATGTCCATTCCTCGTGATGGGATGAAAACGTAGATAGATCATTTCACTTATCTGGTGATAATGACGCAAATATTCAGCGATTCCATTGCAATGATGCAGAATTTAGAACTATTTATCATCATGGCTTTACACCAATCAGAAATGAGCAAAGAACGAGAATAATAATGTCCATGTCGATGAACCCTGAAATAGTACACCAATCAGATTACTGTACCCCATTCCGGCGCAGTAGATATGAACGCTTCTTCTCACATTATAGGTGGGTCATGAGCTTCATTTTTATTTCCAGACATGAGTTTAACGTTCTTTGTACATGATTAAGGATGTGTTTGCACTTCGTTATTGTTTACAATTTGTGATATACAATGGTTTTCAAAAGTATTCACCCCCTTGGCATTTTTTTCTATTTTGTTTCCTCACAACCTGGTATTAAAATAAATATTTGTTATTCAATTTGTACAAACATTTTATCTCCAAAAAGTATCTTCTCTGTTTCTGGAGTCATTAACGTGCCTTTAGGTGGGCTTGAAGTATAGTTTTTTTTTTTGTATGCAATCACCTTTTTCTGGCCACTTTTCCATAAAGTCTACCGAACGTTTGGCCTCTTTGTTGCCCGTTTAAGGCCTTGGTGTGTGTGTGTGTGTGTGTGTGTGTGTGTGTGTGTGTGTGTGGGGCACCTGTCTCAGCCAACCCTAGCTGATCTCACTCTGGACAATTCACCAGGCAATTTTAGGACCAACGTACAATCACTAACCGAGGGGCGATTTGGAACAGCCAATTAACCTACAGTGCATGTTTTTGGACTGTGGAAGGAAATGGAGCAGACAGACCCATGCAAGTGCGAGGAATTATAATAATAATAATAATAATAATAATAATAATAATAATAATAACAATAATATTTAAGTTATTAGAACCTAATTATGAAAATGTAATATAATATGAATTTCAGTTTTGCTCAGTTTCTCAAGAAAGGAGGTGTGTGTGTGTGTGTGTGTGTGTGTGTGTGTGTGTGCATGAGTGTGTGTGTGTGTGTGTGTGCGTGAGTGTGTGTGTGTGTGTGTGTGTGAGCGAGTGTGTGTGTGTGTGTCTGTGTGTGTGTGTGTGTGTGTGTGTGTGTAAGTGAGATAGAGAGAGAGAGAGAGAGAGGTGAGGAGTGACAGATATCTTTTTTCTCCATCACTTGTTTTCCTCTTGCAGAAGACCGGTGACCTCCACACTTAAAAGGGTATGAAAGACTTTATGATTCTGTTTATTAATTTTATTTATATTTTATGCACAGAGGCATTTCAGTGTTTGTACAGGTTCATGAATTTCCTTTAAAGTTCCTCATTAATATTATATGTATTTTCTCAGTAAGGCATGAATTCAATAATTTTATATAAAAATGAAAACTTTGTATTTGAAATAAAATGTATCAGTGGTTACTTATATATATATATATATATATATATATATATATATATATATATATATATATATATATATATATATATATATATATATATTTATTTATTTATTTTTGCTTCACCAGTCATTTTTATTTCATGTGATAAAAAACTTACTTTTATTATTCCTTTCAGATGGGGTGATTTCATCATCAGCAAATTGTTCTTGTAACATTATAAAAATAACATATTAAAAATATATTAATTTTTGGATTAGGTAGCAAAGAATTTGGTTTTTTTAAGCCAAACAGTTTTTTTAATTGAGGTGGGGTTTTTTTTTTTTGTTTGTTTGTTTGTTTTGATCTATTTGTTTTAGTAATGCAAACATTTGAAGCACTAAATGATTATTAAAGTTTGAGTCTGAAGGAACTTGAAAGTGAAGGAAAGAAATTTTCTGTGGATTGCAGGGAAATCGTTTGTAAATCTGAGGGATCTGAATTTCCACTGAATATTAAATATATTTACTTCTCTCTTGAATTATAAATTATATACATTGATATAAATGTGAAAATACGGTTTTAATTAACAAAATACAGTGTTGAATTGGTGGTTGTTTATATCTAGATTTTTTAAGTCAACACATTTAATATAAAAAAAATCTAGATATAAACAACCACCAATGAAATACTGTGTTTTGTTTAAGTCAATGCATTTAATATGTGTGGTGCTGGTAGTGTAGTGGTTAGGGTGCTGTGCTCATGATTGGGAGGTTGTGAGTTCGAATCCCACTGAGACCCTCACTGTGCTAAGACCCCTGGGCAAGGTCTCAACCACAAGTGTGCCTCTGTTCACCCAGCAGTATAAATGGGGACCAGTAAAATATACTGGGAAGGTAACCTGCGATGGACTAGCGTCCCATCCAGGGGGAGTTGAACTCCTGGTTGCTTCATGCTATGGAAACCGGGGATAAGCACCGGCCTGATGAGCCACGAGGCTCGGGTGTAAAAACCCCAATTTAATATGCTGTTCAAAGGTTGAAGATCACTTAAAAAAAAATGTTTTTTGGAGAAAAAGATAAAATAGATGAGGAAGTCAGGCACTATTAATGGTTTAAATGGCAACTATTGGTGGAAAATGAATAGCATATCTATATACTAGGTGTACAGAGCACAATTCTCAACAGCTGTCATGCTTGTGTTCGCGAATCCTCATCTCTGAGGTTACAGCAGCAGTGATGAAAACAGTTGTTCTGAGGCATGAAGTAATAAAATTTACTCTTCTTTAGAATCAGCATTCATGGGATTGTTTATAGACTCAAAATGGCCAGAAAAAACTTTCCTCTGATATTCATCCATTTATATTTGTTCTGAGAAATGAAGGATCTTTCATATGATAAGCTGTCAAGAAACTGAAGATCTCATGCCACAGTGTTTACTGTTCCTCTCACAGAGCAGCACAGACTGATTCTAGTTGGGATAGAAAGAGACGTCTGAGGCCCTGCTGCATAACTGAGAACGAGAACAAGTATATCCGAGTCTCTAGTTTCAAAAGCAATCTCTGACAGATCTTCTATTGGCAGAATAGAATGATGAATAAAATGAATTGAACGAAAATGTTCATTGAAATAGTTCAATTTAAAATCAGTCTAAAGGCAGTGGTGGCCTTTTGGTATAGGGCGCTGGATAAGGTTGGGGGTTCAAGTCCCACTCACCACAAGGTTGTCACTGCCCCCCCACTCCCCTCCCAGTGCAGCTAACTGGGTTATCAAAGGCCGGCCATGTCTCTCACTGTCTATGTTGAGAGGTTCATGTAAAAGAACCATTGCATACTTTCGACAAGAGTAGCTGCATAACCGTCTGTGTGTTTCTGCCCCGCAATGGCCTGGCAAGCTGTCCATGGTGTACTCTGCCCTCTCCTGGAGTCGGCTGGGATGGGCGCCAGCCTCCATGTGACCCTAATTAGGATTAAGCAATTACAGAAAATGAACTGAGATGAAAATGATTCTTACGTGAAACTTGAACCTTCAGAAGACCTGTAAGATTTTACCAAAATGTTTTAGTTCACGAAGATTTTTTTCATTTTTTTAATCATCCTGTAGATGCATCATCATAACTGCAGCTCAAATACGGATCCTCTCATATCACCATGGAGCCAGAGTAAGTAATTATCAATGATTTTCTAATGGTATGTTAATGTGCATGAGAAATAGGACACTCGAGAGGGTTTCTGATTTACTTCCATCTGTTTTGTTTTCTACACTTTTTTATGTGCAAATCCAGGACAACAACAACAACAACAACAACAACAATCATAATAATAATAATAATAATAATAATAAAGCAAGGAGCAAAAGCAAAAAAATTGAGAAAAAACATGTATCAGAAGCTTCACGATAGTTTAACCCAATCAACTAGACTTTATCTTATAACTTTAATCGTAACTGTAGTCCTAAATCATTTCAGTAAGAGAGTTTATATCAACAGCAGTGAAAAGTCACCTTCAAAATGACTGAGTGTATATTTAGACCTATATGGATCACAATCAGCAGAAGTGAGGGCCTCTGAGATGGGAATGCCAATCTATAGTTGCTCATCAGGACAGATTACAGGATTCAGAGAGCAGAAGGATCAGGATCATTGGTATGGAAGAAGTAGCATGTGTACCTCAACATAAACACAGAGAGAGAGGGGACTGTTATGAATATGTAATGGTTAAAGAAGAGAGTTTATTAGTGCTGAGTGCAAGCATAGTGGAAAAGAGAGAACCAGAACAAAGGCAGACATGAAGGTAACCTGTACCATGAGGAAATCAACTACCCTACTGTCAATGGACCTGGGTGAGCATGTGTGAGTCAGCTGACAGTGAGTGAGTGACAGCATCCAAACATCTCAGTTTCCCAAAACTCTCTATTCCTGAGAACCCCCAGATCTGCTCCTTTACCAAATAAAATGCTATTACAATGCAAACTAGTCGAGGACGTGTAATGCTCTGTGTAATGTTCTACAGGGAAACCCTGGGTTGTTTAGGAATGATTAGAAGAGGTGTTGACTTGTGGTTAAATTCCACACATCTTAATCCAATCAAGAATCTGTGGATATGTTGGACAAACAAGTCGAATTCATGGAGGTTTCACCATACTACTTACAGATGTGCTGAAGGATCTGCTGCTGCTCCAGATGCACACTTTTAGAGGTCTTGAGGAATCCATTCCTCAGAATGTCAGAGAAAACAAGGACTTCAATTTGAAGCCATAGGTTCCCAACGCCTGATTTACATCATATAAAGACTCTCCAAGAATCTTTGTGATTTAAATTTTGTGGAAAGGGATCAGTTGATGGTCAGGTATCCAAAAGCTTTTAGCTATATAGTACAAGTCTGCACACCCCATTAAAAGTGGATGTTTTTAAAACCTTGAGAAATCATATCAGTTCTTTTTCCAGCTTTAATGCAATACAGCAAGTAAAACTCAGAAAAAAAAACATTTCAGGAAAAAAAAATCAAACTTTTCTGATAATACAACACAATATTTTGTGGTAAGAGTTGACCAACTCAGCACCTCCTGAATAGATTGCATTCTTTCTTGTAAACTTGTTCCAGATCCAGTAAGTTGTGAGAGGATTTCCTGTACACATTCTGAGACACTTTCAAACACTGACATCGTTCTAAAGCCACTTTTTGATTTAGATTTGTACCCCTGGACGGTCGTATATTGGAACCTGTCTTATACAGGTCTTCTGGGTTTGTGAGGGGAAAAAGTATTTGAAGCTCTCCATGTCCCAGTTGATGAGAAGCAGGATCACAATACGATACTCTCAACACCATGTTTCATTGAGTGTAATGTTTTTGTTAACCGTTTGTGTTTGTACTTTGTTTCATATATTCATGGACATGGTTCATTAAAATTATGAAATGACTGTGGTCCAAGAGGTTTGTTCTGAGCAAGAACAAGAGGTTCTTCCTGCTGCCTCCCCAATTCTGTCCATGACTTTCTTTCTCTCTTTCTTTCGGCTTTTTCCCTTTTCTCGGGAGTCACCACAGCGAATCATCTGATTCGCATGTTTGATTTGGCAGAGGTTTTTACGCCGGATGCCCTTCCTGTCACAACCCTTTTCGCAATAGACAGAAACACGCTGACGGCTTTGCAGCTACTCTTTACGAAAGTCAGCAATGGTTCTTTTACATGCCTCTCACCACAGACAGTGAGAGACATGGCCCGCCTTTGATAGCCCAGTTAGCCTCACTGGGGGGGCAGTGACAACCCTGTGGGGACTCGAACCCCCAACCTTCGGATCAGCGATCCTGCGCGCTATCCACTAGACCACCACTGCCCCCAATTCTGTCCATGACTGTTTCCCTCTAATTTCCTGATGTTCCCAGTGCAGTGAGTTTCAATTCGACTTGAACCCAGCATGGGTCCTTTGAGTGGATGCGGCCTTTGTGTCCGAAGAAGTAAAAATAAATGAAAGTCCAAGATTTAGCCATCCACATAATCCAACTGTTATATATTGTTTCGAAATGAATCCTTTTTCATTTGTACACATGGTTGCTGGTGTAGCATGCTTTACTAATAAAAGAGATTATGATTCACCAGCAGTGAAGATGTAAAAGAAAAATAATACTGACCATATTCATTGTACCAAGGCAAATGACATCTCTCTGACATCTAAATGATTTGACAAGGCATGCACTACATCAAATGCACTGAATCCTTTTGTTATTAAAATTAAAATATTATTATTTAAATATTTATTCATTAATTGTTAATTGTTCTGGTCTGTTCAGCAGTGCTGTTTCCTCACTGGGGACATAACCCAGCCTGGTCTCCAGGTTCTCAGCATGTCCAGCTGTGGCACTTCCTGTTGGAGTTATTAGAGCGGCATGACTGCAGAGTTATTACATGGGGTGGTGAATGGGGAGAGTTTGTAATTCAAGATCCTGAACAACTAGCCAAGCTGTGGGGGGAGCGGAAGGGAAAGCCGCATATGAACTACGACAAACTGAGCAGAGCACTGAGGTACACACACACACACAGAGTCTAGCCAGAATTTGTCATGACACCTTGCAGCTTTGATTATGGCATTCATTGCACAATTGTTTAAAGGCCATTATGAAACAACACAATTTTTCCTTCAAGAGTAGCATTAAGTTTTGCTGCAATCTTGTATTGATAACGTTAGACTTGAGCCACCCCGTAAAGTCTTTCAGAACACGGACTTGGTGAAGACACTGACACAATTCATGTTTGAAAATGATTCCTCATGCTTCCTGTCGTACTATTTCCCAAATTTCCCTCTAACTGAATACCTGTGACATCAGAAGTTGGGGAAGAAAACATACTACATTCAGGCTGTCAACTGATTTTATTTTGTAGCTCCAGAAATTTGTTGACCCTTAGACCATAACACTGCCTTCGGAGGCTTTCCTCATTTGTGCCTGTGTGCCTCCTGTGTGCCTCCTCTTACCCTTACACTCTCAAACAAGGTAAATCTGGACTCCTCAAACTGCACCACTTTTTTCTAGTTCTCCGGAGATCAAATGTGTTATCTGTTTTTTTTTTTTTACAAAAACCTCTGTATGTGGTAATGATATTCTGTTCACTATTAAATATGGCAAATAATTTTTTTCCTCAATTTTATAATTTAACTTCAAGTGTAAATATTCTCTGATCACAGTCAGTATTTTAAAAATTTTTATAAAATTAAGAAAAAAGTGATGTGGGCATCTGTATTCACTCTTTTGCTATGACGCCTCTAAAATAAGACCTGGTGACACCAATTGCCTTCAGATGTCACATAGTTAAATAAGGTCCACTTGTGCAATCTATACGTCATATGGTTTCAGTATGTATACACCTGTTCTGAAAGGTCCCAGAGTCTGCAATACCATTGATCAAGAGGCAACACCATGAAGACTAAGTAACTCTAGAAAGAGGCAAGTTGTGAAGTACAAATCAGATTTGGGTTATAAAATCATGATTAAATCCATCATCAAAAAATGGAAAGAATATACAAACAAACCTGCCAAGAGAGGTCCATCCAGCAAAATTGATAAACCAGGCTATGACGGCATTAATCCGAAAAGCAACAAAAAGACCAAAGGTAGCCCTGCTGAAATGCTCCATAAACGAGACTGTTGTTTCTGTCCCACATTCCACTGAGCCGGGCTTTATGGAAGAGTGGCCAGAAAAAACGCCATTGTTTACAGAAAAAAATACATTTAGGGTTCATCAACAGGTATGTGGAAGACTTTTCTAACATATTGCAGAAGGTCTTCTCGTGAGATGCGATAAAAATGTAAATTTTAGGCCATCAGGGAAAACATTTTGTCTCCCACAATTCCAGCACCTCTGATCACCTGAACAACACCATCCCCACGGTGCAGCATGGTGGTGGCAGTATCATGTGGTAGGGATGTTTTTCATCAACAGGGAAGCTGGTCTAGAGTGAGGGGTGGAGTTAAATACAGCCAAATTCTTGAGGTGTATGGGTGGTGGTGGTGGTGGTGGTGGTGGAGGTGTATTATTTCATGTTTGCTTCACAGTAACATATTTTGCATCTTCAAGGTTGTTGACATGCCAAGGGGGAATAAATTGTGTCCGTTTTTGGACAAGACACTGACTACTAACCTACTGTAATGACAATTATGTATGTTAACATACTATTTCTATTATTTACAGATATTACTACAATAAACAGATTCTCCAGAAGACAAAAGGAAAACGATTCACGTACACATTTAACATCAGTAAACTAATTTTGTTAAACTATCACAGTCTCCCTGGCTTCCGACAGGTATATGTCACACCTAATGTATTGTACATATAGAATATTGAGCTGAGCATTCAGTGTAGTGTGTGTGTCTCTCTGTTTCTCTCTCAAAGGGTTTTCAGTTTGGAAACTTTCTCCCATGCCCTTGTTTTTCATATGCTGGAACACGTTTCACCCAACCAGTGGACAGAGGTATTGAAACTCTTAACTAATCATTGATGTACACTATCATGCAACAACATTCCTAGTGCAGTCTTGCATTCTCTACATTTTTTGTTCCATTTATTGATCTATTTACATCTGTCCTGGTTTTACACGTCTTTTCATACAGCTAGCATAATATATTTAGTCTCTCATACTCATCTGTTCATCTCTATCAACAGCTCAACCATCAGTGTTCCGGTCTTTGCTGGTTCCCTACCGCTCCCCAAAGTCCCTCCCCACCTGTCATGTCCCGCCCTCTTCAGCAACACACCTGTCAGAGTTTATATGCCTGCTGCCATTTAACTCTTCTTTGCCTCAAACTTCAAGCAGCTGTCCAACCAAGAGTAATGCAGATTGGTGTTTAAATAGAGCCACAGCAACAAGCCGGAGATATGAAAGTGAAGGACAAAAGAAAGCGAAGTTACTAAGGAAAGACAGGAAGTGAATACCTAAACCCCCAAAACCAGTTCTTATAACAGTGGTTTTTTTCCAATCAATAACAATCATAAATTTCCGGCTCCTGACTAGCACATTGACAAGGTGCGCGACTATTAACCCAGAGACTGTAAGTTCAAATCTGTCACAGCCGTCCGTAGCCTGTGTCCGTAGTCTGTGGGAGCTAATTGGCTGAGCTCTCAAGAAGGAGTGACAGCATACACTCACTTACTTCCCTGTCACTCACAGCGATTGCCAGCAAATCAGGGGCGTCTGTGAGCTCATTCGTACAAGGGGGTGAATAGCGCTTTTCCTCCGAGTGTGTTACACCGCCCCAAATATGCATGGCACTGCAGGGGGCGTGCATTTTATCTGGTTGGTGGTGCTTGTGTGATAGGGAAAGCAATACCTGATGGGTGGGAATTGGATACGACTAAATTAGGGAGCAAATGGGGGGAAATCCAAAAAAAGAAAACAAAAACCATACATTTCCTTTACCTACTGATTAACTTCAACATTTGTGTAAAGTATATATTTGTTTTTAGTATATATTTCACCATGGTGTCAACATTTTTTTTTGAGTGGATTAACTAGATATTCACTTAAGTGCAATCTCATCCTGACCTGCTATAGTAGCAGATTACTCTATGTAGAATTACACCGCCCCCTTGTGGTCTTTTTCCACAATTTTTTTTTTTTGAAGCCTGAATGTTTTTTTCTTGTGGCAGATTCTGGGTGAGAGCAGTGGTGGCCTGGTGGTAAAAAGGTGCTGGATCACTGATCCCAAAGTTGGGGGTTCAAACTCAATTCGCAACAAGTTGTCACTGTCCTCCCAGTGCAGCTAACTGGGATATCAAGGGCCGGCCATGTCTCTCACCGTCTATGATGTGAGGTTCATGTAAAAGAACCATTGCTGACTTTTGACAAAAGTAAGCTGCAAAGCCGTCACCGTGTTTCCACCCTGCAATGGCCTGGCATAGCTGTCCGAGTGTACTCTGCCCTTGCCCAGAGTCAACTGGGATGGGCACCAGTCTCCCCACGACCCTAATTAGGATGAAGCAGTTACAGAAAATGAAGATTCTGGGCAATTGGGCATTTCCTGATTCAGCTTTCAGGAGTCCTCAGTGGCTTCAAATCAAAAGACGGTCACCTGAAAAATCACGTCGCACTTATACAAACCATCAATAATACACAAAAACACAAGATAACAAGTCATGACATGACATTGCAGAGAGAGGGATTTCATACATTTTTGCTAGTAACTCTCAGCATTACATAACATTTACTGGTGGACGTTCTCGATAAATTTTGCACTTGGCCAAATTTAACGAGTGTAAACTTTACCTCTTCGACCCTTCCCTTACAATGTCCGGCTTTTCTGGAAAAGTCTACCTTGAAAATTGATTCTTAAGTATATCCGACACCGAGTCAAATTTCTTCTCCTACATCAGCCATTGTGGGCGTAAAAATTCTTAAACTTACACTTAAATGTATCATGTGCAGATCACTACTATGCAGCTAGTTTTTGTTCTGACCAACCAATCAGAGGACAGAAAAATTATTTATTTTTATTATTGTCAGCCTGCTAACTAGTGGTGGTCTAGTGGTATAGGGCACTGTATCACTGATCCAAAGGTTGGGGGTTCGAGTCCCACTCTCCACAAGGTTGTCACTGTGCCCCCAGTGCAGCTAACTGGGTTATCAAAGGCAGGCCATGTGTGTCACTGTCTATGGTGTGAGGCATGTAAAAGAACCATTGCTGACTTTCGTAAAGAGGAGCTGCAAAGTCGTGAGCGTGTTTCTGTCCCTTGCTAAAAAGGGTTGTGACAGGAAGGGCATCCGACGTAAAAACCTCTGCCAAATCAAACGTGCGAATCAGATGATTCGCTGTGGCGACTCCCGAGTAAAAGGGAAAAAGCCGAAAGGAAGACAGACAATTGTCAGCCTGCTAACTATCTGCTATCTGGCCCTGTGAGGTGAATCTGAAATCTGATTGGCTAAAGATTCACCTCACATGGCCAGCTCGCAGATTTACAGTAAATACAATTGTAATTTCAGTGCATCCAAAAGAAACACTACAAAATGAAGAGAATAGACTGTTGAGGATAAATGAATAGAATTTAATGGAACAAATACTAGAATTTAAGTTTTAAATGTACATCAATTATTCTGAGAGATTTTAGGCCAGCAGAGATGGCTTTGCTGGCCCTGGTGGCCCTTCTACTGCTATTGTTTGTTACACTCAGAGCCACACTGTAATCTTCCAGACAGACACATCCAGAATCGCTGTAAAAGAAACACTGGGTTTGTTTTTAAAACACTGGATAGGAAACTGGCCGATCTGCTTGAGGATGAAGAGACATGATAGATGGGAGCTTATCAACCTGCTTCCTGCCTCTTGCCATTTTTTTTATTGTTCTATTTGTTTATTTGAAGAAGGAAAGACTTCATCCCATTGAGGAAAAAGTGAGAATACAGTAGTCACTTTTCAGCCTTTTTCCAGCCAACCTGAATACAAACATCCTGTATGTGCTAGAAACGACCACCAAGACAGTAGTGCATCATACTGTACCTGACAGTCGCGCCATCCGAACACATGACCCTCGAGTTTTATTGTTTTATTAATATCAGCAGTGTAATGTTTTTTGCTTGCCCTCTGTATGATTTCAAAGTTTCTGTCAAATGCAATTCTTTGTAAATTGTTCAATTTCATGAAGTTTTATTAAACTGTTGATACAGTATAGTATTAAAGATGTTTAGAGGGAACAGTGAAAGTCTTGTCATGTGACTTGTCTGAATTATAATTCATTTTGTTCATCTGGGAAACCTCTGTTGTGTTCCTCACCACCCCGCTTTGTTTCTTGTTGATGTTAGTTGATGTTTTCACTTCTTTTGGGTCAGGTTTCACTTTTCTGAGTGTTGCAAACTCATGAGACATCATTTTAATATGAAGCTTCAGATATTCCAACGTTTTAAGCTGAAATTTGGGATTACTTTACTTCACTGAGCTC
>CM045743.1:19828939-19998939 GCA_024760905.1 Plotosus lineatus
AATGTCAGTGATGGTTCTTTTACATGCTTCTTACCATAGACAGTGAGAGACATGGCCTGCCTTTGATAACCCAGTTAGCTGCACTGGGGGAGGACAGTGACAACCTTGTGGAGAGTGGGACTCGAACCCCCAATCTTTGGATCAGCGATCCAGCGCCCTATACCACTAGAACACCACTGCCCCTTGTGTGTGTGTTCGGATCATAATAATAATAAATGACTACCAATCCTAGTTGCCAGGGATGTGGAGGCAGGAAAAATACTGGCAGCTGATTGCAGAAAACTGGCATGGAAATAACATGAATGCCTGGTGGTTAAGTAAAATGTAAATGTACAGGTGGTAGTAAATATGGTTGTATTGGTGGGTGGATTGTTGTATGGATGGTCATCAAACTTACAAGTTTGTTGCATGCTTTAATAATACATTTGCATTTCACCCCACATTTTTTTACAGGTCCTTCTTTCAGCCAATGAAGTGTAGGGGCAAGGATGGCATGACCAATGGAAAGACCGAGTAAGTGAAAGCAATTTCACAAATTCAAGTTTAACACGAAGTTTTTTTTCTTGGCCTGCCACGAAAAGACGATCCTTTCTTCATTTTTTAATTTTTTTGTTTGTTTGTTTAATGTATTTATTATAAATTGATTGTTATGTTTTCTTATTGTGCCATGACATAATGAAGTAGGTAAAGTCAGTTGGGCTTTTTACATCCGAGCCTAGTGGCTCGTCAGGCCAGTGCTTATTCCCGGGTTCCATAGCGTGAAGCGACCAGTTCAACTCCACCTGGATGGGACACTAGTCCATCGCAGGTTACCTTCCCAGTATATTTTTCCGAAAGGAAGACAGACCCATTTATACTGCTGGGTAAACAGAGGCACACTTGTGGTTAAGACCTTGCCTAGGGGTCTTAGCACAGTGGGGGTCGAACTGGGATTCGAACACACAAACTCCCGATCATGAGCAAAGCACCCTCACCACTACACTATCGGCCTGTTAATTATAAATCCATTTTAATGTTTTTTTTTTTTTTATTGTGCAATGACATAATGAAGTGATGATATTTTCTGTATTTATTTTAAACCATGATAATTCAGCAATGGAAGTTTTGTTTTCCTCATTTACCCCATCCAAAGTGAGCACATATAATACACGTTATCAGTGAGCACATTGATAGAGCAGTGGGCTGCCACACATTGTGGCTCTCGGGGAACAGTTGGGGGGCTACGTGCCTTGCTCAAGAGCACTTCAGACCTGGATGTGTAAGAAGGGAAGAGAAGTTTTGCACTTGTTTAAAAATAATAAAATTGCACTCCTGGATAAAGCAACTGGGCAAAACCCCAAATAATACACCATGGAGATTTTTCAAAATTTTTAAATCTCTGTCACTTCTGTTTTATTTTACTGGGTTTATCAGGCTTATGATGGGCTGCACCAGCTGTGGAAAGCTCATTACCAAATAATGGTACATTATTGAAGGAAGACGTTGCACCCCAAGATGCATTGGTTTAAATTTCAAACAGTTAAGTGGGAAAACCAGGTATACTATTTTTCACACAATCGGAAGTTCAATTCATACATTTATCTATACCAAAGATTTACAAACCATTTATCAAATACCACACATCACCTGTATATACAGGTGTAACTCTTGAAGAGACTTTGAATATTGAAACAGCTGTAAACTTAATATTGCATTTAACTTGATTAGTTTTAAGTGTAAGGTCACTTATAACCCCTCCCCCCATATTTTTGGCAATTTAAAACCACACCTGTATGACTTGTTCAATAAATATTTAAGATTTTTCAAATGTGATTGGTTTATTGCATAGATACCACCATCATTGACATACTGTCCAAAAATTATCGCAAAATATTAATTTATTGCGAGGCTATCATGTTTTTACAAGTTTTGGGAGACATTATTTGACAAATTTGATCATGACATAGCATACATAAGTTTGGTTTTTACACTATATATGTGTTTTCAATTAAAAATCACATCAGATGTTATAGAAATATCACTCAATATGAAAGTACAATGTTATGTTACTGAATCGACCTACACGAATACTCCTCAAGGATTGATTCATCTGTGTCACCCAGAGCTCGAGTTGTGAAAAAAAAACAGCAGCCCACGTAAAAAACAACAGTCTTTATTCACGAATCAACAATCACACAATGGTAGAGTACACATATATACAGCTCTAAGTTGGTTCTCGGCCCTAGGTGAGAAACTGCTTGAAGCTGGTTAGTCTAGGGGGGCTGGTGATCATCAGTACTTTTCCACAAGAAAAAACAAGTCTACAGTATCTAGGAGCAGCTGGGCTATATCAAATAGTAGATACAGTACAAAGTTTCATGGAGCAAGTCTCAGAATAGAGAAGCAACATTCACAGTAGAAATTACACACCTGATTGTTACAAAAGTATACAGACCTGTAATTTTCCATAAAGAAAAAAAAAATTCACAGCATGAGGATTAAGAACATTTTCCCTTCATACAATTATCTAAAACTTTGAAAGAAAAAAAAAAAATGCCACATTTTATACCTGGTTTACTCCTTAAATCTTTTCATGACTTTATTTTTGCATATAAGAAGACCATGTACTCCGAGTGAATTTCTGTTTCCAGGTTTTCCCCCAATACCATACTCCAGCAACCAAATGTGAAAAACAAGAAGTGATCCAGACCTCATGAGTTGTCCTTTTATTAATGCTAATTTTCTGACCAGGAGCTTGTTGTTTGTGGCATTAAAATTTTAATTTGATGTTTGGCCCCTGCTTTCTGTCCCAGGAGTGTTTTATCAGACCACTCAATCAGCACAATAACTGATAAAATATTTCATTAATGAAATACAGACGCTCCCCGACTTATGTTTTTAATTGCTTCCGGACGGCCAAACGTTGAAAGTGAACGTAAGTTGTTACAGTGACGTATGGCTCTCATACTGCACTATACATCCATAAATACCATTACCGTATCTCATAAAACACCCCTAAATCAATTATTATAAACATAACCTTGTAAAATATCAAAAATATAGCAAATAATATCAACATTAATTTCAAATAAATTAAATTCAAGCAAAATAATTTCAAATTGATAAATTTTAATCAAATTCACTCATCAAATATCAAATACAGTATCAAATATAACCTTTAACATTCTATGATGTGATCTTTCTGCTTGTAAATGGTTCTGATGGTTGAGGGATGGTCACATGAAGTTGAGCTGAATCACATAACATGACTCACTTTATATGAAGCTTAAAACAGCCAATCAATGCTTACGTGTGAGGCACTCAATACCGAAAGTAGTGCACTTGCTGAAAGTAGTTTACTTGCTTGAAACAAAGCGCAGGTTATACGGACTTCCGGTCTTTCAAGTTAGCAAGGGCCCTGTTGAACTCGTTGAACCCTGTTGAACTACTCACCCTGCATTGATGTGAATTACCAGCAGAGCAGAGAGTTCTCTTTCTTGGGTTTTCATTCATTTTACAACTCTCTTTGCTTAACTGAGTATGCAGGGTAGATTGCGCTGATCCGAGCAGATAGATAATTCATCTCTGTGTATGAGACTTGCACCCATGTCAGTAGGCTTACGCTGCCGACCAACCATATTTGCTTAGGGTTACAAAAGTCCGCAAAACAGTGTAAACACAAAGATCAGAGAGACCACGTCTCAACACAAGGGTAACACACTATATAACTGCTGTATATGTATGTGTGTGTGTGTGTGTGTGTGTGTATATATATATATATATATATATATATATATATATATATATATACATACATACATACACTGGTCCTTCTCAAAAAATTCGCATATTGTGATAAAGTTCATTATTTTCTGTAATGTACTGATAAAAATTAAACTTTCATATAATTTAGATTCATTGCACACCAACTGAAATATTTCAGGTCTTTTATTGTTTTAATACTGATGATTTTGGCATACAGCTCACGAAAACCCAAAATTCCTATCTCAAAAAATTAGCATATCATGTTCAGGTACTGTAAACGAGCTATTAACCTAATCATCTGAATCAACCAATTAACTCTAAACACCTGCAAAAGATTCCTGAGGCTTTTAAAAACTCCCAGCCTGGTTCATTACTCAAAACCACAATCATGGGTAAGACTGCCGACCTGACTGCTGTCCAGAAGGCCATCATTGACACCCTCAAGCAAGAGGGGAAGACACAGAAAGAAATCTCTGAGCGAATAGGCTGTTCCCAGAGTGCTGTATCAAGCCACCTCAGTGGGACGTCTGTGGGAAGGAAAAAGTGTGGCAGAAAACGCTACACGACAAGAAGAGGTGACCGGATCCTGAGGAAGATTGTGGAGAAGGGCCGATTCCAGACCTTGGGGGACCTGTGGAAGCAGTGGACTGGGCTACAGGTGCCGCATTCCCTAGGTCAAGCCAGAAACAGTGGCAGAAGCGCCTGACCTCGGCTACAGAGAAGCAGCACTGGACTGTTGCTCAGTGGTCCAAAGTACTTTTTTCGGATGAAAGCAAATTTTGCATGTCATTCGGAAATCAAGGTGCCAGAGTCTGGAGGAAGACTGGGGAGAAGGAAATGCTAAAATGCCTGAAGTCCAGTGTCAAGTACCCACAGTCAGTGATGGTCTGGAATGCCATGTCAGCTGCTGGTGTTGGTCCACTGTGTTTTATCAAGGGCAGGGTCAATGCAGCTATCTATCAGGAGATTTTGGAGCACTTCATGCTTCCATCTGCTGAAAAGCTTTATGGAGATGAAGATTTTCATTTTTCAGCACTTTCTGGCATCTGCTCGCAGTGCCAAAACCACTGCTAAATGGTTTACTGACCATGGTATTACTGTGCTCAATTGGTCTGCCAACTCTCCTGACCTGAACCCCATAGAGAATCTGTATTAAAACAATGAAAGTTTTTTGGAAAAAAAACGGATGAACGTAAGTCGGGGAGCGTCTCTAATTGATTTCTGCTGTGCTACTTTTATGTAATATTCTGGCAGACAGTCCTACTTTAGCTACTGGTCATGTATATTTCTTTAATTGAGTAGGCATGTAATTAAGTGGGGAAGTATCATTTATTAATACTCCTTTCTATATCTTGTTCATTTCAGGTCAATTAAAAGCCAACTCGGACCTTCGAACCTCGATCAAGAATGTGACATAGCAGTGAAAATGAGTGAACAGGGCCAAGTGATCATAGACCGCAATGATGAAGAACAACAGGTGGTAAAAAAAGAAGTTTGTGAACAAAATGGAAAACAAAAACCCTCATCAGGCAAAGAGAAGGTACAGAATGTTTTGGATGCCATATGTCATGGTGTGATCAACAGAAAAGCAAAGTTAATATTAAAGAACATGTAATTACACTGCTCTCTAATAGGTTGGCCTCGATGAGGATATGGGCAGTCCAGTCTCACCAACATCCCTGGCTGCTTCTGTAACATCGAGTTCCTCTGAAATACTGGATACCCAGGATTGCAGAACTTCACCCTCAGGCATCCCAAAACGCAAGACTGGTTAGTGTTTAATCTTTGTGTGTGTGTGTGTGTGCGTGCGCGTATACACAATGAGGTATAAGAACAGAATGCTCCTTTCCAAATGTAAACATTTATTGCTTTGCACTCTAAAATAAAGTTCCTAGCTGTGTTTAATCAGTGTATAATATTCATTCGTTCATTTTTCTGAACCGATTAATCCTAATTAGGGTCATGGAGAGGTTGGCACCCGTCACAGCTGACTCCAGGTGAGGACGAGGTACTCAATGGACAGCTCACCAGGTTACCACAAGGCCACATGAAATAAAAGCAACACACAAAAAAACCCTTAAAGGATCACCCTTCCTGAAATAGCTGTAAACTCAAAGAAGTGTAACTAATAACCTTCTATGTTTCACACCATGATCATTGGCTTCCACCTGTGATCAGTTGTAATAACATATTAATTCAGCATAAAGACGGCTATACCTAAAGAACTCCAATGCTTGGAAGTCTAACCAAACAATGGATGGTTTGGCATGGTCAAAAGATATATATATATGTATCTCACACACACACACACATACATACATACACAGTGGTACCTCACCTTACGAAACTAATCCGTTCCAGAAGTGGTTTTGTAACCTGAATTTTTCGTAAGATGAGCAGCATTTTACATGTAAAAGGCCTAATTCATTCCAAGGTGGGTGTTAGCCAATGGGAGAGCAACTCACGCATAGTTTGAATTTTTGAGATGGTGTGTTTCGTAACGTGAACTTTTTTCGTATCCAGCGACGGAAATTTTAGGTAAATGCGTTTTGTAACTTGGATTTTTCATTTGTTGGATCTTTCGTAAGGTTGAGGTACCACTGTCTGTCTTCCTTTTGACTTTTTTCCCTTTTACTCGGGAGTCGCCACAGCGAATCATCTGATTCGCACGTTTGATTTGGCAGAGGTTTTTACGTCGGATGCCCTTCCTGTCACAACCCTTTTTAGCAAGGGACAGAAACACGCTGACGACTTTGCAGCTACTCTTTACGAAAGTCAGCAATGGTTCTTTTACATGCCTCTCACCATAGACAGTGACAGACATGGCCCGCCTTTGATAACCCAGTTAGCTGCACTGGGGAGGACAGTGACAACCTTGTGGAGAGTGGGACTTGAACCCCCAACCTTTGGATCAGCGATCCAGCGCCCTATACCACTAGACCATCACTGCCCCTCGTAAGGTGAGGTACCACTATATAATATATATATATATATATATATAGTGGTACATGTGTGTGTGTGTGTGTATATACATATATATATATATATATATATATATATATATATATACATATATAATATGTATGCATGTATATGTGTGTGTATATATACACACACACAGTGGGGCCAATAAGTATTGGGCAACATAAAAATGTGCAAGTTCACCCATTTAAAAAGATAAGAGAGGTTTGTAATTTTCATCATAGGTACACATCAAGCTTGAGAGACAGAATGTAAAAAAAAATCCAGGAAATTACATTGTATGATTTTTAAACAATTTATTTGTGAAAATGGGAGGCCAATAAGTATTGGGCAGCTAGAAAACATTATTTTGGCCCCCACTCGTTAACAGTATGAATGACACCTGTTTGAACTGATTAGATGCATAAGAGACACCTTCAAACCTGCACACACCTTCAAACTGTCAGACTGCAGTCTTCACCGTGACCAAGACCAGAGAGCTTCCCAAAGACACCAGAGATAAAATTGTACAACTGCACAAAGCTGGAATGAAGTCAAACTGCAATTGGTAAACAACTTTGTGAGAAAAGATCAACAGTTGGAAACATTATTAGAGAATGGAAGAAGTATAACATCACTGACAACCTCAATAGGAGTGGCGCTTCATGCAAGATCTCACCTCGTGGGGTTCAAAGGATCCTGAGAACAGTGAGTAATCAGCCCAGAACTACACGGCAGAAACTGGTCAATGATTTGAAGACGGCAGGAACCACCGTCATAAAGATTACAATAACACTACGTCGTCATGAGATGAAATCCTGCGTTGCCCGAAAGGTCCCCCTACTAAACAAAAAAACATGTAAAGTTCTCGTCTGAAATATGCTAAAGACCATCTGGATGATCCAGAGGAGGATTGGGGGAATGTGATTTGGTCAGATGAGACCAAAATTGAACTTTTTGGTTTAAACAGCACTCGCCGTGTTTGGAGGAAGAGGAATGCTGAGTTGCATCCCAAGAACACCATACCTACTGTGAAGCCTGGGGGTGGACACATCATGCTTTGGGGATGCTTTTCTGCAAAAGGGACAGGAAGACTGCACCGTATCAATGGCAACATGAATGAGGCCATGTATTGTGACATTTTGGGTTAAAACCTCCTTCCCTCGGTCAGAGCATTAAAGATGAAACATGGCTGGGTCCTCCAGCATGATAACGATCCAAAGCACACAGCCAAGGAGTGGCTCTGTAAAAACATATCAAGGTTGTGGCGTGGCCTAGCCAGTCTCCAGACCTCAACCCAATCGAAAACCTGTGGAGGGAGTTAAAACTTCGAGTTGCTAAGTGACAGCCTTCAAACATCACAGTTCTAGAGAAGATCTGTGCAGAGGAGTGGACCAAAATACCAACTAAAGTGTGTGTAGACCTGGTCAAGAACTACAGGAACCGTTTGAGCTCTGTCATTGCCAACCAAGGTGACATTACAAAGTATTAAAAGTAACTTTTGCTGGCTGCCCAATACTTATTGGCCTCCCATTTTCACTAATAAATTGTTTAAAAATCCTACAATGTGATTTCCTGGATTTTTTTTACATTCTGTCTCTCAAGCTTGATGTGTACCTATGATGAAAATTACAAACCTCTCTTATCTTTTTAAATGGGTGAACTTGCACATTTTTATGTTGCCCAATACTTATTGGCCCCACTGTATACTGTATATATGTGTGTGTGTATATGTCTGTCTTCCTTTCGGCTTTTTCCCTTTTACTCGGGACTCCTATAATAAAATGGCAATTAATTATTTCTTGTGCGGCCCGGTCCCAATTGATCCACGGACCGGTAACGGTCCATGAGCCGGGGGTTGGGGACCACTGCTTTAGGCTGGCTGTCTGTCTTCCTTTTGGCTTTTTTCCCTTTTACTCGGGAGTCGCCAGAGCGAATCATCTGATTCGCATGTTTGATTTGGCAGAGGTTTTTACGTCGGATGCCCTTCCTGTCACAACCCTTTTTTAGGAAGGGACAGAAACAAGCTGACGGCTTTGCAGCCTACTCTTTACAAAAGTCAGCAATGGTTCTTTTACATGCCTCTCACCATAGACAGTGACAGACATGGCCCACCTTTGATAAGGTTAAAAAAGGATAAAGTTAGCTGCACTGGGGGGACAATGACAACCTTGTGGAGAGTGGGACTTGAACCCCCAACCTTTGGATCAGCAATCCAGCGCCCTATACCACTAGACCACCACTGCCCATGTTTGTGTGTGTGTGTATATATATATATATATATATATATATATATATATATATATATATATATATATATATATATATATATATATATATATATATATATATATGTTTACTAGTGCTGAGTAAATGTTGACATTTTGAATTATAGTGTTATACTATTAACATACTAACTTGTAGCAGGTATGCTCACTAGATGAACACAAATGTTTGTTGTGATATGTTATGTGATCATTCTACAAATTAGTTCATAATTATTTCATAATTATGTTACACATGAATGACGAGCCATAGGGCTATGCTACTTAAATTGTGTGTTTATCTACACTGAAATCACATTTTTACTTTTTTTTTTTTTTTTTTACATTATTTAAGCTGTTTTGTTTAGTGTTTATGCATGATACAAAACAATGATTAACTTTTTAGCATTATTTTTTACATGACATGCTCTGCCCCTGTACCCCGCAAGGGGTCCTGTGGCCCCCTTGACCCCCAGCTGAAATATTTCATTCCTCTCTTTCTAAACCCGTTTCCTCTGTTTTTTTTCTAAACCTCACTGGGATCCCTGATATAGTCTGTGTGTGTGTGTGTGTGTAAGGTATGGTAAGGTAAAGTCTGTTGGGCTTTTTACACCCAAGCCTAGTGGCTTAACCCCGGTTTCCGTAGTGTGAAGCAACTAGGAGTACAACTCCTCCTGGATGGGACACTAGTCCATCACAGGTTACCTTCCCAGTATATTCTTACTGGCATCCATTTATATTGCTGGGTGAACAGAGGCACACTTCTGGTAAAGACCTTGCCCAGGGGTCTTAGCACAGTGGGGTTCTAACTGGGATTTGAACACACAACCTCCTGATCATGAGTGCAGCACCCTAACCACTACACCAATGGCCCCATTATGTATGTATGTATGTTTGTATAAAATGAAACCTATGCCACCCAGTCACACCAGGCAGGCCACAGGCTTTCCTCAGAACACACAGGGTGCCCTAGTCGCTCATGATACCCCAAATTTTTATTTCCCTCATAGCAGCTCAATAAATGCAGAGGTTCCTCACATTTCCCATCCATGGTTAGTGCAAAAAAAAAAAAAAAGTTTTCTTATTCATTACCTTTTTTTTTTTTTTTTTTTTTTTTTTTTTTTTTTTTTTTTTTTTAGATTAGTCATTAAATATTTAAATATTGAAGTTTTTAGTTTTACTAAACTACGGACATGCCAACCAATAAATATGAAATAAATGTCTTAGAATGAAGAGTTCAGGTTTTCTTTTTTCTCACTTTTTAGCCCGTAAGCAGTTTCCAAAGAGGAAATTAGACAGCAGGAGTGATGGAGAAAAAGAGATGGAAGAAAATGAGGCCGCTGAAGAACAGGAGTCTAAGCGAGCAAAACTGAAAAGTTCGACAGAACAGACAGGTGAGACTGACAGGACATTTATTTGTGTTTTTACAGGTAAAACTCTTGAAAAGTAAAAACTTATGAATAAATAAGACGTAAAACATCAAATTTTCACACTGGTCCTAAATCTAGGTAAAGGGAACCCAGTTAAATAAAAAAGACAAAACTATTTCCTTGGTCATTTCTTGGCTAATTTTCCTCGATAAATAAATGATCAAGAAAAATGTTTGTCTCATTTATTTAACTGGATTCTCTTTGAGATTAGCTAGAACCAGATTTTTGGTTCTATTTATGCAGAAATGTGTAAAATTCTTAAAGGTACATAAACTTTCCAGCACCACCATAATGACTAACATGATTTGACTTTACTTTAAGTTCTGTAGCTCTCAAATATTTAGTAATAATTAGATGAACACACACACACACACACACACACACACACATATATATATATATATATATATATATAATATATAGAGGATTTTCTGAGTAGATCCTTCCGTAGGAGAGTGCTCAATACTTTTTGGTAGAGCAAATAACAAAAATAAAAGGACAGGACAAAGACTTTCTATTGAAACTCCATTTATCACTACAGATCTGTTTCGAGGGGTGGTGAAACCATCCTCTCTCTTCAGGTGATTATAGAAGAATAATTCTTCTATATTCACCTGAAGAGAGAGGATGGTTTCACCACCCCTCGAAACAGATCTGTAGTGATAAATGGAGTTTCAATAGAAAGTCTTTGTCCTGTCCTTTTATTTTTGATTGATATATATATATATATATATATATATATATATACACACACAGACACACACACACATACAGTGGTACCTTACTTTATGAAATTAATCCGTTCCAGCGTCTTTTTCGTAAATTGAACCGCATTTTACATGTAAAATATGTCATTCATTCCAAGGCTCCCAATGCTACCCCATAAATCCTTTAAAAATTATAAAAGTACACCAATTTTGTATGAAATATGTATGAAATATCTGTTAAAAGAAAATTACAGTACCCTCCTTCACAAGGTCCTTAAATAGGGTGATTGCTTTTTCCAAAATAATCGCCTCCGTCACTGTAGTTCCTGCAATATCATTTTCCTTTATCCAAAGGACTAACAGTGTCTTCATCTCGTCGTTCAGTGACGACCTCTTCTTTGCTTCAATATCGTTCCGATTGTAGAGGGGTTTCGACCATCCTCCTTTGCGATTTCACTCAACCGAATACCACTTTCATTTTTTTTTATCATCTCCTGTTTTACTTTTATTGATAACGGAGCCCGCTTCTTCTTTTCAGTCTCACTGGGAATCACTTTCTTGGGGCTCATGATTAATAACGAAAAATAACGATGCAATGAGCACACTCAAAAAAACACACGAACCAACAGTACAACTCTCCTTCACACGTGCGACGAACAATGGGTTGAAGGCACAAGAAAAGCATTATGGGTACAGTACTGTATTATGGATATTCAGCTTCCTCCTAGCCAATGGGAGGCCAGCTGGACAGGGTGTTGGGAGACAACCAATGGGAAAGCAACTCGCACATTGTTTGAATGGCGCTTTGAATTTTTGAGATGGCACTTTTGTAACATGAACTTGTTACAAAACTGAACTTGAGACAAAAATTTCAGGAAAATGTGTTTGTAATCTGAACATTTCATTTGGTGAGACTTTCATAAAGTGAGGTATCACTGCATCCACACCCACACACACACACACACACACACACTCCTTATTTGACGTGATAAGCACCCAGGGCGCTTTAAAAAAAAATGGAGTTGGTTGGCACCTATTAAAATGTTACCAGCGGAGTGAAACGGAAGACTTTTCCTTCCAGGTGCTGTTTTTTTTTTTTAACATTTCCTTAAAACATTTTCCCAGGTAAAATGAGCCAGTCAACTTTAGCAAAAACACTGGGGTGGGGGTGGGGTTGACTACTGTGTGTGTGTGTGTATAATGTGTGTGTGTCAGTGCTTCTCAATTATTCCCACCGTTCAAAAAAAAAAAAAAAACATTTCACGCGCCCCCACTGCCTAGCGAATATTATTCTATAAAATTATTAGTACACCTTTGCATAACATTGTAGCTTTATTAACTTGAAAAACGAAAAAGAAAAATATAGTTCAACTTACAACAAAGAAAAACTTCATTGACATTGTTTTTTTAATCTGTAACAGAAAAGATTTAAAGTGCACCAATGAGCCTGAAATAAAAAAAAAAATATATATATATATATATACATCTTTATTTAAACTCATTCAGCTTATTTATGTCTTAATATCTCCTTGTCTCTCCACCTGTCTCTTCATTCCTGTTAGAAAATTTTCCGTGTTGTTTAAGGGGTTGGTTACTGCACTTCGTATTGTTTGATCTAGTGAACTAGTGGAGTGGAGGTGCAATTACACTTAATTCTCATACACAATTCCAGAAAAGCATGTTCCCCAGGGTCATACGCACTCCCCATGGCAACCCCCCCCTCCCCCCACTATTTGAGAAGCTTTGAGAAGCACTGAGATATATATATATATATATATATATATATATATATATATATATATATATATATATATATATACATACACACATACACACACTGGTCCTTCTCAAAAAATTAGCATATTGTAATAAAGTTCATTATTTTCTGTAATGTACTGATAAAAATTAAACTTTCATATATTTTAGATTCATTGCACACCAACTGAAATATTTCAGGTCTTTTATTGTTTTAATACTGATGATTTTGGCATACAGCTCATGAAAACCCAAAATTCCTATCTCAAAAAATTAGCATATCATGTTCAGGTAGTCTAAACGAGCTATTAACCTAATCATCTGAATCAACCAATTAACTCTAAACACCTGCAAAAGATTCCTGAGGCTTTTAAAAACTCCCAGCCTGGTTCATTACTCAAAACCGCAATCATGGGTAAGACTGCCGACCTGACTGCTGTCCGGAAGGCCATCATTGACACCCTCAAGCAAGAGGGAAAGACAGAAAGAAATGTATGAGCGAATAGACTGTTCCCAGAGTGCTGTATCAAGCCACCTCAGTGGGACGTCTGTGGGAATTAAAAAGTGTGGCAGAAAATGCTTCACAACCAGAAGAGGCGACGGGACCCTGAGGAAGATTGTGGAGAAGGGCCGATTCCAGACCTTGGGGGACCTGTGGAAGCAGTGGACTGAGTCTGGAGTAGAAACATTCAGAGCCACTGTGCACAGGCGGGTGCAGGAAATGGGCTACAGGTGCCGCATTCCCCAGGTTAGGCCACTTTTGAACCAGAAACAGCGGCAAAAAAAATTAATTTTTTTTGGATGAAAGCAAATTTTGCATGACATTCGGAAATCAAGGTGCCAGAGTCTGGAGGAAGACTGGGGAGAAGGAAATGCCAAAACGCCTGAAGTCCAGTGTCGAGTACCCACAGTCAGTGATGGTCTGGGGTGCCATGTCAGCTGCTGGTGTTGGTCCACTGTGTTTTATCAAGGGCAGGGTCAATGCAGATAGCTATCAGGAGATTTTGGAGCACTTCATGCTTCCATCTGCTGAAAAGCTTTATGGAGATGAAGATTTCATTTTTCAGCACAACCTGGCACCTGCTCACAATTTTATGCGTAAATAATATTGTGCATCAGTACTTTTCGTGTTGTTTGCGCGAATGGAATGAATGAACTGAATGCAGGGGACTTCTGGATGTAAATTGAATATGATTTTGTGTTTTTATATGTAAGGCCTGTTATCTATATTTAGCTTCTCTTCTGTTTTTGTGAATACAGAAAATGGAGAACAGGTTATGGAGGTAGAGGAGAAGATGAGAAATCCAGTGGAGGAAGTTCTACTTAAAGTAAAAGAGAATAAAAGTGTAAAGGAAAATAAAGTGCAAGTTGATGAAATAAAAACTGAAAAGGAAGAGGAAAAGCAAGAAGTGAATGAGAACAACAAAGAAATGAAAAAAATAACAGAGGAGGAAACATGTGGTCCTGAAATAGAGATGAAGGCAGAGAAGAATGTAGAGGAGAAGAGAGATGGAGCTGTTAAGAAAAAAGCCATAAGCAATTTTTTTGGTGAGATTTTTATTTGTCTGTTTGTTTCAACATTTATTTATTGATTGTATTAATACTACTACTACAACTAATAATAATAATAATAATATTAATCAACACTTTCATCATCTGAAGCTCCCAGAAAATCTGCAGTGAAACTAGAGAAACCACAAGAGGAAATCAATACTGAGAAAAAGGATAAGAACCCTGTTGCTGCTTTTGAGGGGAAAGAAAAGAGGTACATTTAAAGGAAGAATAAACAATAAAAAAATCACAGTAATTTTTCTGTAATAATGGAAAGAATACTTGGGGATTCCATTTATATTCACTGCCAATTTTGGGATATAAAATAACTACACATTATAAATAAATGGATCATATTTTGGTGGGTGTATATATTGAATGTCTTATAAAATGAGATGATAAACTTGATGTTTTCTGTGTGACAGTGAGAAGGATGTGGAATCGACAGACCAGAGCCAATATGACCCCTCGAAATCTCATTACCATCCCATTAATGATGCCTGCTGGGAGACAAAGCAGAAGTAAAACTTCTCCACTGTTTCACCTACAGAATTTTATGACTGATTCTGACAGTGTGCAGCGCCCTGACAGAATTGTATTATTATTATTATTATTGTTGTTGTTGTTGTTATTATTATTATTATATATATATATTTTTAATTTTTATAAACATAAAAGGCTACTCAGGATTCTTAAAACATCTTGAACATTTGTACACATCTTAGAATTTGTAAAAACTTTAGATTTGAAGTAGGTTTTGGATATGGGTGTAATAAAATGGCTCAATAGTCCCTCAATTTTCAACAAAGTCGCCCCATTGAGGCATTTCACCTACATACATGAAATTTGGTGAGTTTGTGAAACCTCCCAATACTTGCACAAAAATTATTTTACAGTTGAATGGTATGTACGTAGCTGCATAGTGAATTTCGGTGCTTTGTCGTGGAGGAGGAAGTTGAAATTTACATATACGTTAATTGTGCAAACTGGCCCAAATGTCATACAAGTACATTCCAGCCTGAGGACATAGACAGGCCAATATTTGATCGTGGGAATAGCACCATCTACTGACAACAGGAAGTTATGTGTTAATGGAAACAGGAAATAATATGTGCAGGTTGTACAGAGCCTTCTTCCATTTGTTCAGACAAGTGATAAGGATACTGTTATAAATATGAGTTCATTATACAGTGTTGGTAATTTCAGTGTCTGTTTAGGAAGCTATTATTTTAACCCACCTGAATATTACTCGTCTGCCTGTACGATAGGATGCCTGACCTGAAGATATTTGTATGCCTGATGATAATTTGATTGCAGGAATTGCACCAACTACTGACAACAGAAAATGTTTTATATTTTGTGTTTAGAAGGTGGACTTAATCAATCTGAAACTTGGTTAGGATCTCTGATAAGATATTGTTTTCAAAAAGGCAAAATAAACACCTAAAATGTGGATCTGGATCTCTTGCATCATAAACTGGACATTTTTTATCATGAAGAAATAGGGTGATCAGTCAGAAATAGGGTGCACTGGGTTGTTTCGAGGAGCTGCCAGTGAAGTCATGCTCTATGTATATGGGGTGCTGCTAAAATTAAATTTTGGGTCATTTTATTTATGTTGTCACAGGATTGATGTCTTGCCATGAAAAAGGAAGTTGATCAAACTTAACTGTTTTCTCTCTCTCCCCCCCCCCCCAATCTATCTAAAGAGTTCCATATCTTGCAGTTGCTCGAACCTTTGAGAAGATTGAGCAAGATTCGGGCAGGTGGGATTCGTCATTTCATTTATATGTGTAGCAGATTGCTTTATTTAAATTAGTTTAGAGGTAATGAGTAAAATAGTGTTATTATTTATAACAGATGAACTGTAGACAAAGGTGTTTTTACTCAGTCCAGTCAATAGCCTTGAGACTTGCGTGTGCTGAATTATTCACTGATAAAAATAGTTTATTTACGTATTCGAGAGAAATGGAAGAATATAATGAGTAGATAAAAAGAATTGTAAGGTGGGTGTGGGTGTATGTTTGGGAGTGAACGTCTCATTAGCCATGTTAGTGTTTGATATACTCAAGTGTTTTGTTTGTATTTTCTCATCAGGTTGAAGAATATTGAGACTCTGTCCAACTTTCTACGCTCTGTTATCCTGCTCTCTCCAGGTGTGTATCTTCTAATTGTGTGTGCATGCTTGTGTGTGCATGCGTGCGTGTGTGTGCGTGTGTGTGTGTGATAGAGAGAGAGAGAGAGAGAGAGAGAGAGAGAGAGAGAGAGATCCAGTAGTAAGAGTTTCAGTAATTTGTGCTGCTGGAAAATTAGTATCATGTTGAGATGAGAATCTCTACTATTTGTGTTCTTTATACTTGTTTGATGCATTTTATAATTTTATGTAATCTACTCTCTTGTTTTTGGTGCACATTATTTTGTAAAAATGAGATGCACCGAGGGCAGTGGTGACCTAGTGGTGTAGAGCGCTGGATCGCTGATCCTAAGGTTGGGGGTTTGAGTTTCACTTTCCACAAGGTTGTCACTGTCCCCTCCAGTGCAGCTAACTGGGTTATCAAAGACCGGCCATGTCTCTCACTGTTTATGGAGAGAGGTTCGTGTAAAAGAACCATTGCTGACTTTCGACAAGAGTAGCTGCAAAGCTGTCAGCAGGTTTCTGCCCTGCGATGGTCTGGCAAGCTGTCCAGGCTGTACTCTGCCCTCGCCCAGAGTCGGCTGGGATTGGTGGCAGCCTCCCCGCAACCCTAATTAGGATTAAGCGGTTAGAGAAAATGAACTGAACTGAGATGCACCAAGATAGACTATGATAAGCCTCTGACTGTGCTCTCTCTGTACTAATCAGAGCTTCCTTTAGGAAGATTTACTGCCCATGTCTCTTTACTTTAATCATAATTTAGAGAATGTGAATCAGATATGTAGTGTCTCCCATCCACATGGGTTTCAATGGTAAACTATCTTATTATCCGTAACATGTTTTTTTTATTGTTGATTAAAAAATTTGTCTGAGACATCTTTTCAATCTTATTGCAACTTCAAGCAGTTAGTATTTTTACAGTTAGATTTTCTGATATCTGCATATTTTTCTTTGCCCATTGTATTAGTCTTTAAGAAGCGGTTGTGCTATATGGTTACAAGGCATTGAAACGCATGAACTAATGGACAGCCTTGACTGAAATAGTCTGGCAGTAGCACCTGTACTTTGCTGTGTATTCATGACATGGTGTAACTGAGTTTTTGTAGATGAGTTTATTGGGGCAAGCTACTACAAAAAAACATTTTTTGTCACATTTTCCCATGAACTGGAACAGCCACTCTGAGTTTTATATAACAAGGCTTTTGAGTATGAGACTTGTGATTATTTCTTTTTAGAGTCCCTCTTAGTTGTGGCAGATTGGATATCTTATTGTCGATAACCAGACATCCATCTGTGAAGAGATTTAAGCAGTTTGGAACATTTGCATTACATATCTGGGTAGTTCAAATGAGGTTATTTTAATTAAGATTGAAGTTTATTAGTTTCCTCCTGATATTTGTGTATTTTTTGCAGATGACCTCTTGTGTTGTGTATACCTGTGTCTGAATCAGCTTGGACCTGCATACCAGGGCCTCGAGCTTGGTGTTGGAGAAACGGTACTGATGAAGGCTCTTGCTCAGGCAACTGGTGAGTGCAAGGAATAGACATAGTAAGATATTTTAAATGAACTATACAGGTGTTACTTAATCAGCTATTTGCTCCTTTTTTATGTCATGATACATGAATGTGGACTAAATTTCACATTGTCTTTGTTGTTGCCAGGGCGACAACTGGACAAGATCAAGATGGCAGCCCAAGAAAAGGGTGACCTGGGATTAGTAGCTGAAAGTTCCCGTAGCAATCAGAGAATGATGTTTGCGCCAGCAAATTTAACTGCTGTGGGCATATTTAGTAAACTGAAGGAGATTGGTAATATGAGCGGAAACTCTGTGAGTGTATTCATGTATATACCTCATATTAATGAGTTGTGGGGTTGATGTGATTGCTGAAATGGTAAATATTGTAAAAATACAATTGGAGACAAAGGTTTGCAGTCATCTCTAGGTGCTATTGAGTTTTAATTTCTTTGACCTGGTAAACAAATTCTATCTATATTTGGAGTCCTCAAAAGTTGGTTGGTCCGAGATAACACCTTGTGGCATGCCAAATGTGGCAAGAAACAATTGAGACACAGAAGAATAGTGTGACTTTTTTAAAATTATTATTATTATTTATTTAATTTATTTTTACATTTTAAAAGTGCAATCATATTATATTGGAACATAAACTATTAACAGTACAGTTAGTCAGGTTTAACCTCTTGTCCAGGCAGTATTGAGTCATTCGTTCATTTTCTGAACCGCTTAATCCTATCTCAGTGCCCCTCTCAGCCGACTCTGGTCAAGGGTGGGGTACACCCTGGACAGCTTACCAGGCCATTGTAGGTCCATTATACACACAACCATTCACACTCACTCTCACACCTTGGGGATATTTGGAACAGCGAATTAACCTACTGTGTGTGTTTTTGGACTGTGGGGGGAAACTGGAGTACCTGGAGAAAACCCATACAAGCACGGGGCGACGATGCAAACTCCACACAGAAACACCCCAGCTGGGAATCGCAACCCAGGCCCTTCTTGTTGTGAAGCGGACGTGCTAACCGCTACACCACCATGCTGCAGCAGTATTAAGTTTTTATTGATTTCTTTCAACTTTTTAACAAATTCTAACTATATTTTGTCTGAATGATAGTGTACATTTATATATTATGTAAAGAAGTATGTTACGTATCTGAGTAACAAAGGTTCACATAGCAGTTACTACAACTAAACATTTCTAATAACTGTTAATAAGTTCTGCATATTGGCTTGGATCCCTTTATTAGATTAAGCCCTTTGCCAAACAGAAGAGATACCACTTGATGTTCATGTTTTCTTGCATGAATTGTTAAAATTGGACTTTGCATTGCCAAAACATATCTTTTATACCTTCTTTGGTAGTTCCCATACTCTTGCTACTTGCAGTATTATTGTGATATATAGATCATATTTTCCCTAATAATAAAGTATATTGTTGGACATATTTTAAAATTTAATTATTTTGAAAGGGTTTGTTTTCACATGTGCGCACACACACACACACACACACACACACACACACGGATATAACGAGAGAGATGGATAGTTTAATAGTGAATATAAAACTGAGAACTAAACAAATCTAGCCCACCAAATTTTTACAAAGTAAAAATGTTGTACAATCATTCCATCTTAGAAAATGAAAATAGTTCAAAGAAATCATTGAAAGCCCAACAGTGCCTCGACGTTATTGTAGATTATGAGTGTATGTGAACTTATGAATAAATGTTTTATAATAATTAAATTGCACTTCACATGTGGATGTTTATAACATGTTTAATGGGTTCACTGAAATTACTTATGTGAGAAGGTTTTTTTTTTTATTTTTTTTTTTACCTTCATCATAAACACAGCAGGCGAGCCAGTCAACACATGAATCTATGAGTAATATGTATTGTAATGTGTTTTGAACTCCCCAATCTTAAGTTTCCCTCTCTGGAGTCCCAACCCCATTCCTGTTTCGGGATGATTTTTTAACTTGATATTTGAAAGCTATCACATGCTTTCCTCTTTTCTACTTCTAATCCTCTCCTCTTCTCTACTTTTTTTCAGGCAATGAATAAGAAAATTGATATTATTAAGGGCCTGTTTGTGGCTTGTCGTTTCTCAGAGGCCAGATACATTGTACGGTCAGTGCCACCTTTTGAGCTTTATACACTGCTTGGTCAAAATAAGTTTTAAATGAAAGGTTGGTCATTATAATATTTTGTTGGATCACCTGTAGCCTTAATTACAGTGTGTAGTCACCATGGCATTGTTTTGACAAACTTAAGCAGCATCACATTTATTTTCATCCAGTGTTGGACTCATTTATCACCAACTTCTTGAATTAATGACGAAAAAAGATCAAACCACTCCTTAATGCCTTATTCAGCACATACCGAAAAACTTCAATAAGGTTAAGGTCAGGACTCTGGAGCGCCAATACATATATCAAAATGTTTTTCTTTCATTATTTGAGCCCCAATTTTATATTGGTAAAGGAAATGTTAATCGATGTGATAACCTGCTCATTCAGGACATCATTAATTTTATTTTATTTGAAATGACTAGAGCAACTTAAACAACAGTTGTTCAGTAATGTTTAAGTCTGCAAATTGATTTGGGCCATGCAGTGTGTGTAACATCTGTATCGCTATTCTGTGGAAGCTTATGACCCGGCTTGACTCGCTATCAAGTTGTATTGTCCTAACCTTGAAACTTTTTTTATTATTATTATTTATACAGGGATCCCAGATCTCCTCTAGTTCAAGGAATTCCTCTATTTTTTACTTGCCTATTTAACGGAATTCCTCAATTATTTCAGCCCCTTTGACCCCAAGCTGAAATATTTCATTTCCTCTATTTCTGAACCCGTTTCCTCTATTTTTTCTAAACCTCGGCGGGATCCCTATTTATAGAAATCTGCATCTTTATATTTTAAACCTCACACAATTTTTAAAAATTTCAGGTTGCCAGCTCCATGCAGAATCTTCACTGACGAAGAAGTTAAACATTTTATGCTTTAAAGTTCATGATTTTCTTTTCATACATTAAAAATAAATAAATAAAAAATACCTACAGCAAAAATTCGAAACATTGCTACATTTTTTAGTGCAGGTGTAGTTCTGAGTAATAATACAGTGACTAAATTAAAATAAAACTACTTTATTTATGATTTTTTTTAAATTTGTGAGAAGGTTGAAGACTACATCAGCAATGGCATTTGACCCACAAGTCACCACATAGCTGCATTTTATCAGAGGATTGCTGGCTGCTGAGTCATCAATCTAAACAGTAGATTATACACATAACAAAAAGGCAAATATGTTATTTTATATCTGTATAATTTTGGGTGGATGGTATTACTGCGGCAGCTTTGAAGTGCTGGTTATTTGTGTTTTTCTGCCTTCAGTAAAGCCTGCTTGGTATTTGAGATCGGCTTGACTGATTTGGCCATTAAAAAAATATTCCATTTCTTTCCTTGAGAAGATTTTGAGTTGAGAGGTATTTTGGGGTTATTTCTGGTTTTCACTGTAAAGTGCATTCCTATTAATTCTTCAGCATTTGGTTGAATTTGAGCTAGGAGTATAGTCCAGGCACTTCAGATTTTATTCTGCTTCTATCAGCATTTGCATTATAAGCACTAGTGATCCATAGACACTGAGAACCATGCATACTCATGTCCACCATTGACACATATAGCACGGTTTGGCTCACCAGCCCCTCCTTTTCTTCTCCATAGTCGGGACTGTCATTCTGGTATGAGTTTATCTTGCTTTGTTCTGTCAAAAGAATCTTGTTGCAGACTGTGTACCCCCCCCCCCCCCACACACACACACACAGTCTAATCTGTACAGGGATCCCTCTCTTTCCACGGTTAATTGGGACGGAGATCCTCCCGTGACCGCTGAATTCCACAGAGTCGGATCGACCCCCCTGACTGACGTATATGTACATGTATATGTGTATATAAAATCAATAAATACATATTCAACGCTATAAATGCTTATAATAACAACTAAACATTCAAAAATAATGCATAAGATGTATATAAAATATAAATACACACACACATACAGACGCGCACACACTCAGATGCGCACCCCACACAAAAAAATGTAAGTAGTTTTTATGGGGGGTTTTAGGTTGGGTTTTTTTATTTTTGTGTTTGTTTTATTTTTTTTTTTGCATAATTGGCCTCTTAACTTTTCCCCTATTCTTCCTTAATTCCCTTATTTTTTAATTCAATAAAAATATCTAAAAAAAAAAAAAACCACTAAAGCCACATGAATTGAAGCACGAAGTAGCGAGGGATCTCTCTATATATCCCTTTTTTTATATATAACCGAAACTTAATATGTGTCACTTCACAAACTCTGTCCCAGACCTGTTTGGGGAATTCCTTGGTCTTTGTGATGTCACTTGGTTTGTGGTGCTGGTGTTGTAGACTCTGGGATCTTACAGAAAAGGTGTATACTGTATACTGAGATCTTGTGATATTGTTTCACTTAAATATATATTTAAATATATATTTATCCACATTTGTCAAGCAAAGTTTTTTCTGGAAAAACCTTGTGCATGTGCAATGTCTGTGATGGAGCGTTTCTAAAGACTGAAATGTTTACTTGTTTAATGGTTTTGCAAAAACATTAACTATTTCAGCGTGGGATTCCTTTTTTTATATATGACTATGGTCGCAGTACATTGATTACACAGAGTATATGATTGAGTATTTTTTTTTTGATTGACAGGTCACTGGCAGGCAAACTGAGGATTGGATTGGCTGAGCAGAGTGTTTTATCAGCTTTGAGTCAAGCAGTGTGTTTAAGCCCACCAGGTCAAGGTAAGGATCACATGGAATTAATCACATTGACTTGGCCATTGTGTCACAACCCACTGCATAATCTAAATCTTTCAGATGCCTTTGTCCTCAGTCCCATCAATAAAAGAAAGGGAAACAGTTCCTGGCAGTAATTCATGCGAATATTGTGTGATATCCTTCAGTTCATTATCAGTTCAATCTCTTCTGTACAGTACTCTATTCCCTTCATTCTGGAACCATCTGACATTTGTTTCAGTTGTCCTCTATATTTTGTTTCAGAACTGTGCTGGTGGTGGTGGTTTTTTTCTTTTTTTTTTTCTTTATTTCGGGAAAAAAATAATCAGATCCTCATGTCTTTGAGGTACAGTCCTGTGAGAAAGAGCACACAGCTGTGGCCTATTGGTTAGAGGAGTGAGGTTAGGACCGGAAGGTTGCTGCTTTGAATCACTGGGCCATCAAGAAAAATGTGTGGTGGCTTCTCTTCCTTTTTTTCACATTCATGGCTGAAGTGCCCTTGAGAAAAGCTCTGCTTTCCAAGTACCACATTGTGGCTGCTTATTCACTTTGGATGGGTTAAAATACAGAGCTAAATCTTTCTTAACGGTTTAATGCAGTATATCAAAATCAAATATATAGATATAATATACATCCAAGTGTTTTCATAGCTTTGAATTGAGAGTGAAGGACAAGTTTCTATATCTAGATGTGGTGACTTATATGCTTGCATTCGTTTTATGAACTTTTTAATCCTAATTAGTGTCATGGGGAGACTTGTACCCATCTCAGCTGACTTTGGATGAGGACATATTATACCTGGACAGCTCGCCAGGCCATCACAGAGCTGTGAGCTTGCAGTGTAGTATATATTACACATGTATATAAACCACCGATTTTTTTTCAGTTTTCACATAGTACTACCACAAATCTATACAGGGTTTCCTCCCCCCCATATCTCTTTTCCAAAAAGGTATTTCTAAGCCCAGTTGCTCATCCACTGGAGCATTTATTTTATATATTTTTTACTTCATTCTGTATAAACTTTTAAGACTCAGTGTGAATCATTTGAGATCTGTGAGAAGCTGAAATTCTTCAATCAGATCTTTTTGTTGAAAAATGTTTGTGAACATTACCTGAATGTTTTGCCTGATCAGATAATCGCATGAATGTTCAGTCATTCCTAGTAAACCGGTCAGTGAGTGTGTGTTTGTGTGCATATCCGTTCATCTGCATATATTTCCAGAGTTACCACCAGCTGTGATTGATGCCGGAAGGGGGATGAGTTCAGAGAGCAGAAGAGCATGGCTTGAGGAGAAAGGACTCGTCCTTAAACAGACTTACTGGTACAAATGCAATCATTCTGTCGCTGTCTGTTCTCACATAAGAACATGTACAGTGTCCAAAAAAGTACACCAAGATTTTCTGGAGTTAGCTAATCACAAATGTAGCACTCACTTTCTGAGTCAGACACATTCTCGCGTGTTTAAAATATTCCGGCCCCCTACTTACGAAATCCCTGGGTATGAAAATTCCGGGTTACCAAAACATTTTCCTAAGTGTTCGTCCCCGGGGATACCAAAACAACCTCCTCTTATCAAAAGCGCCAAATCCGCTACTCAAAATTCAAACGTGCCAATCAAAATTTCACACGATGCGCAAGTTGCTCTCTCATTGGCTGCCTCCCATTGGCTAGGAGGGATGATGCAGCTGAACATGACACATATTTCCTGTTTGTCACCCGGGTGAAGGAGAGTTGACTATTGGCTTGTTTTGAGATTAACCATGCAGCGTTATATTTCGTTTTCGCCGAAACCCCTCTACAATCGGGACGATATTGAACCAGAAGGAGACCTTAAAGCACAAAGCATTGGCACGATATTCAAACAGAGTGTACCGTGGGAGAACACCTCCGATCTCGCAAGGAAGCAAGTTAATATTGAATGAGGACCTCTGATCTTTCACACAGGTACTGTAATTCTGCTTTAAATAAAACATCCCGTGCATTTAAACATTTAAATAGAATTGTTCCGTCAGCTGCTCGTTTTGTGAGAGAGTGTGCGTGCGTGTGTGTGCGCATGTGTGTGTGTGTGTGTGTGAGAGAGACAGATAGATAGAGAGAGAGAGAGACAGAGACAGAAGGAGGCTTAACTCTTTAGTTTTTAGTTTAGTTTTTTAAGTTGTTTCATTCGGTAAATGTTTAATAAATGTGGCTCATGTGACCTCCGATCCCTCAAGGAATCAAGTTAAACAGGGAATGCGCTTTGAAGTCCACATCTGAAAATTCTCCGGCGTCCTGATTGTGGGCGTGGCCCGCAGCGCCACAATAAACATTTAATGTGTATACAATACACATTTAATGCGCTGTGCGTACTGTATTGTATGTGTGTGTGTGTGTGTGTGTGTGTGTGTGTGTGTGTGTGTGTGTGTGTGAGAGAGAGAGAGACAGGTGTGTGTGTGTGTGTGTGTGTTAATAAAAAATGTTTAATAATGGTTTAATTAATAAATATGTTAATAAAATTGTTTAATATGTTAATAAAATGTTTAAATGGTTTAAGAAATAATTTTCTTTTACTTTTAACACATATTTCATACAAAATTAATGTACAGTCGGCCCCCAATTTACGAAATTAATCTGTTCCAGAGCAATCTTCATACAGATGGGATTTCGTAAGTAGGGGTCGCATCTTATGTGTTAAACGCCTAATTCGTTCCGAGTCTCCAGTCCTTGGACTGGATAAACCCCATAAACCCTTTAAAAACGATAAAAGTACACCAATAGTTTTGTTATTATTCATGTTTTCCACCTCGATGCTAATAAGCACTTACTGTTCCACTCCGCTGGTAACTTTATATTAAGCGTCCGCCCACTCCAATTTTTTAAGCGCCCTGGGCGCTTATCACATCGTATACGGTATGTTAATTTGAAACAGGACTAACATTGAGAGTTTTAGTAGCTTAGTTTGTATCTTGCATATAAACTGTAAATGACCAGATTTTGCTCTGTTCCTTTCAGTGAAATGCCGAATTATGATGTCATCATCCCAGTCATGTTGAAGTGTGGTATAGACGAACTCCCAAATCACTGCAAACTAACTCCAGGTAAGCAAACCAAATAAGTTCTAGCAATTTGATTTTATTTCATTCAAATATAACATTTTGCCTTTTAGTAAATTAAGTTATTTAAGCTCATTAACCTTTTTCATATTAAACACATCATGTGCCATGGTTTAAAAAATAAAATGAAACAGAAACCAGCAAATGGAAACAGTTTTTTTTTCAATATTCAGTGTAGATTTTTTTTTATTTGATTAATATAATAACAATAATAATGATAATGATAATAATAAAATCTTATGTTGACAAAGGTGTTTATGTTTCATACAAGATTGAATTCTTGTTAGAGGAAAAATTATCCTTGGCACACAGCCTTTTTCCTCTCTGGCGCTCACAGTATGTGTCTGTTCCAAGTGGACACTGAAAAGAGTTGCGTTCAGTGAGAAGCTTATCTGTTCATGCATCTTCAGGCAGGTCAGGAAAGTTCAGCAAGCAGAGTACATTATATGAGTCTTTTTATACTCATTTCGGTATATACTATGCAAAAAAAAAACATGCAAAATAAAGTTAGATTGTAATTCTTCCCCGCCCCCATTTTTAAAATGTGAATATGAGCTGCTGAATCAGGATATTTACTACAGTTTTCTTCCAAGCATGAATAATTCCCCATATCGTATGACAGCCAAAAAAAAAATACTATAATTGTTTTAGTATTGTTCATTCAAAATATTTTTAATGTAGGAATTGTGGGATATGTGATAATCATCACTGCTCCTCTGTGGAGCTAGGTACTTGAAAAATGGAAAGTCTATTTTGCTGAGAGGGCTTAGAGAAGGAGAGATGATATAATAATAGTAATAGCATTCTAGTAGTGGACATGTAGGTAGTGAGTAAAGTACCTGAATGCATCCTTTTCTTCACAATACGTACAACAAACAGTCACATTAATTGCTAGTTAGCATCAGTGAGCTCTATTAGGCTAACTGTTATACTTCTAGTGTCCTTTCTGATTGATCTGAGACAGGAAAAGCAACAAAATACGGAAGTAAATTACTGTATTTGCTATAAAGAGCCTCTTACACGAGGGGGCAGGAAAAACATAGATATATGGTAGGCTACACCATATTAGAATCACTTAGCTGTAAACATTATTGAATTGTATTCCCGCCCGAAGCATAGGGGATACTATATTTCCACAGGCAATGTGCCACAGACCCTTCTTATTTTATCAATATTTATGCTGTTGTAGCATCTTTATTTCTATGATTACAACAAAATAAATATAGAGTAAGTAAAATGAAGTTAACAGCTCATGTCACAATGCATCAGGAGTCTTCTGTGTGGTAGAGCCAGTCTATCTTGTATATCTTGTACGTATGTGTGCATGTGTTACAGGTGTGCCGCTTCGCCCCATGCTGGCCCACCCAACTAAAGGAGTAGGGGAGGTTATGAAACGGTTTGATGAGGCTGCTTTCACCTGCGAGTACAAATATGATGGAGAGAGAGCACAGGTATATATATGTGTGTGTGTGTGTGTGTGTGTGTGTGTGTGTGTGTGTGTGTGTGTGTGTGTGTTGAGATGTATCATCACCTTTTACAAATCTATGGGAGTTTTAGAAAAATAAAAATTAAGATAGTGTCTGTCCATCCATCCATCTTCTTGGACTTGTCCAAGGTTGGGTCATGGACGCAACAGGTTTAGGAGGGGAGACCCTCTCCCCAGCAATACTTTTAACTGGCCAAAGAACAAAGGTGTGTTTTTGAATATTTTATAGTATTATATCTTCTTAGTGTTTTATCGTTAAAATTTGATGCGTGTAATACACTCATGGGACAAAGGTATGTTTACAGTTGTGTTTCATCACCTTTCTTGTAATTACACTTCTTGTAAGAAACACAACTACAACCTGTCCATGCTTGAAAAGACCGATTTTTTTTATATCTTTTATTTATATTTACAATTAATCCTAATTGGGATTAAGTATCTTAGAAAATTAATAAATGAAGAATGAATTTGTTTAATAAAAATAACGAAAATCCCTTTTATACCTTTTTACTTCAAGTTGATGTGAAGAAGAGAATCAAAATGTCAGTTTTTATTGCATTTTGAAAAATATCCAACTTATTTTAAATGGGTTCATAAATGAATTATATTTGAATATTGAAAAGTATTGAATGAAAAGAGGTTGTCATTGTTTTCCAGTGGTAATGGGGGAAATGCTTTTTGTTTCACTATTGTGCTCATTGTATCCGCATATTTAAAATAAGATAGAATCCGATGCATTTCCCAAAACTGATTGTATTTTGTTTCTGTTGACCAGATTCATATTCTTGAGAGTGGGGAGGTACGCATCTTCAGCCGAAACCAAGAAGACAACACCACCAAATACCCTGACATCATTTCACGCATCCCACAGGTCTCTCATACACTCAGTTGGTAAAACAATTCATATTCTAGTTTCTGTCACGATTCTGATCACAGAGGACCTTGTACTGACTTTACATCACTCACACACACAGCAGTAACTCACCCACTACTTTGTACTTATCATTCTGCACATGTTACTCTCTATGATAAATTTTCTTTAATGCACTGTGCATCGCTCCCTTCTTCTCAATCCTTTGTTTTTTTAATTCTATCCTTTCCATCATACTTGTATTCCTCCTGCTCATTTTCTTCACTTCATTATTCCATTCACATTTGTACAGAAATACGGGTGCCACGTACTTTGGTCTCATTACTGAGTTTATGTATGTTATTAAATGAGGTTTATGCACTGAACAGTTGTTTGTTTATTATACTTATTTCTCAGATAAAGAAGGAGTCTGTACTTAGCTGTGTGTTGGATACAGAGGCTGTTGCATGGGACAGAGAGAAAAGGCAAATTCAGCCCTTCCAAGTTCTTACCACACGCAAAAGGAAGGTGAGAGTCAAGAGTGTTTATACAAACTCCAAAACTCAGGCATAATGTTTACAGAACTGAACGTGAATTTGTTCAAACGGTAAGACTGGTGATAATCAAGAAATCAAAAAGTGAAGGGTATTGAAAATGAAACTCCTTCAGAAAAGAAAGTTTCCTTAGACCTAGCGATGTCTATCGAGAGCTCAGACTTTAGGCAGTAAATAAATCAACATATTTAATTTTACCACAAATGGTTCAATAATAAACCACAGGTTAAAAAAAAAACCCAAAAGTAGGAAGTCCAAACTAAGTGTTGATACGGGCCATAGCAGGGGAATCATGCAAAGTAGACTTTCCTTTTTCTTTATTTCTTTCTTCTCTTCATCATTTAAAGAAAGTTGCTATGCATTCCCTCAAAGGCAGTTTTTGGTGCATTTACAGTAGGAGATAAAACACTTGAATAATCTGTCAAGTCTAGATATTTAGTATTTTGTGCTATAATATAAAAATGTGTAATTTTGTCCCACTAATGTATTTGTGTAATATCCAAATACTCAATCTTGTGAAGTCTAACTTGCTTAGTGCTGGAGAGTCACACAGTGTAATGAAGTGGCACAAAAGGCAACTTATCTGTCTTATTCTACAAACAAATCATAAAGGCTATAAGTGGGTGTGTATTTTAAAAAGATTGGATAAATCTGGGCTTTTTTTCTCACTAAATTCACACACCTTCCATTTAGACATCAGAGGACAACTAAAAATACTGAATAAATGCTTCCTCTTTCAATAAGGAATTTCAAAAATGTTAAATTGACAGTAAACTCAGTGGAGAGCAAAAGAGGTTGGATTATTGAAAAACCATGAAAGTGTAATTGATGAACAAATTGGGCAGATGTATAGAAGTTAGAGAAGAGAATCATGCCTTTCTTGGAAACTTTGGTGGTATGAGTAGAGGGAGTGAGACGATTTTAATTTGAATATTTTCCTGTCTGTGGTTCAGGATGTGGATGCAGCTGAGATAAAAGTGCAGGTTTGTGTGTATGCCTTTGACCTGCTGTACCTAAACGGAGAGGTAAGAATGGGATTTGGTAACTAACTTGAATATGGAACTTGGAGAAAGTATTTTTGACACAGCTATGTGAAGAGTGTGTGGGAGGGTTCTGTACAAATAGCTTTCTACTTTAAACTGGGGCGTCTGATCTTATCTTCAGAGAGGTGTGGTTTGAAGTTTTAATTTCACTCAGAAGCTAAACCCACCTTCATCTGTTTAATCAGTTCAGTTCGGTCTCCAGTCGACCATCAATTGTTCTTCCTGCAACAATAAACTTATTTAAATAGTTTTGTATGACCAGTATCACTTGCCATTCTTCATGTCCTGTGTGTCTGCGGCTTAATTTTATTATTATTTTTACTTGGTTTTATAGAAATGCAAAGAATAATAGTTAATTTTTTCTTCAACGTTGAATGATTCCATAATTTTTTCCTCAATTGATCTTGGGGGGTTGTTAAAAGTTTATTTCATTTGTTTGATATCTTTACTGAAGCCACATATCCGGCTACTAAACAAAATTGTAACTTAAGATTTGTTTTTTCTAAGATGGGGGAAAAAGCATTGAACATCAGGGGGAAAAATATATAGAGAAAGGTTTCAAATCTTTATCAGATTTGTTTACTGTGTAAAGCTGCTTTGTTATTAATTATATAGTATTTAATAATAAAAAAGCACCATGCAAATAAAGTTGTATTAAAATTAAACTCTGAAGGACTAAATGTGTTATTAGGAGTATTGTGCAGTTAGGAAGGCTCATTGTGTGCAGTGATCAACTTCAGTATTAATCATCTCTGTCCCAGTGGAACTTGAAAATATCCCTTAATCTTTTGTTTAAGGACAATAATAATAACAATAATAATACAGGGATCCCAAATTTTCCGCGGTTAATGGGGACCGAGACCCCCCCCCCCCACCTGCGCAACCGCCGATTTCCGCAAAGTAGGATTGATCCCCTGACTGACGTTTATGTACATGTATATGTATATAATATCAATAAATACATATTCAACACTATAAATGCTTATAATAGCAATTAAACATTCAAAAATAATGCACAAGCTGTAAATAAAACAGAAATGCACACATACAGACACGTACACACACTCGGATGCGCAGCTCACATAAAAATGTAAGTAGTTTTGTTTGGGAGGTTTGGGTTGGTTTTTGTTTGGTCTTTTTTTTTTTTTTTGCAAAATTAACCGTGTTTTGCAGCCTTTTCCTTAACTTTCCCCCTATTTTTCCTTGATTTCCTTTTTTTTTTTCGATGAATATTTTTGAAAAAGCTGCAGAAACTGAAACATGAAGTAGCGAGTGAACACTTTAATTTTATACTGTAATAAATCTGCAAGTGAAATTTTGACTTCTGCATATAACCATCTAAAGTGAGCACATGCACTCTCGGAGCAGAGAGCTGCCACACACTGCAGCACAGTTTGGGTTAGGTGCCTTCCTCAAAGGCACTTCAGCTGAGAATGTGGAGGAAAGGAAAGTTCTGGTTTTGGGAATCGAGCTAGCGACCTTTTTCGTTCCAAGGCCGCGATTCCTCCCCCCTAAACCCTTTAAAACTTATAAAAGTATACCTTTTAAGGCCTCGTTCTGCTTCAATATCATACCAATGGTAGACTGGCTTGTTATAATAAGAGTTATAATCTTACAAATGTTTATGCAAGGTTAAAAGCCTGAGCCAAAAAATAAAGTTGCAATGAGCACACTCGAAAAACTCACGAAACAACAGTAACGCTGTCCTTTATACGTGTTAGAACTCCATGACAAAACAATGGGTCGAAGACACACGAAAAGCATCATGGGTATTATGGAGATGCAGCTCCCTCCTAGCCAATTGGAGTCCAGTAGGGCGGGATGTTGGGAGATAGCCAATGGGAGAGCAACTCGTGCATTGTTTGAATTTTTGAGTTGGCGCGTTTCGTAACGTGAATTTATTTCGTATCCAGAGACAGAAATTTTAGGTAAATGTGTTTTGTGACCTGGATTTTTCGTTTGTTGGGTCTTTCATAAGGTGCGGTACCACTGTATAAGGCTCTATATATATTTTACCATTTTTACACTTTAAATGCTCTTATTTTTCCTCTTTTATAAATGAATGTATAAAATTAGAAAAATTGAAGCTTTAGAATAGTAGATAATGCTTCTTACCATCTGTTGCCATCACTGTCTGTTGAAGACAATGTATTTACAGTTCACTAACTCTAAGCAGCTTCATTTCTGCATTAGCATTAGCATTCATGCTAATCCACCAATTTGAGCACAACATCCAAGGTCTACATTCAGGGTCAGGGATCAGACTGCAGAGATGTCAGGAATTGTATTGTTTCAACTATAGACTCGTGCAGTTTGTATGTATAGCATTAAATTGTATGTATTTCCTAATGCTTGCTCTATATTTTTACCCCATCCTTGTTGCTATTTATTTATTTTTCAGTCTCTGGTGCGAGAGCCATTGAGTAAGCGTCGTGCTTTGTTACGGCAGAGTTTCATAGAGAAAGAGGGAGAGTTTGTCTTTGCTCGTTCTCTCGATTCTGATAACACAGATACTATAGCAGAGTTCCTGGAGCAGTCCATACGAGGTATGTACGTATGTGAGGGATGGACACCAGATTCAATCAGAAATGGTTAGAGATTATTTTTGTGATAATTCTGTTGAGGTCAACATTCGTAACAAAAGGTTTACAAAATATACATCACAAAATGTACATAACACGTGAAACATTTCTAAAATGTTTTTCATTTTATTGATTGGGTTGAAGGGCACAGTGGTACAGTGGTTTGCGTGTCCACTTGAGTTCTGACCTTTTCATTTTGCTTTCAGACTCTTGTGAAGGTTTGATGGTGAAGACCCTAGAGAAAGATGCTACTTATGAAATTGCTAAACGCTCTCATAACTGGCTTAAGGTATACTCATGCACACATACTCTTGATATTTATGGTGCCCAGGAATGCCAGTCTAGCTGGGTCAAAATTTTACATTTATGGCATTTGGCACAGACTTTTCCAGAGGGACTTGTAATTTGATTAATTAACCGTGATCATTGGCCGAATAGTAACAGATTGGTGATACTGGGGCTTGAACAATCAACCTTATGATCAGTAATCCAGAGCCTTAACCACTGGGCCAGCACTGCCTCCTTTATAATAGAAAGCTCAACTCATCGTGTAATGAAAATAGAAAATTCACAGCAGAACAAATAAAACTTTATCTAACGCTTAAATTTAACTCTATTATGCCTGGAGCAGGAAAATAAATCTATTTTCCATGAATTTGAATGCATTAGGGTGTCGTATAAAATGAAAATTTTGGTTCAATTTAAAACTGTAATTATGCAGAATCTGAAAAGTAACCAGAATATTTCTACATTATATTTATTTTTATTTTATTTTAACATTATTTATAGCCAACAGCTGCTTAGAAACACCCGTCATTATTAAAATTAAGTCTTTCTTCGGGTATTTTTTGGCAGTTTTTTTTTTTAATTTTATTTATTTATTTCTGTTTTGTTTATTTGGTTTATATTTCATGAGCTGCTGTCCGACTAGCTTGCTGGGGTGAGTCAGGACCATCTACTGGCCTGTAGACTGAGGCTTTAATCCTCAAACCAGAAATTTATTTGTGGTTTTATCAAACTGAAAGGTATTTAATTATTTACGAGAAAGATTCTTCATGACTAAGACAGTGGACTTAGTGTGCTGTTGCTTTAAATTTCACATCGCAATAAAAGGTGTTCAGATATTTGTGTGGTGTCCATTACGGCATACAAAAACTTCTCCAACTTTTTACATTACTAGTCCACATGTAACACAAAAACTGTTAAGCTAATCGCTGCATTATGAAGATAGAATTCAACTTTAAATTCTATCTAAAACTAATATTGATGGACTGTTTTCGTTCCTTATCTCACATGATACGAATGTATTCATTGTCTGAATTTATATGAAAGCTAAACCTGACTATCACAGTTTGGCTTTTTAAAAACCTACAGCTGAATCATTTTCACTCGTTTATCTTGAACAGTAGATTCATGTTTAAAGACCTTACTGTCTGAAATAATCTAAAACTTACCTTCTACCCTCACACCTTGATCTTCCCTCATTTGGTGCATGGGTTTTGATCAGGTCAAATTCTCTGGGCTTCTTGCCCCATGATAGACCAAAGGAGGTGCACTTCTACCCTGGAAGGGACAATGGAAATGGAAATTGCACAACAGTGACATTATGTTTATTTGTTCAGCACTCTCTGAGCAATTCCACTTCTGAAACCAATTCTGCGTTTGTATAAAAAATGTAAATGATGTCTTTTGCCTTTTAAAAAGATCAGAATACAAAGCGGGGTGTACGCTGAAAGAAAATTAGAGATTAGATTTTTGTCCTTTTTTTTTCAAGCACATTTAATTGAATCTTCATGTACAGGACCATCCCCCCACAACACATACACGCCCATACGCACATGCACAACCAGACGTGAAATCTTCAGAGAAATAACCAAGACTCTGTTGCTATTATTGTTTTAGTAAACTCAGATGGATGCAGAACTCTTATTATATCGAGTAATGATACGTTTTTCATACATCTCACACAAGAAAAACATGAACACAAAATTTACACTTTGTTTCATTTAAAATCAAATATTCTAAAAGAGAACTTCCTCAGTGACTGATAGTGTATATCTTTATAATCTTTTTTGAGCTCGTACTCTGTGTATTTCATCTACGATCCACCTGGTTGGCATTTTTGTTGAATAGGAGTATAATTTATTATATAGCTTCTGTTTTTATGTTCCTAGAAATCAGACATTAATCGCTTAGTATCTAATTTTTTCCCCTCTGTACAGCTAAAGAAGGATTATCTGGAAGGTGTGGGAGACACCGTGGATCTGTGTGTGATGGGCGCATATCTTGGGAAGGGCAAGCGTGTCGGTAGCTATGGAGGTTTTCTGCTTGGCTGCTATGATGAGGAGAATGAGGAATTTCAGTCTGTCTGTAAGGTGGGGAACCCTGTATATGAACACTTTCTGGATTGGACTTGTTTATTCAGTTAATACATTATATTGATGAATTTATTGAAACAGCTACTCCTAAGCTGAATCAGAGGGGTTTCTAGACTTTGTGGTGAGCTTAATGAATGTAGGGTATAGAACACAGGATAATATTGGGTTAAAATAAAGGATCGGTTTGCTATCATTGGTTTAATAGACATTATCCAGAATTGTTCTAGAATGCTGATGTTTCTTTCAGTTTAAATACTTATTTCAGCATAAAAGTGTATCAAAATTTGATTGGGTTTTTATTCTTGACTGTGGGGCCGGTGGTGTAGTGGTTAGAGTCCTGGGCTCATGATCGGGAGGTTGTGAGTTCAAATCCCACTGAGACCCCCACTGTGCTAAGACTCCTGGGCAAGGTCTTAACCACAAGTGTGCCTCTGTTCACCCAGCAGTATAAATGGGTACCAGTAAAAATATACTGGGAAGGTAACCTGTGATGGACTAGCGCCCCATCCAGGAGGAGTTCAACTCCTGGTCGCTTCACGCTACGGAAACTGGGGATAAGCACCGGCCTGATAAGCCACTAGGCTTGGGTGTAAAAACCCAACAGACTTACCTACCTACCTTACTCTTTATTCTTGAGGTTTTTTAATCATAGCACATGTAAACAGGTCTCAATAACGTTCAGATTCGCCCCTGTAACAAACTGCTGCTTCCTTTCCAACAGACATGGAAATGAACTCGGAAGCTCTTTGTCTAGGGGGGGGCATGAACTTTTGAATCTTAGTGTAAAGTTATTTTATGTTGCATAAGCTTTCATTTCTGCTCATATTTACATGCGTATGTTGTACACTCCAAAAACATGACTAGGAGCATGTGTACATGCGTAAAACATGCAAAGAAGGGGCATGCAAATAAGAAAACGAGGCACTGTGATTGCTTCAAATTCTACGTACGATTGAGTAGAAAGATCAGATATTTACCTGTAAGAAAAAGACAGGATTTTGATGTAATTCAGGTTGTTTTTTGTTTTATAGTTGGTGTACAATGATAGAAAAATAACAGTTTACACAGAATTAATCCTTTAATCCAAGTTTGGAGGAAGTAAATAATTTTTATACTAGAAAATAGATGATTTAATGAAGCAAGATTTAAGCTTTCAGTCTAAGTTTTCCACATCTGAACATTAGTTGACTCAAACAATTGTTTCATAATTTTTTTTCTTTTATAGATAGGAACAGGTTTCACAGATGAAGATCTTGAGCAGCATTATAAACATCTAAAGGTGCAGTAGTCACTTGGCTTCTGTCTAAATAAATTTAATCTTCTACATACATTTTAAATTGTCTATTTATAATAAGTGTTTTGTTTCTCAGGAACACATTCTTCCTAAGCCCCGCCTCTACTACAGAGTGGATCAATCAGCAGAGCCGGATGTTTGGCTTGATGCTATACAAGTGTGGGAAGTAAAATGTGCTGATCTGTCGCTTTCTCCAGTTTATAAGGCAGCAATTGGATTGGTCAGTTTTATACATGTATTTCTATCAGCGGTTTTATTAAATATGATTATCCTGGATCTTTGGGCCTCATTAATAAATATGGCGTACATACTATAAAGGGCCTGAAAGTGGCCTATATCGCATTCCATTTGAACTTGACGAGGAAATGTGCACACCTGTACACAAACTCTGCACCATGCATATGCAGGCTGTGTGGTGATGAACTGAAGTCAGAATGTGGTACTGTAGTCCTAACTGTTCCTGCAAATTATTCAAGGTGTTCTCGATCGGTATAATTGCTGCAAATGCATAAATACGGCAGTGAGTCATGTGTGTAATGCTTCACCATAGCATTTGGTGCATTTGCCTCTTCTCCAGTTTCAGCCACACTCTGGTGCTGGGAGCACCCTCATCGCTTTACATCCACCTTTAATGAATGAGCTGCATCTTTAAACATTTATTACACATGACAAAATCCAGCAAATCATTCTCTAATACTCGAGCAACAATTACTGGCATGTGGATAAAGGAGTAGAGAAACGGAGTGGAGCTTTAGATCAGAACACTAAGTTGCATTTTATGCTCTGTGCTCCTGATCCTGCTGACCACGGCTGAATAGTGAGTGGGCGGGTCTGCATTGCACAAACACATACATGTGCGTGCACACGCATTCTGTGGGATCATGAACGAAAGGCCACAGAATGTGTGTGCACGCACATGTATGTGTATAAAAAAAATTTATATCCATCCTTATGAAATTCCCTTTTTTGTTTTCCTGCCAGCAATCATTATTACAGAATAACGACAGAACAATGACACACCAAGCTCATTTATATGCTGAATGCATTGATACGTAAAAGGGTGTGGACAGGGTGGGAAATGAAGCTGATTAATATGAAGTTGCGTACGCTTGTAGACACTCCATGATTTATAAAGTGAAGTTTGCTTACAGGTGTGTGTGCACAGGGTTTTATAAATCTGAATAGTTTGTGAAGTCTGTACTTTTGTCCAGCTCTTTATGCCTACCCAGAGAACCAGGTGTTCAAATTCATGTTTATGTAACAGGTGATTAGTTTATACTTTCTGTGTTACAGTTAATAAGAAATGGCATTACATGAATTATTCACTTTATCCACTAGGTCGACCCCGACAAAGGGATCTCCCTTCGCTTTCCTCGATTCCTTCGAGTGAGAGATGACAAAAAACCAGAGGATGCAACTACTGGAGTGCAGGTACGAGTCCTAGAATTATAACATGTCACAGGTCAATGGGTTTCATAATTGTTCTATAAGTTTCAAACCTCAATACGTTTTCCTGTATTGGCATTCATTACCCAAATAAGCAATATAATTGGACTATTGTCCTTATCTCAATGTATGTGTACAAGATATCTCTTTTTTTCTTTTCTTTGATTTTTATCATCAATGTATTTAATTCTTTTTTGTAATTAGATTCGGAGTTCAGCGATTCTTTGTTGTGCTCCTACTGTGCTGTCTCTGTAGTGTTAGACAGCCATCAACTTTGAGGTGGACAGAAGGCTAGTGAGACAAAGAGACATTTACAGCATTTAGCAGCGCGTTTGTTTAGAGCGACTTACAGAAGTGCTTTAAAGTCTCTTATCAGTGAATATATTATTGTACTGGTTTGTTAGAATACAGACTAAGTATGTTGTCAATCACCCTTGGGTGGTAGCTGGGGTGTGTGTGTGTGTGTGTGTGTGTGTGTGTGCATTATAGTGCTTAATCTAATCACTGCTGAAAAAGATACCCAGTGACTCAGCTGTCTGGATGTTCAGAGGAAGTTCATTTCACCACCTTGCAGCTAGAACAGAGAAGCATTTAGATGCATTTTTTCCTTGATAGGAGGAATCCATCTCGCACTGCGGGAGGATCTGAAAGAACGCGGTGCCATGTGAGGTGTGATAAGTGCTTTGAGGTAGGAAGGTGCAGGTCCATTTTTGGCTTTGTAGGCAAGCATTCTTGTTTTAAATCGAATGTGAGCAGCTACAGGAAGCCAGTGGAGTGGTATGGGAAAGCTTGGGAGGGTGGAAAACAAGCCATGCAGCTGCATTCTGGATCATTTGCAGAGGTCGAATTGAGTGAGTTGCAGTAATTTAGTCTTGAGATGACAAGGGATTTAACAAGTATCTGAGCGGCCTTCCTGGAAAGAAATGGAGGAATCCTTCGGATATTAAAGAGAAGAAATCGACAGATCGAGAAAGATTAGTGATGTGAGAAGAGAAGGTCAGGCACTTATCTATGGTTACTCCAAGACAACATGCATGTGCCTGAAGGAGTGATCACAGCATTGTCCAAGGAGATTGCAAGATCTTGATGTGAGGATGAGTCGGCAAGAGACCGGTAGCTTCATCCTTGAAAATAGGTTAAATCAGAAACAGCATTATTCATTCAAATAATAGAGAATTTAGTTTAGCATAGTTTAACATGGGTTAGCACACACTAGAGGAACTGAAATACAGGAGTGTGTGTGCGTGCGCTCGAGAAATTTACCCTTTACCACACACACCAATGGCATAAGTAAATGTGTTTTTTAGTGATTTGACAATGAGGCTTTGGACTGTGTATGAAGTAGGAAAAGCAGTTACAGATGAAGCCGTGTATTACTCTCAGAAAAGCTTGTGATTGATGTATCGAGTCTCACAGCCCAACGTGACACCATGGTTTATTCAGCGAATCATCCCAGATATGAGTGTTTGTGGGGTTTTTTGGTGCCATCTTTAAACTTGTTATTGTATTAATTTCGCTATGCAAAAATATTCACCTTCATGGTATCACTTTGCAGTTTTATCCAATAATAGTGACTGTAGCTTGTATTTATTTCAATTTTAAAATGCACTCCTTCTCTCAGATTGCTGATCTCTACAGAAAGCAGCAGCAGATTCAGAATCAAGGAGAAAATGCTGATCTGGAGGATTAAGCTGATCTCTGCATTTGATTGGTTTGTGCAGTCCCAGCTTAATGTGTAGCTGTTTAAAGTTTAAGCTTTATGCTTTAAAGGTCATGTAGGCTATATCATTTAATGATTCCTTTTTCTGTTTCTGTCATTTAAAATGAAAATACAGAATTGTACATAGGTACACAATCTATAACATGAAATAAAATTCGTTTCATAAAATGTCCCCTTATTCTGTGATCTTTCTGAGAACCTACATCATTGGAATATTTTCCAGTTTTTTAAATTTAATAACAAAATATCAAAATTGGGTAAATAGGATGATTCGAAGCATTATTGAGGGTTACAGTCAGGTCTTAAAATGTTGAAATAACCAATCAGTGAACACCTGCAAATTTTCCAAAGTAGTTACTGTATATTTAAATAAACTATACACTAAATAATCACCTGAATTAATTTTATTTAGTTATTACTATAATAGATTTTGTAAAATTTACCCAAAGTCCTGTATAATGGTAACACAGAATCAATGGTGCAGCTCAGTTTCATTTTGTAGAATGTTTAAAGTAACCAACAATCAAATATTTGGGTTCGATTTAATCATTTTAGCACAAAATCACAAATTCAACCCAATATTACACCTCCAGCATTTCATAAACAAAATATTTTGGGATAAAATTAAGATGCTATCTATAACTATGCAAATAAAAACAGTACTCTGATGCAGAAATCCTAAAATTTTAACTTTCCAATGAACTGATTACTATAATAAAAAAATATGCAGTGAATGTTAAGTTAATGTACCCTGAAGCTCTCCTATTACCAAAAAAAAAAAAAAAAAAAATCCTTAGAACCCCTTCAAAAAAGTCAAATTTCTGAATAAAGTACAGACACTCCCCGACTTCTGTTCATTCGTTTTCCGTTTTTTTTTTCCAAAAAAAAATTGTCAAATTTTGAGTTTAGCGTGTTCTCTGTAGTACAAGACCTACCTACGTAGTACGCTGACGTAATGATGCTGCGTCCATTGTTTACAAACGACAGACTGAAGGGGCTCCTAATTCTTCCCAGTTCACTGCGTGTTACCCTTGTGTTAAGATGTCGTCTCTGTGATCTTTGTGTTTACACTGTTTTGCGGACTTTTGTAACCCTAAGCAAATATGGTTGGTCAGAAGCGTAAGCCTACTAGCATGGGTGCAAGTTTTCCAGCATATGCCGGAATTTACGGTTTTCCCAAGACTGAATTAATTATCTGCTCAGATCGGCGCAATCTACCATGCACACTCAGTTAAGCAAAGAGAGTTGTAAAATCAATGAAAACCAGAATCCAGAAAAGAAAACTCTCCGCTCTGCTGGTGATTCACATCAGTGCAAGCTGAGTACTGAACAAGTATTCAACAGCGCCCTTGTTCACTTGAAAGACCGGAAGTCCGGATAACCCGCGCTTTGTCTCAAGCACAAGCAAGTGAACCACTTTCGGTGGAGCGCTTCACATATTGTAAGCGTTGATTGGCTGTTTTAAGCTTAATGTGAAGTGACGCAGCTCAGCTTCATGTAAAGTGACTCCGCTCAATGCAAATTTGCAGCGTGTTGTGTTTAAAATGGTGCGAACTTTAATGAAAGAAGAGGAATCCCACGTGTCAGAAATGGATAAGGATGTTAAGAATAAGTTTGTGGGTATGGCTAGAAAAGATTGTGGAATTTGAGATGAAAATCGGCAAACAGACTCAGAACATATCGGAACCTTTGGCGAGTTTCATAAAGAAATCTGACATCGCCGGCAAGCGGCAAGCCATCTTGTTAGAAACAAAGATGGCTATTATCAAAAAAATTGATGCTGGTGAAAAACATGTGAATGTGGCATGTTTCCGACCTCCGTCGACCATCGTAATCATTTACAAGCAGAAAAATCTCATCACAGAGCATGTTTAAGGGTATATTTGATAATGTATTTGATATTTTATGAGTGAATTTGATTCAAATGTATCTATTTGAAATTATTTTGCTTGAATTTAATTTATTTGTAATTAATGTTATTTGATATTATTAAAAAGACTGTTTGGTCCAGTTTGTCTTCATGGGTCCATGTGTGATAACAAACAGCATTGGGTATTTGTGTATTATTTATTGTTTTTTTGTTTTCCGGCCGTCCGGAACCGAACTAAAATGTAAGTTGGGGAGCGTCTGTAATGAGCATGTACTGGTGGGAGCATTGATCAAACCATTGAATCCGATTGCTATAAATCATATTTCACTTATGATATACATTTGGGTATCATTTATTTATTATCAATTGTTCAAGCTATTACTCTTGCTTTTATTTTAAGTGCTAGGATGTAAAACCAAAACTGCAAACAATCATTTTACACATTTTTAAAGTGGACATTGGTAAAAAATTTAGAAATTAATTACACTGGGTAGAGGTGGAGTAGTCTTTATCAAACATAATGAAAAGGTCGGGGGGGGGGGGGGCTGACAAAATCATGACACGGAGGAAAATGTGGTGCTTATTGATTGAAATTTTAAAGAAATATTCCAATTCATTATTTATAGCATAGTAATTCGCAATTTAAAATATGTATGAATGTTTAAGGTATAAGACCAAAAAAAAATGATTTTGAAACCAAAGTCTTGAAAACGAGTCCATTACGGAATTTTCCTTAATGTTTGTTCTGTAAACATTTTCCAGGCGATGTTGGTTATTTTTCTCCTGAGTGCTACATTTCCTCAGATGACGGAGTCCAGAGGTTTTTTAATGGGCAGTATGATTTCCAATTCACATCTCTCGGTAATGAATCGGGCTGTGCCTGCCCCGCTGTGGACTGCCTGGGGTAGATGGAGCCCAAGCTTGCTGTAGACAGAGAGATTTTATAGAATAGAAATAAAAGATAGTGCAGTTAAACTAGATTCCTCAATGGAACATAAGCATATTAGTCAGTGTTACTACACAACTATATTATTGTACACATCAAGGGGGAGTGTGTCCACCAAATACACTGATGGCAGTGAGCTATAGAGGAAATGTATTGAAAATATGTACTGGTACCACCAGCTCCAAAAAAATGCTTTTGGTGAAAAAAAAAAAGCCCTGAATTATCTGTAGCTGCCTGTATGGGGGGGGGGGGGGGGGGGGGGGAGGAATAGCACACATTCTTAGAGGGGATGAAAGATGTAAGGTTTGGATTAATCTGGTGGAAATAGCCGAGTTGACTTGTTGGCTGATTAACATGTTTTATTGCCGTATAATATTGTTCTACTATATTGTTCGTATAATAAGTACTCCCAATAAAGATGTTGCTAAAGAGAAAAAAGCAAGAGGAGATGAAATGGCAGGAAATTAAAATTAAGATCATAACAAATGACCAATTCTTTGATCAGTTTTGTAGTAAACTATACAGAGGAGCCTCAGTTCTCGAACCTGATCCGTTCCAGAAGGCTGTTCGAATTCCGCTTTTTTCGAATTCTAAATCCACTTTTCCCATTACAAATAATGTAAATGGTCTTAATCCATTCCATCGTCTTTTGAACAGAAGTTAACGATACCATAACTCATACCATAGGTCTGCAAATTAAGTGGAAAAAAATGATTGAATACAGTACACTATGTTATGGTCTGTGTTTTGAGAGACTAGCTTTTCTGGGGGTTTTATTTTAGTGTGTTATGGTCTGTGTTGTGAGAGATTCTGGTTTTTGTGTCTCTGTGTTGGAGGGGGCGTGGCTGTCACACGTGGATGGAGTGCGAAACACACGCACCTGATTCCACTTAGCAATCACTGGGTTTTTCTACCAGTGACTACGATTTCCCTGTGCTCTAGTGCCTTCCCTGTGAACAATAAAACACATCCGTTTTCATCACACTGTCTCCTGCATTTTTGGGTTCGGCTGGATGTTCCTGGCATCGCAGAATCAGCCCTTCTATGATGCTAGGAGCATTCAGCTAACAGGGAAGGCACTAGAACAAGGGGACATCGTAGTCACTGTTAGAGAATCCCTGTGATTGCTAAGTGGAATCAGGTGTGTGTTTAGCACTCCACCCGCGTGTGGCAGCCACGCCCCCTCCAAAGCACAGAGAGAAAACGAGAGTTAGAGAAACCAAAACCAGAGTCTCACAAAAGAGACCATAACACACTAAAATGGAAACCACAGTGCAGTTAAAGCAGAAGAACAACAGAGATAAGAATTTTTATCTTTGTGGTGGTGAGAAGTTGGCATATGTAAATGTTATACTGGTCCTTCTAAAAAAAATAGCATATTGTGATAGTTAATTATTTTCTGTAATATACTGATAAAAATTAAACTTTCATATATTTTAGATTCATTGCACACCAATTGAAATATTTCAGGTCTTTTATTGTTTTAATACTGATGATTTTGGCATACAGCTCATGAAAACCCAAAATCCCTATCTCAAAAAATTAGCATATCATGAAAAGGTACTCTAAACGAGCTATTAACCTAATCATCTGAATCAACCAATTAACTCTCAACACCTGCAAAAGATTCCTGAGGCTTTTAAAAACTCCCAGCCTGGTTCATTACTCAAAACTGCAATCATGGGTAAGACTGCTGACCTGACTGCTGTCCAGAAGGCCATCATTGACACCCTCAAGCAAGAGGGTAAGACAGAAAGAAATCTCTGAGCGAATAGGCTGTTTCCAGAGGGCTGTATCAAGGCACCTCAGTGGGACGTCTGTGGGAAGGAAAAAGTGTGGCAGAAAACGCTGCACAACCAGAAGAGGTGACCGGACCCTGAAGAAGATTGTAGAGAAGGGCCGATTCCAGACCTTGGGGAACGTGTGGAAGCAGTGGACTGAGTCTGGAGGAGAAACATCCAGAGCCACTGTGCACAGGCGTGTGCAGGAAATGGGCTACAGGTGCCGGATTCCCCAGGTCAAGCCACTTTTGAACCAGAAACAGCGGCAGAAGAAAGTATTTTTTTCGGATGAAAGCAAATTTTGTATGTCATTCGGAAATCAAGGTGCCACAGTCTAGAGGAAGACTGGGGAGAAGGAAATGCCAAAATGCCTGAAGTCCAGTGTCAAGTACCCACAGTCAGTGATGGTCTGGGGTGCCATGTCAGCTGCTGGTGTTGGTCCACTGTGTTTTATCAAGGGCAGGGTCAATGCAGCTAGCTATCAGGAGATTTTGGAGCACTTCATGCTTCCATCTGCTGAAAAGCTTTATGGAGATGAAGATTTCATTTTTCAGCACAACCTGGCACCTGTTCACAGTGCCAAAACCACTGCTAAATGGTTTACTGACCATGGTATTACTGTGCTCAATTGGCCTGCCGACTCTCCTGACCTGAACCCCATAGAGAATCTGTGGGATATTGTGAAGAGAAAGTTGAGAGACACCAGACCCAACACTGTGGATGAGCTCAAGGCCGCTATCGAAGCATCCTGGGCCTCCATAACACCTCAGCAGTGCCACAGGCTGATTGCCTCCATGCCACGCCGCATTGAAGCAGTCATTTCTGCAAAAGGATTACCAACCAAGTATTGAGTGCATAACTGAACATAATAATTTTGAAGGTTGACTTTTTTTGTATTAAAAACACTTTTTTATTGGTCGGATGAAATATGCTAATTTTTAGAGATAGGGATTTTTGACTTTTCTTTACTTTTTTTGCCAAAATTATCAATATTAAAACAATAAAAGGCTTGATCTCCTTCAGTAGATGTAATGTTGTGTAATGAATCTAAAATATATGAAAGTCTAATGTTTATGAGTACATTACAGAAAATAATGAACTTTATCACAGTATGCTAATTTTTTAAATTTTTAAATCATTTAATAATAATACATTTTTTAAAATAATTTTTTAAAAAATGTTGGAACTATGCAAAGAAAAGGTAGAGAGCTGGCTGTCATGATGCAGAGGAGGAAGGTGGACATACTGTGTGTTCAGGAGACCAGGTGGAGAGGTAGCAAAACTAAAAGCTTAGGAGCATGGTTTAAGCTATTTTATCACTGTGTGGATGGGAAGAGAAATGGAGTAGGAGTCATCTTGAAGGAGGAGTTTGTCAGGAATGTTCTAAAAGTGAAGAGTGTCAGACAGAGTGATGAGTCTCAAGTTAGAAATTGAAGGTGCAATGCTCAATGTTATTAGTGCTTATGCCCACAGGCAGGATGTGAGCTAGAAGAGAAGGAGAGATTCTGGAGTGACTTAGATGAAGTGATGCAGAGTACCGCCAGAGGTGAAAGAGTGGTCATTGGTGCAGACTTCAATGGACATTTTGGTACAGGCAACAGAGGGGACGAGGAAGTGATGGGCAGGTTTGGTATCCAGGACAGGAACGCAGAAGGACAGATGTTGATAGATTTTGCAAAAAGGATGGAAATGGCTGTGGTGAATACTTTATTCCAGAAGAAACGGGAGCATAGGGTGACTTATAAAAGCAGAGGTAGGAGCACACAGGTAGACTACATCTTGTGTAGGCAATGTAATTTGAAGGAAGTCAGTGACTGCAAAGTCATAGTGTGTGAGAATGTTGCCGAACAGCATAGGGTGGTGGTGTGCAGGATGACTCTGATGGTGAGAAAGGTGAAAAAGGCAAAGGCAGAGCAGAAGACAAAGTGGTGGAAGCTGAAAAAGGAAGCGTGTCGTGTTGTCTTCAAGGAGGAGTTGAAACAGGCTTTGGGTGGCCAGGAAGTGCTTCCAAATGACTGGACAACCACAGCAAATGTGATCAGGGACACAGGTAGGAGAGTACTTGGTGTGTCCTCTGGAAGGAAAGTAGATAAGGAGACTTGGTGGTGGAATGAGGAAGTGCAGGAGTATGTACAAAGGAAGAGGTTAGCTAAGAAGAAGTGGGACATTGAGAGGACCGAAGAGAGTAAACAGGAGTACAGGGAGACACAGCGTAAGGTGAAAGTAGCAGTGTCTAAGGCCAAACAGAGGACGTATGATGACTTGTATGATAGGTTGGATAGTAAAGAGGGAGAAAATTATCTATACAGGTTGGCACAGCAGAGAAATAGAGATGGGAAGGACGTGCAGCAAGTTAGATTGATAAAGGACAGAGAGGGAAATGTATTGACTGATGACAGAAGTGTGCTGGGAAGATGGAAAGAGTACTTTGAAGAGCTGATGAATGAGGAAAATGAGAGAGAAAAAAAGAGTAGAAGAGGTGACCATTGAGGAGCAGGATGTAGCAAAGATCAGTAAGGGTGAAGTGAGAAGGGCATTGAAGAGGATGAAGAATGGAAAGGCAGTTGGTCCTGATGATATACCTGTGGAGGTATGGAAGTGTCTAGGAGAGGTAGCAGTAGATTTTCTGACAAGAACATTCAACAAGGTACTAGAGAGTGAGCAGATGCCGGAGGAGTGGAGGAGAAGTGTGCTGGTGCCCATTTTTAAGAACAAGGGAGACGTGCAGAGTTGCAGCAACTACAGAGGGATAAAGTTGATGAGCCATACGATGAAGTTATGGGAAAGAATAGTGGAAGCTAGACTAAGGGCAGAGGTCAGCATTTGTGAACAACAGTTTGGTTTCATGCCAAGAAAGAGCACCACAGATGCAATGTTTGCTTTGAGGATGTTAATAGAGAAGAACAGAGAAGGTCAGAGGGAGCTACATTGTGCCTTTGTGGATCTGGAAAAAGCATATGACAGGGTGCCAAGAGAAGAACTGTGGTATTGCATGAGGAAGTCTGGAGTGGCAGAGAAGTATGTTAGAGTGGTGCAGGACATGTATGAGAGATGTAAGACAGTGGTGAGGTGTGCTGTCGGTGTGACTGACGAATTCAAGGTGGAGGTGGGACTGCATCAAGGGTCAGCTCTGAGCCCCTTCTTGTTTGCTATGGTGATGGACAGGCTGACAGACAAGGTGAGACAAGAATCTCCATGGACTATGATGTTTGCAGATAACATTGTGATCTGTAGTGAGAGCAGAGAACAAGTGCAGGAAAATCTAGAGAGGTGGAGGTATGCCCTGGAAAGAAGAGGAATGAAGGTTAGCTTCAGAAAATCAGAATACATGTGTGTGAATGAGAAGGACTCAGGAGGAACGGTGATGTTACAGGGAGCAGAGATAACGAAGGTGGAGGATTTTAAGTACTTAGGCTCAACAATCCAGAGCAATGGAGAGTGTGGACAAGAGGTGAAGAAGCGTGTGCAGGCAGGCTGGAATGGTTGGAGAAAAGTGTCCAGTGTGATGTGCGATAGGAGAGTGTCAGCAAGAATGAAGGGAAAACTGTACAAGACGGTGGTGAGGCCAGCAATGTTGTATGGCTTAGAAACAGTGGCGCTGAGGAAAAGGCAGGCGGCAGAGCTGGAGGTAGCGGAGATGAAAATGTTGAGGTTCTCTCTGGGAGTAACGAGGATGGATAGGATCAGAAATGAGTATATCAGAGGGACAGCCCACGTAAGATGTTTTTGAGACAAAGTCAGAGAGGCTAGATTGAGATGGTTTGGACATGTACAGAGGAGAGATAGTGAGTATATTGGCAGTAGGATGCTGAGGTTGGAACTACCAGGCAGAAGGCCTCGAGACGGACCAAAGAAGAGATTTATGGATGTGGTGAAGGAAGACATGAAGGTCGTTGGAGTCAGAAAAGAAGATGCAGAGGACAGGGTGAGATGGAGGCGGATGATTTGCTGTGGCGACCCCTGAAGGGAGCAGCCGAAAGTAAAAGAAGAAGATCACAGTATGCTAATTTTTTGAGGACCTGTAATTATTTGAAGGTTGACTTTTTTGTATTAAAAACACTTTTTTTTTTTTTTAATTGGTCGGATGAAATATGCTAATGTTTTGAGATAGGGATTTTTGGTTTTTCTTTACTTTTTTGCCAGAATTATCAATATTAAAACAATAAAAGGCTTAAACTACTTCAGTTGTGTGTAATGAATCTAAAATATATGAAAGTCTAATGTTTATGAGTACATTACAGAAAATAATGAACTTTATTACAATATGCTAATATTTTGAGAAGGACCAGTATGTATTTATGTGTATATATATTGCATGTTCATTCAACATGCAAAATAAACTTGTCGCCTTACTTTGCACTGCTCGCAACATCACTTTTACATTTCCTTGTCTATCTTCCAACCACATGTATAGCAACTTTTCCATCCCCACAATCGGTCCTTCACGCTGTTGGGGCTGCTGCTTTCACTGCTTCCCTAACATGGTCCTTCAAAATAGTAGACACCGTAGAGTGGAAGAGATGGAAATTTCACTTTCAACTTTGTGTACAGTGACAGTGCCTTTCTTGCTTTCTTGGTAGAATTGCCATCTGATGAATCGGACTTCATCTTGGGGGGGCCACGGTAACAGTGTACAGTAAATGAATGTAAAATTGTACTGTAAAAGAGATGTTACTGCAACAGTATCTAGTTACTGCGTGTAGTGGTAGAATGCTGTGAGTGTGAGATGCTGGGATGCTGTGCTGCCACAACTATCTTACATGCTGCACTGCCAGACATATACAGTAAACTCATAATAGGCATCTGCTAGACGTGGTTGTAGGTATGGTTGGTTGTAACTCGCGTACATTGTAACTCGGATAGTGAGTGTGTATGTATACCGTATTTCCCCGAAAATAAGACACGGCTTATATTAATTTTCATACCGAAATATGATACTAGGGCTTATTTTTAGGTGATGATGTATTTTACATTTTTCTCTATTACATGTCTTATAATATATTTTTTTGTCTTCTTATTCTTATTTCGTTATACAGTATTTTTAAAATATTTTAACCAGAACCGAATTGAGCGATTTTAGCAATTTTTATGGACACAAGTGTATGTCCTCATTTTAAAGCAGCCACCAATGAATTGCTGTTGCTCTCAACTCGGGCTTATTTTAAGGGGAGGGCCTATATTCAAATCATCTTGTAAAATCACGCTAGGTCTTATTTTTTGGTTAGGTCTTATTTTCATGGAAACACGGTATGTCTTCCTTTCGGCTTTTTCCCTTTTACTCGGGAGTCGCCACAGCGAATCATCTGATTCGCACGTTTGATTTGGCAGAGGTTTTTACGTCGGATGCCCTTCCTGTCACAACCCTTTTTAGCAAGGGACAGAAACACGCTGACGACTTTGCTACTCTTTACGAAAGTCAGCAATGGTTCTTTTACATGAACCTCTCACCATAGACAGTGAGAGACATGGCCCGCCTTTGATAACCCAGTTAGCTGCACTTGGGGGGACAGTGACAACCTTGTGGAGAGTGGGACTCGAACCCCCAACCTTTGGATCAGTGATCCAGTGCCCTATACCACTAGACCACCACTGTCCCTTAAACAGTATCTACCGTATATATTTTTAATCTTACTATTTTGGAGTTCTGAGATCAACAAATCTCTCCTTCACATCTAGCACAACATCAGAAGCTTGGGTTTCTGGTAGCGTCACCCTCACCTGTAGGAGGACGAGAGGGAGTTTGACGTCATCAGTAAAAATTAGAAAAACATTAATTCAAAATAAATTAAACTGAATCCTGCATATCTGTTATTCTAGTGTAAGTGTCAATGGCGTAGTGGTGAGCACGTCCTCCTCACAGCAGGAAGGTCATGGGTGCAAGTCCCGGGCTCAGCGACAGTTTCCTCACACAGTTTAAATAATGTTTGGCTAATTGGCTGTTCTAAATTGCCCTTAGGTATGAGACTGTGTGTGTGTGTGTGTGTGTGTGTGTGTGTGTGTGTGTGTTGGCCCTGTGATGAACCGGCAAGTTGTCCCCCACCTTCACCCAATTTTGGCAGAGGTAGTCTCCAGCCTACCTGTGACCCCAGTACGATTAAGGTTCAGCAAATCAGTGATTAACTGAAGAGTGCAAGAGAATTTATGGACAAATAAATGTTGCAGCTTTTTGTAAATCCGTGTGTGGTTTAAGATGTTGGTAAGTTGTGGTAATTGTATCTGAACACAGCGTACCAACATGCTCTCACAGCACATCGAGGATGGATCCTTTCGGCTCAAGTGAAGAAATAAGTCCTCAGTCCCCACACTCTGTTTCAGGATAATTTCATACCTACACACACACACACACACACACACACACACACACAGTCTCATCATTGGTCTTTCAGAAACACATAACTCCCATTACTGTACAAAAGATTGTATCCTGTGGTATTTAGGTACTTTTCTGCTGTTATAATTGACTCACAGACAAAAACGCAAGTTAACCATCTCTAATATGCAGCGGATATGAGCTCCTCAAAACCCACAGGAAGAAACCTCAGTACTTGCTAAACTGGTTTTAAAACTATTTCTGAAAATAAAATTATAAAGAATCGAAAATTCTATAAAGATTATTTTTATTGTTTTCGCAGAGAGATCAAAACATTACTAGGATACAAGTTGAAGCATTTTATCTAAGTGTGGAGGCGGGGTATGAATGTCTCTCTCCAAGACTGGAATTCTTGACAGTAGATTATTCAAGAACATCCTCCACTCACTCGGGCCGAGGACGTGGATCTGCAAGGTCTTCAACATTTGGCCCTTCAATCACTTCCTCCAGCTCCCAGATGCATTTGCTATTCTTCACTTTACAGTCAATATCTGTATGTGTGTGAGAGGGGAGAAAGAGAAACAGACAGAAAAGCTTTTTTTTTTTTTTTTTTTTTTTATGGAATAAGCCTTTGATGTGTTCTCTGAATACTATTCCAAAATGTTGAGTAGGAACATCAAATGCAATTTCAGAAAAATAATACAGAGAAAAACTTACAAGAACAATATGTGATTGCCTGCTTGCACTATGATATGAAATTCTGGTCAAAAAATGGGACTTGTGTGTGTTCTGTTCACCACCATCCAAAATGTTATGGTAACTTATAATTTCCCTTGTTTTTGAAAGAAAATCATCAAAAGATAAAAATGGCACTACAAACAGTTGACACTGTTGATGTAAATGACTATTATTGGTGGAAAACGCAATTGACTTTGAGAGTCACCGTTTGTGGGTTTTATAATATACTCAAAAAGGCTCAAAAGACTTTGTTCTGAAATTCATCAGTCTATATTTGTTCCCAGAAATGAAGGACCTTCCATACAATAAATGAATTGAACTTAAAGATAAATGATCCTTTGCTACTTCGTGCTTCGGCTTCTACGGCTTCAGTGCATCACGAATTTTTCAAAAATATTCATTGAAAAATACGGACATGATGGAAGAATAGGGAAAAGTTAAGAAAAATGATGCAAAACAAGGCCAATTATGCAAAAAAAAACAAACAAACAAAAAAAACAACCCAAAACCCCCCAACAAAACTACTTACATTTTTATGTGAGGTGCAAAACACACATCTGTCTGTGTGTGTATTTATATTTTACTTACATCCCATGCATTATTGTTGAATTGTTATTATAAGCGTTTATAGCGTGGAATATGAATGTATTGATATTATATACACATATACTAGTCCTTCTCAAAAAATTAGCATATTGTGATAAAGTTCATTATTGTCTGTAATGTACTGATAAAAATTAAACTTTCATATATTTTAGATTCATTGCACACCAACTGAAATATTTCAGGTCTTTTATTGTTTAATACTGATGATTTTGGCATACAGCTCATGAAAACCAAAAATTCCTATCTCAAAAAATTAGCATATTTGATTCGACCAATAAAAAAAGTGTTTTAAATACAAAAAAAGTCAACCTTCAAATAATTATGTTCAGTTATGCACTCAATACTTGGTCGGGAATCCTTTTGCAGAAATGACTGCTTCAATGCGGCGTGGCATGGAGGCAATCAGCCTGTGGCACTGCTGAGGTGTTACGGAGGCCCAGGATGCTTCGATAGCGGCCTTAAGCTCATCCACAGTGTTGGGTCTGGTGTATCTCAACTTTCTCTTCACAATATCCCACAGATTCTCTATGGGCTTCAGGTCAGGAGAGTTGGCAGGCCAATTGAGCACAGTAATACCATGGTCAGTAAACCATTTAGCAGTGGTTTTGGCACTGTGAGCAGGTGCCAGGTCGTGCTGAAAAATGAAATCGTCATCTCCATAAAGCTTTTCAGCAGATGGAAGCATGAAGTGCTCCAAAATCTCCTGATCGCTAGCTGCATTGAACCTGCCCTTGATAAAACACAGTGGACCAACACCAGCAGCTGACATGGCACCCCAGACCATCACTGACTGTGGGTACTCGACACTGGACTTCAGGCATTTTGGCATTTCCTTCTCCCCAGTCTTCCTCCAGACTCTGGCACCTTGATTTCCGAATGACATGCACAATTTGCTTTCATCCGAAAAAAGTACTTTGGACCACTGAGCAACAGTCCAGTGCTGCTTCTCTGTAGCCGAGGTCAGGCACTTCTGCCGCTGTTTCTGGTTCAAAAGTGGCTTGACCAGGGGAATGCGGCACCTGTAGCCCAGTCCACTGCTTCCACAGGTCCTCCAAGGTCTGGAATCGGCCCTTCTCCATAATCTTCCTCAGGGTCCGGTCACCTCTTCTGGTTGTGCAGCGTTTTCTGCCACACTTTTTCCTTCAGACGTCCCACTGAGGTGGCTTGATACAGCACTCTGGGAACAGCCTATTCGCTCAGAGATTTCTTTCTGTGTATTACCCTCTTGCTTGAGGGTGTCAATGATGGCCTTCTGGACAGCAGTCAGGTCGGCAGTCTTACCCATGATTGCGGTTTTGAGTAATGAACCAGGCTGGGAGTTTTTAAAAGCCTCAGGAATCTTTTGCAGGTGTTTAGAGTTAATTGGCTGATTCAGATGATTAGGTTAATAGCTCGTTTAGACTACCTGAACATGATATGCTAATTTTTTGAGGTAGGAATTTTGGGTTTTCATGAGCTGTATGCCAAAATCATCAGTATTAAAACAATAAAAGACCTGAAATATTTCAGTTGGTGTGCAATGAATCTAAAATATATGAAAGTTTAATTTTTATCAGTACATTACAGAAAATAATGAACTTTATTACAATATGCTAATTTTTTGAGAAGGACTAGTACATGTAGTTATATGTCAGTCAAGGGGGTCAATCCTACTTCGTGGAAATCGGTGGTCACGGTGGGTTGGTTCTCAGTCCCAATAAACCGTGGAAAGCGAGGGATCCCTGTATTTGAAAAGCTGCTGGAAGAGTGCTTGACATCATCAATCAAAGATGGTGGACAAAATATGACGAACTCAGGGTGCTTTGATGGTGGTAAATTGGGAGATTTGTAGATATTTTGATTTTATGTTATAAACCAACACAGCTGCATAATTGTGAAATGTGAAGGGAAGTTGTATCTGATTTTCAAAGGGGATTTTTTTCCTCACAAATAATAATCTACAAAGTGTGGCATGCATTTGTATTTAACCCCCTTTACTCTGATGCCCCGAAGTAAAATCCAGTGTGACCAATCACCTTCAGAAGTCACCAGATTAGTAAATAGAGTCCACATTTATGTAATCTAATCTCAGGATAAATAGAGCTGCTCTGTGAAAGCCCAAGAAGGTTTTTTTCCAGAACATAAAGGAACAGCATCGTGAAGGCCAGGTGTAAAGTTATGGAGAAGTTTAAAACAGGGTTAGATTATAAAAAAAAAATACATTCCAAGCTTTGAAAATCTCCCAGAGTACTACTGGGAAATCCCTCATACAAAAATGAAAAAGGCATGGCACAACTACAAACCTACCAAGACACGACCATCCACATAAACTGAAAGGCCGGGTAAGGACAGCATTGATCAGAGAAGCAGCCCTGAGGCCCAGTGTAACTCTGGACGAGTTGTCAATGAAAACACATGTACTTTTATGGTTGTAACATGACTACACGCACATCAGCGAGGAGGTGTTATTCATATGCAGGGTGGATGGATGTGGTTTATAGAACTCACCTGCATTCTTGTGTGACTGAGAAGTGGAAGAAGTGCCAATGTGTCCAGGACCCATTTTTGTCATCAAACTTTCATTCTAGGCAAATCAAGGAAAATTACTTGTTACCATGTTAGCAGTTATTATTTTTCTAAAATTATGATATAGAGATCTGAGAAAAAGCCCCACTCTCAATGGGTTGTCATTGTCCCCCGTGCAGTTAACTGGGTTATCAAAGGCCGGCCTAGTCTTTCACTGTCTGTGGTGTGAGGTTCATGTAAAAGAACCATTGCTGACGTTCCACAATAGTAGGCTACATAGCCTCAGCACGTTTCTGTCCTGTGATGGCCGGGCGAGCTGTCCAGGGTGTGCTCTGCCCTCGCCCGGAATCGGCTGGGATGGGCGAAAGCCTCCCCATGACCATAATTAGAAATGGAGATCTGAAAAATTTCATTGTAGTCAGTCCTGTTTAGGGAATGCTTAAGTTTTAGTTATTTATTTATTTATTTATTTTACAACACCTGTCTGTCTTCCTTTTTATGTCGGATGCCCTTCCTGTCACAACCCTTTTTAACAAGGGACAGAAACACGCTGACGACTTTGCAGCTACTCTTTACGAAAGTCAGCAATGGTTCTTTTACATGCCTCTCACCATGGACAGTGAGAGACATGGCCCGCCTTTGATAACCCAATTAGCCGCACTGGGGGGACAGTGACAACCCTGTGGAGAGTCGGACTCGAACCCCCAACCTTTGGATCAGCGATCCAGTGCCCTATACCACCCTTTTTTTTTTTTTTTTTTTTACACAACCCCATCTCCAAAATAAAACTGTGAAATGTAAGTAGAGTAGAATGAAATGATGTGCAAATCTCATAAACCCGTATTTTATTCACAATACAACAGACATATCAAATTTTAAAACGGAGCTTCTTAAGAGTTTCATGAAAAATATTCATTCATTTTGAAATTGATGGGAGTAACACATCACAAATGGAATGGAAGCCTGGAAAAGTACAGGGGGGGGTTTGCAAAAAAAATGTTGATACCTTTTGAACTTTTCCACATTTTGTCAAGTTGGAACAGACTTATGAAGATTTTATGACAGACCAACACAAAGTGCAACATAATTGTGTAGAAGAGAAATAGCACATGAATTTCAACATTTATTACAAATAAAAATCTGAAAGTGTGGTGTAAATTTGAATTCATCCCAATTATACTTTACAGAGTTTGAATATGGAGACTTGGATGAAAGGAACAGTCAGTCAGGAGTATTTTAGTCAAACATTATAAATAATTCTGACTACCAAGAACCCTGAAGCCCTCGCCCTGCACGCACCATGCTGTACAATTCATGGAATATATATATATATATATATATATATATATATATATATATATATATATATATATATATATATATATATATATGTGTGTATATATATATAGGCTCTGATAAGGCTCATATTTGTTGAAATAATATCAGTAACAAAAACAGTAATTATAATTTTACCGCCCAATCATCATCATCATCATCATCATCAGCTGCTGCTCGCGACAACAAGTCGGAAAGTGCCTGAAGACTTTGTAGAGATGAAAATTCCTCCATTTTATTTATTTTATTCTGATATCAACCGAGAATCTCTCACAGACTTCTTTTGAGCTTTCAGCGGAATTGTTTACTGTTTCCATGGAGATTCTCTCGTCACTGGTAATAACATTCATTATGAAGTGTTCAGAGTCTCGAGCCAGAAGGAGTCACAAAGAATCGGCACCACAGTCCTAACAAGTCGCAGCAGTGCAAACAGAAGCCCCTGATGTCCCCCTGATGGACGGATGTTTACCTGTATACTGGGTGACCCTAATCCGGTTGTGAGAAATAGATTCTTCATCAACAAATGCTGATCGGACCTACTGCTTTAAAAATAAATAAAATATAGATATTAAACTCTTCATGCACAGCATCTTTTGCATATTTGTGTACATTTACTGTTTTAATCAAAGATTTACATTAATTTGACAACAAATACATGAGAATGGAATGGAACACTAAAACTCATAAATATTTGAAATAATGTCCATCTTTTTTTTTCCAAATCTATTTCTGGTCAGAACAGTTTATAGTCACGTGATTGTTGTTTGAGACACTTTAGGATCCTCAGACTATAAATCAGTAACAGCTGATTGATTTGGCTGGGAGCAGCATGGTCACGTGGTGGTTATTTCCACCTCACAGTCAAAAGGTCCTGAGTTCGAATCTCAGACTCGGGGAGTGTGTTTCTTTGTGGAGTTTACATGGTCTCCCCATGCTTGTGTGGATTTCCCCCAGTTTCCTCTCAAAGTTCAAGGACATGGACATGAGACGAATTGGCTGTTCCGAATTGCCCCAAGGTGTGAGTGTGAATGGCTGTGTGTGTTTGGCCCTGCAGTGGTTAGGCAAGCTATTCAGGTTATGCCCTACATTTACTCAGAGTTGGTTGAGGATTAAAAAGCAACCTTGATAGGTTTAAATAGTTCTTCAAGGAAGCGAGTGACATTCATATTTTCACAGAGTTTGATTTTTTAATGGAACAACAGGTTCTGGAATAACTGCAAAATCAGTATAGTACTGAGCAGTGTACCAGATGTTTGTAACCTCCATCCTCGACCCAATCACGTGCAACCATTACTGGACAGAACTATGTACTGATGTTGCACTCACAGCAACTTGCATCTGTTCAAACACTGATATGCAAACAGTTTATAAACTCCTGCTAATAATGCATCACAAATTATTTTGAGAAACATTACCCAACAAACAGGCAATTGCAAAAACAAATAAACATTTGATTGCACTTCTTAAAAAACAATAACCTATGCTGATCCACCAAGTTCTTTTCAAGCTTTCTGTTTTTAATACACTTCTCAGAAAATATTTGTTTACATGGGATGAGATGGAGGCGGATGGTTTGCTGTAGCGACCCCTGAAGGGAAAACCCGAAAAGAAAATAATAATAATAATAATAATAATAATAATAATAATAATAAAAAGATGGTTGCAATGGCAACAGTAATCTATAAACACGTGATTTTATTATTATTATTATTATTATTATTATTATTTAGACTACTCAGACCAAGCAGGATCATGAGTATGGAATGGAACAGACCCTGAATTCATGCAGAACATTTAAAGAGAGAATGATAATGATAATAGAGCTACAGATACAAATACAAATAGAAATGCAGAGACTAGCATAAGTGGAGACCAAGATTAAAGATGTGATTAAATGTATGACATGGTTGAGGGGAGAAAATGTAGGCTGTACTGTACTTAGATATTTTTTTTATTACAGTATTTTAATACTGTAGAATGCAATTGCAAGAATACTGTAGATGATTTAAGGCCAAAAGGGGGCAGTAATGCAATATCATGTATGACAACTACTGTAAAAAAAACACAAAACACACAAACAAAAAACCACCAAGGAAGAAGAAACTATTTCCGGTTGTGCCGTTTCCGGTAATAGTACCGATCTTATCTTACGTAGAAGTGAACAAGCGTGCATCGTTTGTTTCAGGTTATTCCGTTTTAACTACGTAAACAAATTAAGTCTTAACGGTAATACTTCAAATAATTTTATTTTAATGACACAACAGTTCGGAGTAACAGTGTTTGTGAGAAGCAGCTAGCTCCTGATTTGTGTTGTATCCAGGCGCTATGGCGGGGAATCCGCAGCAGCAGCAGGCCGTGAGCAAACCTCCTTCAGGGAAACATGGAAACGTTTTACCTCTGTGGGGTAATGAGAAGACAATGAACCTAAACCCTATGATTCTAACAAATGTGTTATCGTCTCCGTATTTCAAGGTTCAGTTGTATGAGCTGAAGACTTATCATGAGGTGGTGGACGAGATCTACTTCAAGGTAACGATGCTAACAGCTAGTGCGCGCGCGAAGCTGTATTATTTTCTCAGGGTTGGTCTTCCGGGAGTGAAAGTCCTGCCGCGGAGGTTCTTGATGATAGAGTGTTTGACAGAACTCTGATTTCTGTGGTCTCCTGACCACAGGCACAGAACGCTGGATCTGATAGTTGTGATAAGAATAAAGTAGTTTGTATTGTGCTTGATGGGTGACGTAATTGTACACATCTAAAGAATGTACATGCTTTAGTTTATATTAAACACACTTTGTTCCCCTCTAAAAATCCCATTCAATTACCAAGGCCATGACCGTTTTGGGTATTTCGCCTGAAAGTTGATTCTGGCTTACATTGAACGTCCCATTGGGATTCGACAAGATTTCCTTTCAAACAGTTTCAAAGCAGATGTTCATCAAATTTCCCCCCAAAACATCACAAGCTGTGTATTCACTAAAATTCAAATGTCCAGCCCCCTCCTTACTGCACACAAACACTTCTTGTTTGTCATGATTTTTGTGTGAAATACAAGAGATAGAGCAGGTCGTTTTGCATGTTTGTTGCCATGGTGACATAGAGAAAGATCCACTGCACATGCTTCCTCCAAGCAAACTAAAAGAGATTCAGCACGAGCTTCCCAAGTGGATTTCAATGGACTGGAATGTAAAGCAATAGAAGGGCGAGACTTCTGTGCTGTGGTGATGCTGCAAGCTTGCTTGATGTCTCAGTACTCCACAGAGATGTCGCACGTGCACATAATGCAAATTTTGCCTGGATTGTGCCTGTGCACAATGTGCATGTTGATTGGAATTCTAAAGGTGGAAAGTAGACAACATTTTTTTTCTCGAATGAGCGTCCTTGTTCTTACTACATCAGCATTAAACATGAAAGAAGTGCTTCCCTTGAGTTGCAAACTACCACATGTGGCTTTTGTGCTTTTATTTTATATAGATATAATCTGAAGAATAAATCAATACTCTTTATCAGTAAAGTCATAGTGAGTATGTATTAAAATTGATCTGCGTTCACAAGAAGATCGAGTGCGATTGTGGCATGTACAGTATACTGTACTCTGGCCTTTAATTTGACAATGTGTTTAGTGTTTTGGAAAAATTTACAGCTAACTTACTTAAAGATCACAAATTGGGAAGAAAAGTAATTACTGGCCCAATGGTAACTGGTTGGCAAATGTGATTGTTAAACGTTTCTGTGTAACTGTAATGCATTTGATTCTTCCACAAGTAGGAATAGAGAAAGTCCCATTCACACAACTCATGAATCTGTTATAACAAAACAGATTTATTTGATTGCAAATAACAGATTTATCTGATTGATTACAGTTAGACTGATGGACAGTGTTTTGTTTTTCACTCAGGTAACCCATGTGGAACCATGGGAAAAAGGCAGCAGGAAAACAGCGGGACAGACTGGAATGTGTGGAGGGGTAAGTAGAAGTCTATGCTTTTGTATCATTTTTAAATAAAGTCGATTTTTTTTTTTTTTTGACACACTGCAACTATACAGGTACATAAGGTTCATGGTAATGAGCACCTGGTCGACATATGTGACTGAATATTGTGCTTGGCGATAAACATTGATTACACAGTCACAGGTTGGCAATGGATCTCTCTCTCTCTCTCACACACACACACACACACCTCTTTTGTAAAATTCTGTCTGGACTCTGTGTTGTCCACAAACCCCTGTGGAAACAGAAGGAAAGGAAGCCTGCTAATGCAGTTGATTTTGCATCAGAGCAGTTAAGCAGTGCTTCAGCTCACTTTCCAAGAGGGCAAAACACTGCTTATTGTCGTGGGAAGTTTTTTTTTTTTTTTTTGCCAATTTCAAGCAATTTTGTGTACATTGCTGAGTGCATCTAACTGGCTTATCAAAGGTGGGCCATGTCTCTCACTGTCTATGGTGACAGGCATGTAAAAGAACCATTGCTGACGTTCATAAAGAGTAGCTGCAAAGCCGTCAGCGTGTTTCTGTACCTTGTTAAAAGGGTTGTGACGGGAAGGGCATCCGACGGAAAAACCTATGCCAAATCAAACGTGGGAATCATTCGCTGTGGCGACCCCTGATAAAGGGAAAAGCCAAAAGGAAATCTCTCTCTGCTGTAATCAGTGCTTTTCAAATAGTGGGGCGCCCCCCCTGCCTTAAGGAGGCATGGTGTGTTGCAGGGGAGGGTGCGTATGAATGTGAATAAAGTTTTTCTTTATTGTAAGTCAATGTATATTTCTTTCTTTTTTGATTTTTAATGTTAATAAAGATACAATGTTATGCAGAGGTGTACTAATAACAATTTTATAGACAAATAATAATATTTATATTCGCTCGCGGGGCAGTGGGGGGGCATGAAGTGGTTTATTTATTTATTTTTTTTTCCTTCCTTGAGGGGGTGTCAGAGAAAATAATTGAAGCACTGTTTTAATCAAAGAAACTGACATGTAAAATTAGCCACAGTGGGGAACTAACTTGGGTGGATTACTTTAGTAAAATATAGTAAACATATTCAATACAATGCTTCCTAACAGTGCACATACCCGAAACATGGTGTATCAGTTCCAGTTTTCAGTTTCACATAACCTGGAATACTTTGTAATGTATTGAAATTTGTTTAGCTTTCAATAAACTGATGATATATTATTTAAAATGAAATAATTTTACTTATTTATGTTTTAAATAGTGTTTTTATTTTTTCTAAAAAGTGCAAGCTATATTGTTTCACTATTTTTGTCATTTTTTTTAGGTTTTGGAATGGTATTTTGTTGAAATTCTTGAAGTTCAGCATCAGCACCCATTACAAATCAATGTTTGTTTGCCATTTCCAGTCAAGCGTTATTCACTTGGATTTTTAATCACTGTATAGTGGAATGATCAGATTGCATGTTTTCTGTGTAGTAGTGTATACTCATAAATAATAATTAATTCATACATTGTGATCGATATACAGACGCTCCCTACTTACGAACATTCGTTTTACGAACATCCAGAGATAGAACAGGGCTGTCCGAAGTGAGAGTGAAGTGAAATTGAAGAACAAGTAGAAATAGAAATGGAATAAAATCTATAGAAAGATATAACATAAATATAAGTATGAAATATGATTAAACATTATCCTGAGGTACACTTAATAAGAGGTTCTGGCAGAGGGGCGTGGCTAACACATGCTTTACACCATGCAGAGGTCCAGGAAGAGAAGCAGATACATTTCTGAACTCCTGCCAAAACTTTCAAAGAAGAAACAAGTTGACTCCAGTATTATAAAGAACCTGATCAGAGTGAAACTCTCTGTAAATTTGATCAGATCCGCTGTGCTTAAGAGGAACCAGGAGTTTAAACATAATGATATTGATAATGTACAGATGAGAGAGAGAGAGAGAGAGAGAGAGAGATCGTATACAGTACAAACCCGTATAGGTTGCTTATACAAGGTTGAAACATTCCCCTCTAAAGAATGCCCTGTAATGAATTGCGAACAAATTCATCTTAGAACGGCCGTCCGGAACCTAACTCATTCGTAGCTGGGGAGCATCTGTAATGATGGATGAAAGTCTGTAAGCACTAATTTAAACCAGCATTAACCTCATCTTTACATTTCACTATACAACACAACCTTAAAGCTTGACAAAAAGGGATTTTATATTACTTGATGTATTGATGAACAATTTATTTGCTTCATATCAGATCTACTGTAGTTTTTGGATATGATGGTTCTAATCTCTGTGTTCAGCCTAGCTCACATGTAAGCAATCATGGCTGAATGTACAAGAGAATTTTAGTTTGAGGGTAACTTAATATATTTTCTGAGGTGGTTGGATGTATTTGAGGTAAATGGTCTATATTCGCAGTCTTGGAAAAAGTTTTGGTCCTCCTCAAAATTTGGTGTGAATTCAGAGTTGCTCGAATTGTTTTTGAATGGTTGAAGTGGCTAATTTCTTCACATTACTTGAAACTGCCCCTTTTGGCAAAGAAAAACCCATGAAATTATCTCACAAGACATGTCACACGAAACTGCCCCTTTTATAACCCCTTCAGCAGCTGTGGACGTCCAATTTTTGAGTTTGCCTTATTTTTCCCTCTCAGACGCACAGGTTCCACAATACGCCATCTCAGTATCCAAGCACACAATTGTACATGTGTTGGCCCTGCATGAGAACAGGAGAAACATCTGGTGGTTGATGTTGGAACAAGAGGAGTGCCTCTTTGCAACATGGCTTCCTACATGCTTTCAGCACATGAAGATAACAGACAAATTCTTATCAAATTACAGCAAAACATGAAACAATGATCTAGAATAAAGTTCATGTTGAAGTTAATGATCATAGTTTGCATATAGCACATTTCTGGGCCGGAACTACTGACAGGTTTATGTCGGGAATTTTTTCAAAAATGTCATGGGCACTTGTACATTGTGTGACTCAATTTGACCGTGGTCAAACCATGAGTGGGGCAGGATTGAGTTTCTGAGCTAGGCACCCTATAACAGGGTTCCCCAACCCCCGGTCCACTGACCGGTCCTGGTCTGCAAACAAAATCTTTCATGGTACAAATTAGTTTTTTTATTTGAGCTTCCAGATCTTATTTTGAAAAAAAGACCGTTTTCGACATTGCCACAGAAGCACTGAAAGCCCTTCTTCTGTTTCCAACCACATATCTTTGTGAGGCGGGGTTTTCTGCGGTGACATCCACCAAAACAAGACTATGAAGTAGACTAATCAGTCCGTGGAAACATTTTCATACATAAAACCGGTCCCTGGTGCATAGAAGGTTGGAGACCACTGCCCTATAAGGATGTTCGAGGCAACAGCAACAAAAAAATTTTTGCATATAGAATTACTGCAAGGTTACCGAAGGGGATATAAAGGCCGCCAGAAGTCCTGTGCGTCTACATTTTTGTTTAAAAAAAAAAAAACATCTGCATATTTCCTTCACACAACGTGCCACTTGCCATCTCACGAAGGTATTATAAAAATATAATATTTCTAAGTATAAATGGTCATTCTGGTGTCAGTGTTCTTATTGCTGAAGCTGCTTTTTTACAACATGCAGAGGAACACACATCTCAGATCTGTTCTATTTGCGTCAGAATCTAATTCTCTTTGATGTATTACAGGGGACATATGGGAAATATATATGCTGTAATCTGTTCTGTACTTTATTTACTTTTCCTTGAGTAATTATTTCAACTTGGGTTTTCAACTTGGATAATCTGTACTCTCATGTAAAATGCTATTTTTTCATCAACACCAGGTGGAAAACTGATCTATTCTGTTATTCAGATCCAAAATAAATAATAAATCACCAGCTTTAATACAAACCTCTAACAGATAATTATACTACAATCTGACATGAAATGAATGAATCGCGGATGAAGGCATATGTTTTTTTACATGCAGCTCTGCGCTGTATTATCTCACACATGTCCAAATAGAGCAGGCTGAAATAGAGGCTGTCCCATAAGCCAAAGCTTCCCAACCAACTTTATTTCAGCTGTTGAATAATAACATTCATAGAGTGCTTATTATTATTACATACATGGTAATTTTCCATGGATCTGCGGAATTCTGTGGTTTTTATCTCAATTGGTCATTTTTGTGAATCGTCTAAATCTAGTGAAGGCTGAGTACTAAACAAGTATTCAACGGCACCCTTGCCCACTTGAAAGAACGGAAGTCCAGATAAGCCGCGCTTTGTCTCAAGCACAAGCAAATGAACTTGCTTCAAGTGCCTACTCACGGTGGAGCACCTCACATATTGTAAGCCGCTCGATGACTGGCTGTTTTAAGCTTAATGTAAAGTAACTCTGCTCAGCTTCATTTAAAGTGACTCTGCTCAATGCAAATTTGCCCATTGAACTGTAACTTAATAAAAGTAATCTATATTGGTAAAATCATTGTGTGATAAACTTATTTGCATTGTTAATAATAACATTTTAATATGTATGGGAATTTTATTTTAATTTTATTCATTTTTTTTAGATTTGCAGGCAAACATAAGGATTTCGTGTTCAATTTGAAAATACCCAATACATTGGTGACTGTTGTCATATAAATTAACACACTGTCGTTGTTATTTACCTGAGTAGTATCTCAACATTAATTAGTAACTAGCAGGCTGGGACAGTTAGTTGAAAATGTTTCATAAATTTATAAAGTGGTTTATAGGAAATATTTGTGTGGCTTTTTTTTTTTTTCATCTTTCATTTATACAACACAAAACATTGAGCCATGGTTGACCTAGTTCTCAATTCTGTGTATATATTATATCGCAAATACATATGTTTACAAATAATGATATTCCAATTAGTCTATGCTAGATGATATGTTGACCAATTGTCGATAGCAAACAGACTTCGCCCTGGACTCCGCCCCCAGACATCCGTGCTAAAGTTCCACTGAAAGTATATTTTGCTGTTGACATGTATGTTGTTGTTATTATTATTGTTAATAATAATAATTTTGTATATAAATAAATTATATTTACAATATAAACAATCTATGACAACCCCGCCCACCCGCCTGGTCCGCGGTAAAATTGTCAAGCGTTGACCGGTCCATGGTGCTAAAAAGGTTGGGGACCTCTGCAATACAGTGCAAGACACAGCCAATGCAGGGTAACGCATCCTCAATGATAATACACATGGAAGGCTTTTGATGAGACCGCACATTTTTTTTTTTTTTGGTCAGCTGAAACTGAAAACAACCAAGAAAAAAAAGTTGTGTTATATCGCTTACATGCTATCACACCCTTAGACAGATATAGTGTCACAATCTGGAAACATGAAAGGAGTGCCTTCAAGATTTTGAAGAATGTGGTTTCAGGCACACATTAGGTTTTCTGACTGATTGGAAAGCAAAGGTACTCGGGCACCTCATCACTATCACATGCAGCTATAATTTTTTTACTTGACTTTTCCTACATAATATTGTGGACAACAAGCTGCATGAACTGTTACATTTGATTGTTGTTTATGCAGGTGGTAAATAGTAGTCTGCATCTTCATCTGAATTTCAAATAAGGCCTTTTTTTTAATAACAACTTTTATTTTTTATTTTTGTTGTTGTTTTTCTTTGCAGGTACGTGGTGTAGGCACTGGTGGTATTGTCTCCACAGCTTTCTGTCTGCTGTATAAGCTGTTCACACTAAAACTCACCCGCAAGCAGGTGATGGGTCTTATCACACATACCGACTCCCCATACATCCGCGCACTTGGCTTCATGTATATACGGTAAGGGTTCATTTAAAACTTTTCTTTTTACATAAATTTTGTTGATATGCAATGGCAGATGCAGAGCACCATATATAACTAATAAAAGAAAAATGTTTCTTCATGGCTTTATAAAAAATAAATAAATGAATAAATCCAAGAAGTACATTGTTTTCATTCATTTTTGGGGCACTTCAACAATTTGTATGATTATTAGCATGTTAATGTAAGTGCAATTTACATGTGACTCTCTAGCACCACCAGTCAGTTGGAAGTCACAGGACAATACAGTCGGCCCCCAACTTACGAAGACCCCTGTGTACGAAATCCCCAGGTTACGAAAAACATTTGCCTGTGTTTCCGTCTCCGAGATACGAAACAACCCCCTCTTACGAAAAGAAATTCAAAATTCAAACGAGCCAATCAAAATTTCACGACGTGCGAGTTGCTCTCTCATTGGCTGTCTCTTAACATCCCGCCCCACTGGCCTCCCAGAGGGAGACAGAAGGAAGCTTCACTCTTTAGTTTTTAGTTGAGTTTTTTAAGTTGTTTAATTCAGTAAATGTTTAATAAATGTGGGCGCATGTGAGCTCATCTGGAATTCCGATCCCTCAAGAAATTAAATTAAAGTTGAGTTTGTCAAGGGTTGTGGGCATGGCCTGCAGTGCGCGAGAGAGAAAAAAAAGAGAGAGATAGAGAGAAAGAAAAAGGAGAGAGGGGTGTGTATGTGTGTGTGTGTGTGTGTTAATAAAAAATGTTTAAGAATGGTTTAATTAATTAAAATGTTTAAATGGTTTAATAAATAAATTTCTTTTACTTTTAACACACATTTCATACAAAATTTGTGTACTTTTATCATTTTTAAGGGGTTTATCCAGTCCAAAGACTGGAGCCTTGGAACGAATTAGGCGTTTAACATGTAAGATGCGACCCCTACTTACGAAATCGCCGCCATACGAAAAGGGCTCTGTAACGGATTAATTTCGTAAGTTGGGGGCCGACTGTATTTTGAGCTGATTAATGGATTAGGGAGTCATGTTATAGATTTTCAGATTATATGTGGCCTTCAGAGTATAACAAATCGAAGAAATGGATTACAGTAAGGATGCTCCAGAAGAAGAAACCATTCACTAGGAAAAGATGCAATACTCCATCTAAAACTCCATTTCAAACAATTTCAAACAACCACACCTTCACCTCACAAAGCAACTACATCCCATGAAGTCTCAAGAACCAGGTCTTCTGGTCCCAACTTTTCACAATGCTCCAAAGAAAATGTCTTCAACTTAATCCAAATTATCTTACATGGGGTGGATTAAAGTGAGACTGTTACTGCAACTAATCAGTACCTTATTTTGGATGAACAAAAGTGAAAACAGAAATGTCTCACTGCATACAGGCTGTTTGCTGGCATAATTTAATGCATGCACAAACAGTTTCAATAAATGAAAAGAACAGCATATGGCAGTGAATCCCCCAAAATTTCTTGTGCGCTTGGCAAGTATGTCAGCGTGTAAAGGTTGCCTTTCACAGAGTCAAGTACTGTGATTAATTTATGCAAGCTGTGTTTGTACAGTGATTTATAAAAGCATTTAGACCCCTTGAACATTTCCACATTTTGGCATATTGTAACCACAAATGTAAATGTATTTTTTTGGGATTTTAAGTAATAGACGAACACAAACTGGAGCTTAATGGTGAAGTGGAAGGAAAATGAGACATGTTTTAAAATTTATTATAAATTATAATCTGAAAAGTGCGGAGTGCATTTGTATTCACCCTCTTTCACTTTGATACCCCTAAATACAATGCAGTGCAATCAGTTCCCTTCAGAAGTCACCAAATTAATGAATAGAGTCCACATGTACAGTTCTGTTCAAAACAATAGCTGTCAGACCTCACTAACCTGAACAATCAATGTTTTAGGTAGAAGTGATATTTCTACATGACAAATAATTTACTATCAGGTGTAGTAGAGTAATAGGATCCATGCCATGTCATGCATGCTGCTGATTCTGTATAATTGAATCACTCATTGAAAATTGTGTGTTCAAAATAATATCAGTGTTCAGTTAGAGAGGTGATTCATTCTTTGAAAAAACAGGTGCCAGTTATTGCCCTTATTTCAGGAAGGAAGGCAGAAAATGTTCTACATGCTGATTATAGAGCATTTTTCTCTGAAATTCTGAGGAAAAATTGATCGTTCCAGACATTGTTCAGAAGAACAGTGTGCCTTGATTAAAAAGTTGGAGAGGAGGTCCATCTCCGTCAGTCTCAACGGACTATGGAGCTGCGCTCTGGCTGGTATCCCGGCTGGTGATACTCCGCACTGCGCAGAGCCTGGGTAGGAAGTATGGAGGACAGGCTGTTACCCAAGCAGCAAGTCCCCCTCTCGGCGCCACCGGAAGGATCCAATTGAAGGGCAGAAGCCGATACGACTGGGTTCCAGTGCCGTTGTAGGAGTTGCCAGAACAAACTGCCTCCAGGGACTCCGACTCCGATCAGAAACACGCTGACAGCTTTTCAGCCTACTCTTGTCAAAAGTCAGCAATGGTTCTTTTACATGCCTCACACCGTAGACAGTGAAAGACATGGCCGGCCTTTGATAACCCAGTTAGCTGCACTGGGGGGGACAGTGACAACCTTTATGGAAAAGTGGGACTCCAACCCCCAACCTTAGGATCAGTGATCCTGCGACATATACCACTAGACCATCACTGCTCTACTGGAGAGGAAGAACATTCCTCTCATTTTCTGAACTTCTTTCAGGCATTTTGGGGGGGGGGGGGGTGTAAGGGTTGAACTCCCGCCCCTCCGAGCGTGATGAATATCTGTGTGATACAGTGTTCCGATGAACATGTACATTTCATTAGAGGCTTAGTGTTACATAGGATTTTCTCGCAGTGAAGTCTCGTCTTCGTGATTTGTGATGCGCTCTACCGGAAGTAGGCGCTTGCTGCAAGTGACTCACGGAGCTTGTGAGAAAATGCATGGCTTATCCGAACATCCGATCTTTCAAGTGAGCAAGTGTGCGTTGAATACTTGTTTAGTACTCAACCATCATTTGCTCACTTGAAAGATCGGAAGTCCGGATAAGCCGCGCTTTCTCTCACAGGCTCCGTGTGTCACTTGCGACAAGCACCTACTTTCGAGCCTGTCACATTTACTGAAATTATCTCACTACTGTGCTATTGGAATTATCATTTTACTAGCGAGAACAACGCATGCGTGATTTCAAAAGTGTGTTTGCTTCATTCCTATCTCTTCATGGGTGCCGCCATATTGTAAACAAAGTCGGACATACCATAGAATCATTTCATTTTTTTTTAACTTATTCATTCAAATATGAAAGTGACTTACGTGTGTATAATAAGTGATTGTATTTTATAAAAACGATTTTAGCAAGCAAAAAAGAGCAAGGTTAGACCATCAGAACTAACAGGAAGAGAAAGCACAGCAGAGAGCTAGGAAGAAGGAAAGAGCCAAGCTCCTGTCGCTCGCAAAGATTAAGCTTAAGAAGTAAAACAACAAGAACGAGATTTGTACATGGTGTAAATATTGAACATAGAAGTTGGTGCAAATAAACTGTTTTTCTCAAAGACACAAATTTTGAGTGTTCCCTTCATCTTGAAAGTTTAGAAGGTAAGATGATTGAATTTTTGTAATAAATACATATAATCTATTGTATGGCTTTAAAAACACTTTAGGAACATCTCACATAATATGCACGTCTGCTTTTTCTACGTATATGTGATACAGCAATGCCATTCCTTTTTCAAGTACTTTAACCTTTCAAACCCTCCAAAAGTTATGAAATTACTAATCTTTTGGAGAGATAATTCTGATATGTTAGATATTTCTAGGTTCCTTTTATTATTACTTTAATTATTGTAGAAATAATTAAGTATTAACTTCGTTTGAACACTGAAATTGTGGAAGAGTACAACAATAAAGAATACACATGTAAAATATCATTATATCAGTGGGTACTTAAAACTCGTAAGATATCTTGGTGTGATTTATTCTAAAAAAGTGAATTATTCATTAATGTTATAAATGTTCCAAAGCTTATTTTAAAATGCGTGTAATGCCACTGTTTAGTATTCCATTTTTCAACCCCCCCCAAAAAAAATCTCATGCCTGTGAGAGGAGGAAACAAAGACGTTCTGAAAATTAGAAGGTGCAGAGCTAAAATGTTTACAAATGCTTTAAAATGGCAACCAGAACCTGAAAGACATTGAAGAAACTGAAAAACTACCATTCGAATGGATTGAATAAGAGACAAAATAGTAAAACTTGGCCAACAATCGGTGCCAGGAAGATCTAAAGTTACCTGTGAGTCGTGCTACAATTAGAGGATGCCTTTGTTACTGGCCAAGTTACTGTCATGAAGCCTACTCAAAGTCCCACTGTTGGGTGGGAAAAGATGTGCTGAAGAAGTTACAATTTGCAAAAGAGCACATTGATTGGCCTAATGAGAAATGTTGCAACATTTTGTGGACTGATGAAAATAAGATTGTTCTTTTTTTGGACTAGGGGCCAAAAACAATTTGTCAGACCCCAAACACTGAACTTAAGCCACAGTACACTGTGAAGAAAGTGAAGCCTGGTGGCACAAACATCATGATGTGGGGATGCTACTCATCGGTGTGAAACCTCTTTATCGCATAGTAGAGATGCTGAAGAGGAAATGCAGAGACGTTTTTTTTTAATAAAATATTTTGAGAGCCATCATTTTCCTCCCACTTCACAATTCTGTAGCATTTTGTGTCAACTAATGTTTGTACAGTGACAAAATGTAGAAAAGTTCAGTGGGTCTCAATACTGCTTTTAATGTGTATAACAGCGTTGAAAGAGCATGTGATTCCAGTGTTTTTTCTTTCATGTTTCACAGATACACACAGCCCCCTTCAGACCTGATAGAATGGTTTGACCCCTTCCTAGATGATGAGGAGGTATGTCAACACGGGTAATACTTTCAGCTTTTTATTTTACCTTTATATATAAATATATATATATATATATATATAAGCATGGACTGTTTCAAGGTTTAGTGTCTGGTCCTCTCCACCACTCATCACACAACCTCTGCAATAAGGGCAGGAATTCCAATGGCAGTCCAATGGCAATGAAACTTGAAAATTTCCATCTAAAAATACTCATCTTTGACTCACCAAAATCAGTTTGAAATTCCTAATTCGGTGTGTTACTGTGTATCTGTGATGGGCATCCTGAATCGTAATTACTCTTGTTTTATTATATAACCTTCCTGATTTCTTTGAGAATGAACTTGCCTTAAGATGGAAGTTGTGAAGCATATTGCTGACTTTTCACCTTTGCCTTCATTTTGCCAAATGTTCACTCTAAAGGATTTTTCTCCTAGATTTTCTTATTTCTCCCAGACAGGAGCTTTTTGCTTCTTACCTCTAATGTGAAATGTGTCCTGTTTGCTTAGTGGTATTAAGCATGGATAAAGTCAATGCTACAATCAGACACAATATTTTCATTTTATCAACAACTTATTCAGATTGCCATGTTGGCCAATTGCAATCAAGTATTTAGACTCAAAATCAAGCATTTGTGTATACAGATGCTCCCCAATTTACGAACATTCATTTTGCGAACATCCGGAGATACGAATAGGGCTGTCCGAGATCGAGGGTGAAAGTAAAAGTGAAATGAAATTGAAGAACAAATAGAAATGGAATAAAATCTATAGAAAGATATGTCATAAATAGAAGTACGAAATATGATTAAACATTATCCTGAGGTACACTTAATACTAGGCTCCGGCAGAGGGGCGTGGCTGACCACGAGGAAGTCACAGAAGAGAAGCAGAATAATACATTTCTGAACCAGTGCCAAAACTTTCAAAGAAGAAACAAATTGACTCCAGTATTATAATGAACTGGATACGAGTGAAACGCTTTGTAAATCTGTTCAGATCCGCTGTGCTGTGCTTGAGAGGAACCAGGAGTTTAAACATGGAACATTTCCCTCTAAATGCCCTGTAACGACTTAGAAACAAATTCATCTCGCGAACGGCTGTCCGGAACCTAACTCGTTCATAAGCTCGGGAGCGTCTGTATATATGATACACATTAAAATATTGCTTTCTTGTAGTTACATGGAAATGAGATTAAAACAGTTCCCATTGGTCACAGGAATCACAGTATTCTGTGGAACAGAAAAATCAAAAGATCTTTTTTGTGCCAAGTCATGGACTATTTTTGCTACAAATATATTAAGGGCTTAAAATCAGACTTGTCTGTGTCCACACTTGCGAAGAAGAATTGTTTTTTTTTTTTCACACAAACATTCTTAGTTGTTGTCACTGTGATATATGGATGTAGGCAGTTCCCAAAAGCAGAGCTCCCATATGAGGTCCTTTACTTGACAAGTTTTTGGTGGGAAAGGTATCCAATATCAAGATTAGTTTATTTTAATCACTTGTTCATAGAATGAAAGAAAAAATGAGGGAACAAAACAAAGCAATCTTAGTCTGGACATGTAAAGTACCCCATTTATAAACCGTATGTTTAGAGGACATTTCAATAACACAAGAAAATCATAAGTTGTTTATTTACAAATTGTTTACTCTGCAACATGTGTGATTTGTTGACAGATTTAATGAAAATTAGCTATAAAATATTTAAGTAATCATTTATCCTAGTTAGTGTGAGAGTATCCTGGATGAAAGAGCCCAATGCGCGTTCCACTATCACCACAGGGTAGAAGATGCTGGCGCACTTCTGTAAGCACATACCCGCCAGAAATGTCATTTGCTTCCTCGGTGTGAATGGGTTAAATGTATTGGTATACCAAATTTTAAAGCTTTTTAGAACTTTGACAAATATTTATTTCTGTTAGTCCTTCAGCATGCTATAATGGGTGACTCCAAAGCCTGCAATATATTCAAGAATATATAGATTCTATTTCATACTTTCACCTTAACTGGTTGTAAAGAGTAATTGTAGCAGAAAACATGACTGATTTCTTTAGTTGCTGAGATGAAGCATTGCAAAAATCCCAGATTTCGGTCAAAACACTCAATATTTTGAATATTAACGTCCATATCTTGGGAACTGATTAAGACATAAAGCTTAGAGTTTGCACCTGGCATTACTTTTTGCCATACTACTGCTGTGTGGAAAATGAACAAGAGAGGCAAGTATAATTACCATTAGTCCATATGACATAAACACATGCCTCATAATGCCCAAATGCCTCTTACATTGGCACCGTAAACCCAGGTTGGCCTAAAACATGTCTCAGTTATAAAATAGTTTTTAAACAACTAGTAGACAATAGATTAATATAGAATGCAACAAAATTAAAATGATGACAAATGTGAATACACAAGACAACATTCATGGTGGTTTGACCTATTTTTCCTTTCTCTTTTTTTAATCAGTCTATAATCCAGAATACTGCATATATGATTGATGTTCAAGAATTGCACTAATGCTGGTGTGGTATGACAGTAAAAGTTGAAGCCACCATGATGTAGTTGTGTAGTAATGATGATTGTAGCCGTAATGTTGATTAAAGCTGGCCAATGACTGAAGCTGCAAAGCACTTTTTTGTGCGTGACTAACATCAGATACACAGCTAGTACATATAGCTTTAAGGGAAAAACATTCACCTTTTAAATAATTAATTGATTAAAAATATTTGTCAACACATTTTCAGCATTATCAGTTACACTTTTGGATGACTTGGCAACCCTACTATATTGCAGCTAGAACAGATCGAAGATTATGGCGGAGTTAGGGATGTCTTTGTTTTTGCTTTTCCTGGGATTTCAAGCACTTGAATTTTGTTGTGGAAAAATGTTGGACCTTCTGATTGCTCATTGATTTAGCTTTCAAGTTTGAGCTTGGCATATGTTTTAATTAAAAAATAACAATAAATAATTGCCTCGAAATATCCCTGGGGGAATTTGCGTTGACAGTGATATTGATCATTGTATTTTTAAACTTGGCCTGTCCATGAGTGCAATGGATTTCTAAAAAGTTATAGCTGATCTATTCACCATCAGGTTACCACGGAGGGCCCTACTTGTTCCTTCTTATTCTATAAATGGAGTTCTTTTTTTTTTTCTTTGACTTTTTTTTTTAATTTTGTGCAAGTCTAGCTAACTGCACTCTTCTCTTTCTCAGATGACCTTATGCAGAAGGTGAATGGGAGTAATATATCCCAGCACTGCAGGTTTGCATGCATGAGTGCAAACAGACCCCTTCTTGTTCACATTCTAAAGTCACAAGCAATGTGCCGGTACTGTAGCTCCCCTACTGATGGACCGCAGCAGTTTAGATGTATACATGAATAAGACAAAAAGAGTATTTTAAAGAATTGCAAGAGGAATTTTGTGGCATATCGTTATTTAAAATATTTGTATATATTTTTTATGAATTGTTTTTTGTGAGTTTAAGTGACATGTCAGAATAAAATTTAGCGCTTCCCTATAAAATAATTTATTAAGTTTTTTATGTTTATGCTTTTCTTGTAAACACCCTGAAGTAATGTTGTTCATTCTCTACAGTATGAGTACTCTAGGTTAAGATTATTAGCTGTTGGTTTATTCCAGTTTTTCATCTAACATCGGTTCTGTCCTGTATTCCCTCATGCTGCAGATGCAGCTTATGAATATTGAGCTTGATGAAAACAGAGGTGAAGTTTCAGTTCTTGCTCATCATGGGATTTTAGTTTCCCTGGTATAAATTCTGGACTGAATGCACTTTGTGCTTTCCCTGCGCTTTAATGCCTTATTTAATGTTTCAACCAATTATGAGCTCTTTAGAGACTTTTTATTTTACACTGCTAAAATCATTATACTGCACTGTGTTGTGCTTGTGTCTCTTTGACTTTAAGTGCACTGATGGATACTATTCTTTTTTCTAAACCAAATATCTACATAAACGGGTTACACAAATTTACACGAGTCCCACATTAAAATTGCTGTTTAAATTAAATTTGTTTTGCTTAAGCAGAGAAAACACTAAACTATGAATCACTTTTTACATTCATTCAATACTAGGAAAACTGTCATATGTCAACTGGTGTCAAAGACCTTGTCCATTTCTGTTATCAGGAGCTGGATGTAAAAGCTGGAGGTGGATTTGTGATGACTGTTGGTGAGATGCTGCGCTCCTTCCTCACAAAGCTGGAATGGTTCTCAACACTGTTTCCACGGATCCCAGTACCTGTGCAGAAGACCATCGACCAACAGATGAAAAGCCGACCACGGAAACCACCACAAAAAGAAAGCAAAGAGGATGAGGAGGGTGGAGAATGGCATCGGTCAAGGTACATCACAGATATTTTAAAAACCAATTTAGTTGAAAAAACACTGCTCGACTACTTTACTTCACTTTGAAACACTTGGTTGTTTGATATAAAATGTATTATGTTTTGTTTAACATATCTTTATGTGGGTTTCTGAATAGTGTATCAATCAACAAGGTGCATGGTGACTAACCCATGACAGGGAGACCATAGGAGCTAATTGAACAAGCTCACAGAGGAGGGAGGGATGGCATACACACTCTTCTTTGTCACTCACAGCGATTGCCAGCCAATCATAGGCATCTGTGAGCTCATTCTTTCTGGGGGGATAGCCCTTTCCCTTTCCCTCAGAGTGTGTTTTTCCCTTTCCCTCAGAGCGTGTTAGACCGCCGTCAAATACGCATGGCACCACAAAGCGAAAAGAAGCGGCTATCTAGCATTGCAAGTCACAGAGGGAGTGTTTGCATACTTTCACGACTTCCAGTTCAGTTGTGGTCATGTGATAGGGAAGGCAATGCATGATGGGTGGGGGTCCAAAAAGGAGAAAAGGGAGACAGTGAGCCCTTGACTATTCGTGGTTTTGCACTCGCAATTTGCATATTCGGACTGCTGAGCAACTGTCACGCCATTCAAATTCCGCCAATGGCTGTCCTACTTCCTGCTGATTGGTTGAGATGATGTAATGCCCATTTTCCCTCATTCGCACAAATTGTCAATGAGCCTTCTTTTTAGTGTGTTTTAATTACCAGTTAAGCCCTATGATGCCATGTGTGTCTTCTCTGGCTAAGCGGTAGAAAAGGCAATGACTTTGGATGTCTCTTCTGAAGAAATAAGATTTTCTCCTGAAGAAACGACAGTTTCCTCTGAAGTGCCTGAAGAGGAGTAATCATCTGGACTGTTGTAAAGCATGAGTATTAAAGTATTTTTCAATTATAAGTACTCAGGCTCAACAATCCAGAGCAATGGAGAGTGTGGAAAAGAGGTGAAGAAGTGTGTGCCGGCAGGTTGGAATGGTTGGAGAAAAGTGTCCGGTGTGATGTGTGATAGGAGAGTAGCAGCAAAAATGAAAGGAAAAGTGTACAAGACGGTGATGAGGCCAGCGATGTTGTATGGTTTAGAAACAGTGGCACTGAGGAAAAGACAGGAGGCAGAGCTGGAGGTAGCGGAGATGAAAATGGTGAGATTCTCTCTGGGAGTAACGAGGATGGATAGGATCAGAAATTAGTACATCAGAGGGACAGTCCATGTTAGAGGTATTAGAGACAAAGTCAAAGAGGCTCGATTGAGATGGTTTGGACATGTACAGAGGAGGGATCGTGAATATATTGGTAGTAGGATGCTGAGGTTGGAACTACCAGGCAGAAGGCCTAGAGGAAGACCAAAGAAGAGATTTATGAATGTAGTGAAGGAAGACATGAAGGTAGTTGGCATAAGAGAAGAAGATGCAAAGGACGGGGTGAGATGGAGGCAGATGATTTGCAGTGGTGACCCCTGAAGGGAACAGCCGAAAGGAAAAGGAGTTGAGCGTGCTCAGTGTTAAATGTCCGCTCTCATAGCTGTAGTAGGGTCACTCAGTCATAGATGAGCATAGTGCAAAAAAACTAACAAACAACATACAAAACAAATTAAAACAAACAAAGAAACAATTTGACTATGAGAACTCTGTGACGTCGCCTTCTAGGCAGCGCCATCTTGGAGACGTCACGTTCAATGTAAAAGGCCATGAAGCGTAATTATTCAAGTTTACCCTTTTGGTATCGTTTGTTAAACATGCTACAGAACATAAAATCTCACACAGAAACATTCTAAACATTAACTTAGGTACTGTACTGGAATAATAATTGAAAAAGACTTTAATACTAGTGCTTAAAACAGTAAATGCTGTATAATGTTTATATTTTGTCATCAATAAATAGAACAGTAAAAATTAAAAATGTTTAATTTATTACTACATTTTACTACATTAATACTGGATTAATGAGTAAGACTGTCTATAGAATGTGTTTAAGAAGCATATTTTAGCGCATGTAATAGATACATAGTATTTTACTTCCGATTGCTCATTGCGCATGTAATATGATACATGGGGTTTTACTTCCAGGTACAGAACTTATGGATTATCTTCATTCGTGGGAGGGGCCAGGACCAAACCCCCGCGAATAACGAAGGCCTACTCTACCGGTCTGCAGTTGTTGATGTTTAATGATTCACAGATAGTTTTTTCAGGATGGCAAGAACTCTGGCTCTTTGGAACTCTGTTGGTACATGACCACCTGATGTGGCGTTGTTGATATTGATAGTAATGGTGAAGGGAAGAAGATTTTGAGGCGGTCTGGAGCCATGTGAATGGGATTGAATCCAATGGACAGTTGGTAGGATTGCATGATGAGATGACTTCCAGGATCTCTGCTGTTGTTAGTTTGGGAACTTTTGTCTTTGAAGCGAAATCCTTAATGGGGAAGATTGAACATGGGGTGGGAAAGAGTGAAAAGATGTTGTGGATATTGTGCCAGAATGTCCAGCTTTGTCGAAGGCTGTACAATAGAATAGGAATCACATCAGATGAGAATATAGAAAGGAGAATATGTAATAAAAATCAGATTTGCATCGAGTTCCACTTTCTCTCTGGTCCCCTTAGTTTGCTACCTCACACAGCATGCACTATACAGCAGAGATCCTCAACCACTGGGCCACGGACCATTACCAATTCGGGGTTCAATTGGTACCGGGCCGCAGAAGAAATAATTATTTCCATTTTATTTATTATCTGAGTCTGAACAATCTTTTTTTTTTTTTTAAATCTTTTATTTTGAAAAATGAAATGCATTCTGATACAAGAATGTGATGTAAACTCTGCTGATGCAGTCACAGTAGTCATAATCTCTGTTTCTCTGTTGTTAGTGAATTTTTGCTGCTTACGTTGTAATGATTATATACACGATAAAAAATCTCTTTACTGTAATTTTTTCTCCGGTTCACATGAAATACTAGTCCTTCTCAAAAAATTAGCATATTGTGATAAAGTTCATTATTTTCTGTAATGTACGAATAAAAATTAAACTTTCATATATTTTAGATTCATTGCACACCAACTGAAATATTTCAGGTCTTTTATTGTTTTAATACTGATGATTTTGGCATACAGCTCATGAAAACCAAAAATTCCTATCTGAAAAAATTAGCATATCATGTTCAGGTACTCTAAACGAGCTATTAACCTAATCATCTGAATCAACCAATTAACTCTAAACACCTGCAAAAGATTCCTGAGGCTTTTAAAAACTCCCAGCCTGGTTCATTACTCAAAACGGCAATCATGGGTAAGACTGCCGACCTGACTGCTGTCCAGAAGGCCAAAATTGACACCCTCAAGCAAGAGGGGAAGACACAGAAAGAAATCTCTGAGCGAATAGGCTGTTCCCAGAGTGCTGTATCAAGCCACCTCAGTGGGACGTCTGTGGGAAGGAAAAAGTCTGGCAGAAAACGCTGCACAACCAGAAGAGATGACCGGACCCTGAGGAAGATTGTGGAGAAGGGCCGATTCCAGACCGTGGGGGACCTGTGAAAGCAGTGGATTGGGCTACAGGTGCCGCATTCCCCAGGTCAAGCCACTTTTGAAACCGAAACGGCGGCAGAAGCACCTGACGTGGGCGACAGAGGAGCAGCACTGGACTGTTGCTCAGTGGTCCAAAGTACTTTTTTCGGATGAAAGCAAATTTTGCATGTCATTCGGAAATCAAGGTGCCAGAGTCTGGAGGAAGACTGGGGAGAAGGAAATGCCAAAATGCCTGAAGTCCAGTGTCAAGTACCCACAGTCAGTGATGGTCTGGGGTGCCATGTCAGCTGCTGGTGTTGGTCCACTGTGTTTTATCAAGGAGAGAGAAAAAAGAGTAGAAGAGGTAACCATTGAGGAGCAGGATGTAGCAAAGATCAGTAAGGGTGAAGTGAGAAGGGCATTGAAGAGGATGAAGAATGGAAAGGCAGTTGGTCCTGATGATATACCTGTGGAGGTATGGAAGTGTCTAGGAGAGGTAGCAGTAGATTTTCTGACAAGAACATTCAACAAGGTACTAGAGAGTGAGCAGATGCCGGAGGAGTGGAGGAGAAGTGTGCTGGTGCCCATTTTTAAGAACAAGGGAGACGTGCAGAGTTGCAGCAACTACAGAGGGATAAAGTTGATGAGCCATACGATGAAGTTATGGGAAAGAATAGTGGAAGCTAGACTAAGGGCAGAGGTCAGCATTTGTGAACAACAGTTTGGTTTCATGCCAAGAAAGAGCACCACAGATGCAATGTTTGCCTTGAGGATGTTAATAGAGAAGTACAGAGAAGGTCAGAGGGAGCTACATTGTGCCTTTGTGGATCTGGAAAAAGCATATGACATGGTGCCAAGAGAAGAACTGTGGTATTGCATGAGGAAGTCTGGAGTGGCAGAGAAGTATGTTAGAGTGGTGCAGGACATGTATGAGAGATGTAAGACAGTGGTGAGGTGTGCTGTCGGTGTGACCGACGAATTCAAGGTGGAGGTGGGACTGCATCAAGGGTCAGCTCTGAGCCCCTTCTTGTTTGCCATGGTGATGGACAGGCTGACAGACGAGGTGAGACAAGAATCTCCATGGACTATGATGTTTGCAGATGACATCGTGATCTGTAGTGAGAGCAGAGAACAAGTGCAGGAAAATCTAGAGAGGTGGAGGTATACCCTGGAAAGAAGAGGAATGAAGGTTAGCCTCAGAAAATCAGAATACATGTGTGTGAATGAGAAGGACCCAGGAGGAACGGTGATGTTACAGGGAGCAGAGATAACGAAGGTGGAGGATTTTAAGTACTTAGGCTCAACAATCCAGAGCAATGGAGAGTGTGGAAAAGAGGTGAAGAAGCGTGTGCAGGCAGGCTGGAATGGTTGGAGAAAAGGATCCGGTGTGATGTGCGATAGGAGAGTGTCAGCAAGAATGAAGGGAAAAGTGTACAAGACGGTGGTGAGGCCAGCGATGTTGTATGGCTTAGAAACAGTGGCGCTGAGGAAAAGGCAGGAGGCAGAGCTGGAGGTAGCGGAGATGAAAATGTTGAGGTTCTCCCTGGGAGTAACGAGGATGGATAGGATCAGAAATGAGTATATCAGAGGGACAGCCCACGTAAGATGTTTTGGAGACAAAGTCAGAGAGGCTAGATTGAGATGGTTTGGACATGTACAGAGGAGGGATAGTGAGTATATTGGCAGTAGGATGCTGAGGTTGGAACTACCAGGCAGAAGGCCTCGAGGAAGACCGAAGAAGAGATTTATGGATGTGGTGAAGGAAGACATGAAGGTCGTTGGAGTCAGAAAAGAAGATGCGGAGGACAGGGTGAGGTGGAGGCGGATGATTTGCTGTGGCGACCCCTGAAGGGAGCAGCCGAAAGTAAAAGAAGAAGAAGACAGAAAATAATGAACTTTATCACAATATGCGAATTTTTTGAGAAGGACTAGTATACACTACAACAATTAGCACAATGCATTTCGCTGATTTGAATAATCCCCAGTCCATCTTACATAATAATAGCAAATAGCACTAACCCTCAAAGTATAATTAGTAGAGTGCTCATTTTGAGCAGTTTAGATTTAGATCTCCTTTGGAATATTGTCCACAAACTGTGTGTGTATAAAGCTTGTAGTTTGTATAAAGCTTGTTGCCACAGTACTGACGTATGTACAATATACATTGCAGCTTTACTAGCATTATAAACACTTGCTTGTCCCCACCCGCCAGGTCACCAAGGAGAACACCAAGCCCACGGCGATCTCCAAACCGCTCACGGAGCCATAGTCGCCACAGGGAGCGGCATGGAGCCAACTTTGACCACGAGCTTGAGAGAGAGAGGGACCGTCAGCGCAAAGACAAAGACAGGGAAAGGGACAGAGCAGAGAGAGACAGGGTTACAGACAGAGATCGAGAAAGGGATCGTCGGCATTCGCGAACCCCAGATCGAGCCTCAGATCGGCGAAGGAGCCGTGAGAAGAGGAACGAGAGAAAAGATCGAGAGAAAGAGAGGGAAGGAGAGAGCGATAGAGAGCGAAGCCATCGGAAAGACCGGGAACACAAAGAGCGAGAAAGGGAGCGCTCAAAAGATAAGAGGGCCAAAGGAGATGAGTGGCGTCACAAGGATGAGCGAGATGACCGGAGGCACAGGGAGGAACATAAGAGCAAACGATCAAGCCAAAGCCGGAGTCGAGAAAGGAGGCACAAGGGTGAGCGCTCAAGCAGGAAATGTTCCCGGTCACGCTCCAGGAGTTGCCAGGAACAAGAGGAGAAGAACAGAAAGCGAGAATGCAGTTACAGTAAGGAGCATGTGCACAAACGTAGTCGCAGCCGTGAACGCAGTCACCGCAAGGATGCCAACAATGGAAAAGGCGTTTTGAAAACAGACACTGAAGGGACTCCATGAGCTGAATCTCTTCGTTTTTTTTTCTCTCTCTCTTGTCTTTGGACCTTGTCATGCACCCTTACCTTCGTTCTACTTGGTCAACTGGTGTAGATGTCATGCAAACCTTTTTTGTTTCGTCACAGTTTAAGCCATTCTGGACATAAAAAGCAAAATGCTTTTTAATTTTTTTTTCCTTCTGGAAACCCTTTAGAATGTTTGTACATAAAATTCAGGAGAATCTTTTAAATCATAGAAATTGATATGTGCTAAGTGGAACCAGCAGTATGGCAGCAGCTTAGACCTGCTGAAATTGTGCTGTGTTGCATCTGGTTTCTTAATAAAATCTAGTACAAAAAGAAAAATTTTGCTTTCTTTACTGATGCTCAGGTTTGGGGGCTGGCATGTTACCCAGTCGAGACTTGTGATAGCTTTTGAGTTTCTTTCGGAACTGTTACCAAGTGATTCCAGCAGGCATGTGATTTTTTTTTTTTTTTCATCTATAGATGGAATTCTCTTTTTTTTTTTTCATTTCCAGGGGCAAAAAATAAATAAATAAATAAATCCATCTTTTTTTTCGTAAAAATGCATTAAAGGGTACCTGTAGTGAAAGCGCTCATATACCTAATTTGCTGTATTGTGTATAGCTAGTGACAATACACCTATAAGGCGTTTATTATATTCTCACAAACCAGCTTTAAGCGATTTGAGGGCTTCACTAACGTCAGGAAGCTTCAGAGCACAGGAGATTTGCAGCGTCGCATTTCCTGTGACGTCACACCGTTGACAAAGCCTCCACTGGAACCATGAGATTGCAATGTAAACATAAGCCTATATACCTGACATACAACACAAGCTCGCGGAAAATTGGAAAAAAAGACATTATAGTCGTTTTTTTTAAACCATGGACGAAGACAGTGTCGTAGAAGGATTAGGTTATTTATATGAAACACTGAAGAAAGACTATCCACATTTAGTGAAATCAGACCAGGAAAGTGACGACTCGGAGGACGATATTGGAGAGTCAGGAGAAGCTCTTTCACGGGAAACTCGTAGCAAACAACCGGCAAATATTTGGTGCTCTTGTGGAAAATGCGTGCGTCAAAAATCCGATCAGGAGAGCTATTGTTGTAAAGAACATGAATTGCTTGAGGAAAATATACTGACGTTCTGCAATTGGCGATACGACCGTCAACGATGTACCATCACGATGACCTTTGACCCCGGTGAAAAAATGCGAACATGTCCGCGCGCTGAACCGTCCTGAGCAAGGAATGTCATACAGAAGAAAAGGAAATGTGGACTTATACATAACCTGCCGACATCACGCGATGTTTAAAAGTTAATACTAAGGTATGATGGATCTTTTTTTTAACGCTGTCAATTTTGTGTACTGGTACCCTTTAAATAAATCTCATTTCGTTTTATTCTGAATCACGACTTTTTAACGAGCTCCCTGCATGTAATGGGGACTGTGATTGGCTGACTATGCTGACGTAATGCATTTTGGCTAATAGTCATGCATTTTGGCCAGTCAATGTTTCCGCAGTACCCACATGTCTAATTCCCTACATATCAGCAGAAGGATGACGGTTGTGGGGAGAAAGGACGCTGCACGAATAAAAGAAATTGACAAATTGGTCAAAAATAAGTTCCGCTGGGACTGGATGGAAAAAAGAATACAATACTACCACCGGAAAAAAGATTGTGACGACGTTATTCGGCGACTTCATTCGCAAGATTGATCGGCCTGGAAAAGTATTGTGCACGTGGTGTCACGATGAAATAGACAAATCGCCAGAAGCGTGTTAAACAACTACATGCAAGAAAAACAAACGCTTCGCTTGATGGGACTTTTTGGATGTGAACCGAAATTAAGTGCACCTTACGGATTTCATCCATTGTTTATGGCTAACAATACAAAGATCGAAAGAAAGAATCCGCCACGACAGCCGGTCCCCGTTGCACATAGAGTAGTGACCAATCAGGTAGGTCGTGTGGAAATAATTTAAAATTTGACTTGCGCATGTTTATTGATTTTAATAAACAAATTAATCCTGATAATCAGGGGTTGACAAATACGATTGCCTGACGCTCGTGTCAAGCACCGTGTTTCCCTGAAAATAAGACCTAAAGACAAAATAAGACCTCACGTGATTTCACAACATGATTTTAATATAGGCCCGCCCCTTAAAATCAGCCCGAATTGAGAGCGTGACGGCACAGGGTCACGTGACTTATGTTTACACGCCATATTGGGCGGCAGGATCCGGACGGATACGCGCCGTGGACCCACTTGTTTTGGTGGCCGAGTTGTGTGTACTGACTTAATTTGGTCTACTTTATAGTTGATCAACGTAAATTTCCGCGACGGTGTAAATAAAAAGCGGAGATGAAGTGATAAATGGTTTCAAAGCCAAACGCGCTCCGTGCACCTGCTGCTGCGCGCCTCGCTGCCATTGTGTACCCACTTATTTTTTGAGCACTACAGCACTGATAGTTTTCTCATTAATAAATAATTTCATTCTGACAATGTTGTTTAAAATCAATTCAGAGTCTTATTATATACGGTGGCGACGAGCGCAATGAGCACACGCGTGCATGAAGTATGCGCTATACAAGCATCCATAATAATAATAATAATAATAATTAAACTCAAATTGTTGGTGGTCTTTTTAAATTTAGTTGTATTCAGTATTAATATATATATGTATATGTATACGTCATATATATATATATGGCTCTCAGAGGATTAGATTTTAAAATGTCTTCTTTTTTTTGGTTCTTTTAGTCAAAAAGGCTCCCGACCCCTGGTTTAAAGTATTTGAAATTAAAATTAGGCCCACGTAAGTTGGGGGCAGTCGTTTCAAGTTAAGTCGTTTTCGATTACACGTCGGTTTTCAAAAAACTATAGAAAAATAATAAAATATAAATAAAGTTTAATCAATAAAGTTTAATAAAATAGAACTTATTTATTATGGCCTCTGCTGGCTAGAGGCGTTAACTCTCTCTTCATTCATTGCAAGCGCAGTCCAGAGAGTTTTGAAGTTTGTCTCTGTGCTATTTGGGGTATTGAAAGTGGGTTGCTTTTGGCACTGGTGTAGAAACAGCTTTTTCTGGTAACTGGACCATGCAGAGCATTATTCTTCAACGGCCTCCTTCTTGTCCACCAGAAAAAAAACAGCCACACCAGTTTTTTTCCCCGGGAAATCCTGCATGTCATTTTGAAGTTATTTGTGGGGATTTTGTTTGTTGGTTTGCATCCCAGACAATTTTTCTGGCAGTTATGCATGATTTTTTTTGTTTTTGTTTTAACAGAATCACTCATTTTCCAATTCTTACTTCGTCTGAACACTGCTGACTTCTTCTTGTCCTTTCGGCTTTTCCCTTCAGGGGTCGCCACAGCGAATCATCTGCCTCCATCTCACCCTATCCTCTGCATCTTTTTCTCTTATTCCAACTGCCTTCATGTCCTCCTTCACCACATCCATGAATCGTCTCTTTGGTCTTCCTCTAGGCCTTCTGCCTGGTAGTTCCAACCTCAGCATCCTACTGCCAATATACTCACTATCCCTCCTCTGTACATGTCCAAACCATCTCAATCTAGCCTCTCTGACTTTGTCTCCAAAACGTCTTACATGTGCTGTCCCGCTGATGTGCTCATTCCTGATCCTATCCATCCTCGTTACTCCCAAAGAGAACCTCAACATTTTCATCTCTGCTACCTCCAGTTCTGCCTTCTGTCTTTTCCCCAGGGCCACTGTTTCTAAACCATACAACATCACTGGCCTCAACTCCGTCTTGTACACTTTTCCTTTCATTTTTGCTGATACCTTCCAATCACACATCACACCGGACACTTTTCTCCAACCAGCCTGCACACGCTTCTTGACCTCTTTTCCACACTCTCCATTGCTCTGGATTGTTGAGCCTAAGTACTTAAAATCCTCCACCTTCCTTATCTCTGCTCCTTGTAACCTCACCGTTCCTCTTGGGTCCCACCTCCACCTTGAACTCTTCTGTCACACCGACAGCACACCTCACCACTGTCTTACATCTCTCATACATGTCCTGCACCACTCTAACATACTTCTCTGCCACTCCAGACTTTCTCATGCAATACCACAGTTCCTCTCTTGGCACCCTGTCATATGCTTTCTCCAGATCCACAAAGGCACAATGCAGCTCCTTCTGACCTTCTCTGTACTTTTCTATTAACATCCTCAAGGCAAACACTGCATCTGTGGTGCTCTTTCTTGGCATGAAACCAAACTGTTGTTCACAAATGCTGACCTCTGCCCTTAGTCTAGCTTCCACTATTCTTTCCCATAACTTCATCGTATGGCTCATCAACTTTATCCCTCTGGCATTCTCAATTTCTTTGACATTCTTTTATACCCATTTCCTGTTCTATAAAGTTCAACTACCTTCTCCTGCTGACCCTTTGATACTTATTTTGCTTTTCTCATGGCTTGGAATCCAACAATATCAGTGCAGCACTGGCTGAAACATGCAGTGGTCTGTGGGGGTGGTAAAACTGACTTTATTCATACACTTCACAGTTGAGGATGGTTACCTTTTTAGTAGCCATTTAAAGCCATACATGCCAGTTTACCTCTCTCACTGTGTATGTGTGAGACAGAGAGAATTAATTAATTAGTTATCAGGCCAAAACCTCCAGGCTAGGCAAAATTTTAAATATTACTATATTTCAACTACCAGCGATGTTCATTTAATGTATCTTGGAAGCGTTTCAGTTTCAACTAATCAGATCTGTGGTTATCTGGAGTTGTGCACCTCAAATTGCACAACTACCATTTACAGCCATGGACACCAAAGACGTGATCCCATCTCAAATCCCAACAGAGAAAGAACTCTAGTGCTATAGGTCAGTGTTTTTCAGTCACTTTGCTGTGGCACACTAGTCTGCTGTGAGATATTGTCAGGTGTGCCATGGGAAATTATCCAATTTCACCTAATTGGTCTAACCCCCCCATTAAAAAAAAATTATAATCTTCAAATAATGCACCATTGTGTCCAGTGTGTGTGCTATGTAGTGACTGGCAGAGAGTTCATGTAATACTCTCCTGTAATCAGGAGATGGCAGCACTTTGAGACGAGAGAATTAGTGATGCATGGGTACGACAGGTGGCAGTGACATTAGAATTGTGACTCGGAGACTATATGGAAGCAGTGGTGGCCTGGTGGTAAAGGTGCTAGATCACTAATCCTAAGGTCGAGGGTTCAAGCCCACTCTCAACAAGTTGTCACTGTCCCTCCCATTGCAGCTAACTGGGTTATCAAAGGCCGGCCATGTCTCTCGCTGTCTATGGTGTGAGGTTCATGTAAAAGAACCATTGCTGACTTTCGACAAGAGTAGCCGCATAGCTGTCAGCACGTTTCTCTCCTGTGGTGGCCTGGCGAGCTGTCTAGGGTGTACTCTGCTCATACCTGGAGTCGGCTGGGATGGGCACCAGCCTCCCCGCGACCCTAATTAGGATTAAGTGGTTACAGAAAATGATTGTAGACTATATAGTAACAGTTATGGAGAGGTTTTTTGAAAAGGAAAAATGGTAACTCTGAACTGGACCCGAGACAAAATTTGGACCCAGATGAAGGCCCAAGTGTGAATGAAGGTTAAAAGAAAGCAAAGAGCTCAAGAAAAGTCTCTGCTGCGAGGCAACACAGGGAAAGCTTTATATCATTTGGATTTACTTTCATCGGGGATGCAGAGACACCGACTCCATTGTGCTTTGTGTCTGATGAAAAGCTGTCCAGAAGTGCTATAGTCCCGAGCGAACTTCAACACCGTCTCTAAACGAAACACACTTCACTTCAAAACAATACATTTTTTCTTTGTGGTTATTTGATTCTTATTCAAGACCCTTTGACAGGGGTGAGTTAATATTGTTCGAGTTTTATAGACTCTCTGCTCAAAAAATGTTGAAATACACTCCTATAGGTGAGCAAAGGAATCATTTTGCCATAAACTCACTGTTTTCTCAGCAATTCAAGGTCGATTTTCTTTTTCTTTTTTTTTAATTAAAGCAGATTTTTCAGAGACCCATAGCATATGAATATATATATATATATATATATATATATATATATATATATATATATATATATATATATATATATATATATATATATATATATATATATATATATATAATAAAAGTGGGCGGCACGGTGGCGTAGTGGTTAGCACGTCCGCCTCACAGCAAGAAGGCCCGGGTTCGATTCCCGGCCTGGGCGTTTCTGTGTGGAGTTTGCATGTTCTCCCCGTGCTTGTGCGGGTTTCCTCCGGGTGCTCCGGTTTCCCCATAATCCAAAGGCGTGCACTGTAGGTTAATTGGCCGTTCTAAATTGACCGTAGTTTCTCTCCTGCAGCGGCACTGGAACCCAGTCGTATCGGCACTTGCCTTTCCATTGGATCCTTCCGGTGGCGCCGAGACAGGGGGGGACTTGCTGCTTGGGTAACAGCCTGTCCCTCATTACTCCCTACCCAGGCTCTGCGCACTGGGGAGTGTCACCAGTCGGTATACTGGCCAGAGCGCAGCCATAGTCCTTCGGGACTGACGGAGGCCTACGCTATATATATATATATATATATATATATATAAAATAAAAGTGGTATTTTAATTTGTTGTGGGGATAGGGATGTAGAATTTGGAGAATAATTTTGATGTCTGCTCTGCTGCTTCATTTCAATGTGATCCCTGCATTCCTGCTTGTTTGTCTGGTGGACCTTATTACTCCTGTATGAAGCAGTGCAGAAGGTAGTAGGAAAATAGTTCCTATCCTAAACTTCAAATTAAATAAATATAAAATTAAAGTAATAAAACCAAGACTTGAAGACAGTACCTGATAGTTTTTTATAAAATACAGTATAAGGATTTGAAATAGAAATACTGTAATATCAGTCTTCAAGCCAAAACTCAAACTATGTTTTAATTACGAAAATCTTCCTTTATAGATGCAGAACTAAGGAGCTGTTTTTCAGCAACTGTAAATACAGTACAGTCATGCTGTCGTTTATGTGGTATGTTGGTTATACGGAGCTACTTAAAAAGCAAGGCTACCATTGTCCAATCAGTTCAGCATAGGATTCACATGGGCGGGTTTTGTGTTGTAATGAAAGTCCTATAATTTACAAGTCATATTTTAAGATGATGAAAGGTTAAAAAAGGAAATATTAACCCCAGCTGTGCCCCATGTGAACCCTGAAATGCCAGCCATTTTTCTGCATAACCAAACATGTATTTTATATACAGGGATCCCTCACTTTCTGCGATTAATTGGGACTGAGATCCCCCTGCGACCTGCGAAGTAGGATCACCCCCCGACACTCCCCGACTGATGAATACAGTACATACATGTATATGTGAATATATAATCAATAAATACATGTTCAATGCTAAATATGCTTATAATAACAAACATTAAAAAATAATGCATAAATTGTAAATAAAATATAAATAAACACATACAGACAGGCATGTGCGTGTACCTCACAAAAATGTAACTAGTTTTGATGGGAGGTTTTGGGTTGTTTTTTGCTTGTTTATAGGGTTTTTTTAATGCAAAATTGGCCTTGTTTTTGCCATGTTTTCCTTAACTTTTTCCCATTTCTTCCTTAATTTCCTTATTTTTTAATTCAATGAATAATTAAAAAAAAAGTGATGCACTGAAGGCGCATGAATTGAAGCGCGAAGAACGAGGGATCCCTGTATTGGTTTTAGATGCTTAAATATTGGAGTAACATGAGTAAACTATATGTTATGAATAGCTCTTGTATTGTCCTTTTCAAAAACATTTTTTTGGGGGAAAAAGGGAAACGTCTGGTCACATGACCGGAAATCCATGATGGCCACCATGTTTTGGATCACTCAAACTTAGCTAACCAGGTGACTCTAGTATTATTCATCATTTTTGATGATTTTGTGATAGCAGGATTGTTGCTCAATATAAGAGGACCTGACAAAGGAAAACAGAATTGAAATATCTCTATTTGTCATTTAATTAGGTCCAAATGAGTTGACGTGTCCACCTATGAAAAAATTTAACTTTTGCCAAATTTAGATACTGGTATAAGTTTATACAGAATTAAGCAATATTTTGAATAATTAAACTTTTAAACAGTACTTATTATGTATTAGTTATAAAATATGCAACGTAATATTAGCTAAATACAATTTCAGGATTACAAACCACACACCACTGACCGTTTCCACTGATATTTTGGCCTAAACTCTGCTGATGGAGTCAGTAAACAGTGTAAGTAACCTCCACTTACTGAGCTACTGCATTATTTAAAAAAAAAAAAAAGTTTTGATGAAAATTGTAGTTACTGTATTTCTCTTCGTGATGCTGGTTTAGTCCTATTGCCCTGTATGGCGTTGTTTAGGGTCCCTCTCTAGCTGTGTGGTTCTCTCCAGAGCGCACGCGGACTCGGTGAAAGCGTGCTTTGTATTGTAAAACCTGCCCCGCCTATTTTTGTTCATTACTGTGACGGCTATTGGTTAAATTTTACTGTGAAAACCGGATGTTTATGTTCTTAACCAGTCAAATTGAGCACACAAACTGCCTCCTTGTATTTACATTCGTGTTAATGGTAATGGCTAACGTTCGAAAAGACGTGCATGGGAAAGCCGATGAGATCGGCTTTGGGCACTGTGAGGGTTAAGAAAATGCTATTAACATTTGCATTTTTATTCTCTGATAAAGAATTTCGTCATTTTAAATATGTATTCCCATTTCTTCAAGGGGACAGAAGTTATCTGTTCCTCAGAAGCCACAGTTTTCTGAGTGGAAATTTGATGTTCTCCTCGGTCTGCTGAAGGGTATGAACATTTTAAATCATGACTACATCATTCAGCCTGTCAGATTTCAGCAGGCATTTCACACACCATCACAGAAGTACCATCATGGTCTCTCTAGTGTTTTCTATTACAACAATTTAACTTTGTATTTATACTGTTTCTAATAATGAACATTGTCATAGAGCAGCTTGAAAGAAATACAGAAATTAATATAGTTTTTGTTATGTAAAAGAACCATTTCTGACGTTAGACAAGAGTAGCTGCAAAGCCACCAGCATGTTTCTGTCCCTTGCTAAAGGGTTGTGTCAGGAAGGGCATCCGATGTAAAAACCTATGCCAAATCAAACATGCGAATCAGATGACTTGCTGTGGCAACCCCTGAAAAAGGAGAAGAATATTTGTGGCACTGTGCAAGGACAGATAACCCACCTGACCATTAAAAGTGAGTCGAGTGCACTACTGCAGACCTTTACTCATCATAATACAATGTTAGAACAATTATTTAAAAGTATTACTCTATTCAAAGGACTATAGGTGTCTTCTATATTTTATATATATATCATGTATTATAGGTGATTTCTGTGCAAGGAGCAGATAACCCACAACTTAAAGATGATGTCACCCATGAAAACAAGGGGATTTGTCAGTCTGCCAATGTGCTGAGTAGTGATGAGGCAAGTGTCTCAGAAGGTTCTGAATCAGAACCAAACCAGACATCCTCTGATAGTAAGGACAATGAAGGTTAAATGCTCTGGTGTATTAAATTGATATCTGTAAGAGTTTTTGCATTAAAAAATAATTTTCATATCTGAACTAATTATATGGGGTAGTGGTGGTCTAGTGGTATAGCGCGCTGGATCACTGATCCTAAGGTTGGGGGTTCGATTCCCACTCTCCACAAGGTTGTCGTGTCGTGTGGTCTCCTCCTCCCCCCCCCCCCCCCCCCTTGTGCAGATAACTGGGTTATCCAAGGAGGGCCATGTCTCTCACTCTATGGTGAGAGGTTCATATAAAATGACCATTGCTGACTTTCGTAAAGAGTAGGCTGAAAAGCCGTCAGCATGTTTTTGTCCATTGGTGTTTTTTTGTCCAATGGTGTCAGGAAGGGCATCCGACGTAAAAACCTATGCCAAATCAAATGTGTGAATCAGATGATTCGCTGTGGTGACCCCTGAAGAAGGGGAAAAGCCGAAAGGAAATCTCTCATCTGAACTAATTGTTTAAAAATGTAATATTGGTTGTCTGGTTCATGCACGGAAATCTTTTCTGTGCCTCTGAGGTTGTTATATATTTGCTATGAAAATTCCAGATTGGGACAAAAAAAGATTTCACAAGTTTTGTTAATTAAAAAATAATAATAATTTTAGGGAAAAAAAACTCATCTTGTTTTGTTTTCTCAAAAGGAATATTTTGTGGGTTGTCTTGTTCTTACATGGTGCCATTGATATAAGAATTTATAAATGCATCTCCATTGATTGAGCCAGTGGTGACTTTGGCCAGGAAGAAACTTTGAGAGGAACCAGCCTCAAATAGAATCCTGTCAATGAGATTTAAATTACATATACTGTAAGTAATTTGCATCAATAACTGTGTATGTAAACAAATTTATGATGGGATACCACTGACAAACCAAGGATGATGTCACAGTGTCAGAATAATAATAAAAAAAAATTAAAACAACTTAAAACAAAAAATGAACAACAAAACAAATGAACAGGTGTCAATACTGTATATGTGACAGAACTGTATGAAATTAAGTGAACAAGATGAAATTTGCAAATTAAAAAGAAAATATAATGCGGCATCAAAATCTAAACGGTAGCAAATGAAAATACATTGAGAGAAAGAGAAGAAATTATGAGTAATGTATAAAAGTAATCTTCAGTGATCAATCACAATCAGAGTTGGCTGAAGAGATGATGCTCAAACATGTCAGCTGCCGTTATAAAGAAACATTAAGATGTCTGCCTGAAGAAAATTAAATGTCCCTCCTCAATGGAGCAGAATGCTTATGATATTAAGTTCTGTCACAATATCTAAACATTCAGTTAATGGATACACCAGCAAACTTCAGGAGTAAGTTTTTGATGTCAGGAGTAACATCCAGATTCCAGGTGCTAGGAAAATGTTTTCCCACAAGGTGTGCACCATGGCAATTTACACTGTCTCAACCATGTTCTGAGAAGGTTATGTTCCTGGATAACTCTGGAACCATCATATAAACTGCTCAAAAATGAAGGGAACATTAACTTATATACTATGATGGGAATTCTTTAGTGTTTTGAGCAGTTTAAGTACTCAGTGAAGTAATGATTAATTTTATTTCATTGTGGTACACACAGCAAATTAAAAATACCAAAGACCAACGTTCCCTCGAATTTTCTACGTGTCTGAGCAAACACATCAACACCTTGAGTGGTCCCTTGGACCACTGTGAGCAACATCAGACGTGTGCACTGTGGTCGGGCCAGTATCGCATCCATCCAAGTAGCATGATTTATAAAAACAATCAAATTACAGCATTTATATTTCTATTAAAATTCTTTTAATTTAGTGCTTTACCAAGTTTACAATGCAAAAGAAAACATACTTGTTAACCTGGGGACTATGATAACATTCAAAGTATAAATGTTTGCTTTTAACTACAGCAAAACAAATTGCCAGCCAAGCCAACTATGAACTCAATTTTCATTGTGAAGCTCTGACTTGTAATACAAGTACGAGTTTGAAATGTCAGTGGGTGAAGCTCTTTCTGGGTGAGAAGGTCCTACTGTGGTCTGGTAGGGAGTTTTGCTGTCCATTGGTTGAGAGAGAGTCCTACTGTCCACTGGGAGAGAGGGTCCTACTGTGGTCTGGAAGAGAGTTCTGCTGTCCACTGGGAGACAGGGTCCTACTGTTGTCTGGGAGACAGTCCTGTAACTCTTTTGTCTGCAAAATAAACAATCACACATTTGTTAACTACGACTCAGAAACTACAGTATTTAATGATCAACATCCACAAATTAGAATTCTAAATAAATGACACGAGATGAGCGCAAATCTGATTGAAAAATTACTACTCACCTTAATATTCCCGTCTGTTTTTCTCATCTCTTCAGTGTTTGTACATGTTGTTCAGGGTGACGGCCTCATCTGCTTGCAGCTTTGACTTTATGCGCATCAGTTGATCCAAATGTTTACGGGTGAAAAAATATCACCCAGTTTCACGTTTTTCTTCTTCTGTTTGCACAAACTCAGACAGTCATTCCATCTTAAAATAACTGCATTTCTTTTTAACTTTGGCTTTGTGAGGGGATGTGTCAATTCCCGTTCGTTTTGCCATTGTAGAGTTAAACAAGAGCAGCGTATCTCACGTGTCTTCTTCTGTTTACATTACTCACCATTTGGCGAGCGGCGGATACGGATGTTGTTATTGTCAATCACGTCGATTCGGTGCATCAGTACGTATGTGAATCGCATCATTGGCTGGAGCACCTAGACGCCCCCTCACTCATTGAATCACATTCCAAAATAGCACAGACTGAATAGTTATGTGTTTATTTTATTTTCACTTCAGGTGGGATTTCTATTTTTTGTGTGCAGCGCAAAATGTCTGTGCGCGGAGACGGTAACACCAGTGCGCAATTGCGCACGCGCGCAGCTTAGAGGGAACATAGCCAGAGACTATAATGTAAAAACTCAACCATGATACTGGACATGTAGTCTAACAAGAACCAAAATAAGGAGCTCTAAAAGTAATCATAAAGATCATGTTTCTGCATTACGTACATAAGAAACATGGGGTACACCATGAAGAGCTTGTTAAACCATCACAGGGCCAACACACAAACAACCATTCACACTCACACCTAGGGGTAATTTGGAACAGCCATTTAGCCTAATGCACATGTCTTTGAATTGTAGGAAGAAATCCAGGGCACTCTAATTTGCTTGTACAGTTGAAAGACATGCACATTAGGCTAATTGTTTGCTCAAAATTGCTGATGTGTGTGTGTGTGCGCACATTGGCCATGCAGTAGTCTGGTGAGCTGTTCAAGGTGAACTCCTTTGCAATAGTCAGGTGAGATAGGCTCCAGCCTCCCTGTGACCGTAGTAGGATTAAGTGATTTGAAAAATTAATGGATAGATTGGTATGTTATGAATGGATATTACTTTGTATATTGTATTGCATAATGATGGACTACAATCAAAAGGGAAAGAAAGTACATTTTGTTGACCCTGGATGCTTATTCATTGTAATAATTAATATTTGTATTGTTTTATATGTTTTATAAAATGATTGTTGGTATACAGATATTTATTCCTCTAATCTGGACCCGCAGTGGCATATTCACACAATTTGCATTAAAAAAGTTTGTGAATTTTTGATTCAGGTTTGTCTTTTTTTCTTAATTCTTTTACAGTACTTTGCTGATATCTGTCTCTGCCGACAGTCGGCCCTGAACATCTTGCCATATCATCTAAGTGCAATACACGCAGCGGCAATTTGGTACAGCTAGTTAGCCTAATGTACCTGTACATGTTTTTGAACTGTGGGAAGAAACTGAGGTACCCCAGGGAAACCCTGCAATCTCAGGGAGAACCCAGGACCTTCTTGCTGGACATGCCTCTGGTTGACTTTCTTACCCAATTTAGGAGTCCACAGGACAAACAAGCATGGTCACAAAAACATGCACAGTTACCTATGTATTGTGTGGATTGTTTTGATATTTTGTATTCAGAATGAAATATAATTTTTGAACATGGGTAAAAAAAAAAGTGCTTTTTAAATTTATTTTTTCAATAAGAAATACTGTAAAATGTATAAAATCCTCGTTTTCTGTTTTATTCAGCAAAAATACATTTTTCTGAGTAGGCGCGCTCTCCAATGATCATTATAACAATGTGACCAGCAATTAATGAGTTACCTCGCTTGTGCGAGCCTAAACACAAACTGTTTCATTTTGGAGATGGATTGATTGCCCCCTAGCAAAGCATTAATCTGTGAGTGAAAAAAAAGGGATAAATGTGCACTGCAATAGTCTTGAAACTTTGAGTTCTGACCTTGAACCAGTCTAGTCATGGCTTGTATTGGTCTTGAGTTTACTAAAAATCAACATGACACTAGTCATTTTATTTTTATAAGATGTTTTTCTTTTTAGATTGATCCTCTATACCAGTTACTTCTACACCCTGATTTTTTCCAGAAGGTTTCAATGGCTCTCTTGGCTCACATAATGCCAATGGTGTACTTTCACAGAGAGTCATTAAAACATAAGTACAGTGGACCATCGGACTCCGAACACTCTAGAAACCGAACAAATGGAAATCCGAGCAAAAAAGTTGCGACTTTTATTGTCCCGGAAACTGCATAAAAACCGGAAGTCGAACTCAAGAAATGCGCAAGAAAAAACAAGACCGAGAGGGAGCTGGAAGTCCGGAAGTTGTTGATACTATGTAAGGACTGTTTGGGCTTTTACACCGAAGCCTAGTGGCTCATCAGGCCGGTGTTTTATGTCTCACCCTAATAAAGCTGTCCTGGGGAAATCCGGAAGTTGTTGATACAGTGCTAAAGCTAACGCTAAAGCATGAAAGCTATCTAATCACTAACACCATATACCACCTCCAGTGACAAATACGATTTAGAGTACCAAACAGAAAACCCACAGATCAGCTTATAGGCATAACCGCCTAAATGAGGCTGAAGAGGATGTATGTAAGCTAAGCTAAAGCACTTAACTTCCGTAAGGTTTTGAAAAGAAGGCAGAAACAAGCCACGTTAGAAATGTTTTTCAAGGAAAGAAAGTCATCCATGCAAAGCGGTAGCAAGAGGAAAAAACACCTTTGGCTGATTTACCTGAAGATGTTATTGGAAGGGAAACCGCCACCTTCTTCTCCCTCTCTGTTATGGAAGGGAAATCTCTGCTTGTCTAGCTCTCTAACGTTTACATATGCCAACTGCTCACCACAACAAAGGTTAAAATTCTTGTCTTTATTGTTCTTATACTTTAACTTTTATGTGGTTTTCATTTTAGTGTGTTATGGTCTCAGAAAAGAGTTGCGCATTGAAATGCGTGTTGGAGAGGGGCGTGGCTCTAACACGCTCATCTATGACAATGGGTTGTGCTTTATTGTTCACAGGTTTCTAGTGCTCTAGTGATCTAGTGGCTTCCCTGTGCACAATAACGCACAGCCGTTTTCATTGATGAAACGGGGCAATCGTAGTCACTGAGACATTTGGAGAAACACGGAAATCAAACTAAAGCTTGAACTACTTGAGCACAGAGCTGAGAGATCAAAAGGGACAATCTTCTAGCACTGGGAAGAGCTCTGCTAGTGTGTATAGCCTGTGATTAAATGGAAATAATTAAATGTGTGTGTATTTAGCACTCCATCCCATGTGTTCGAGCCACGCCCCTCTCCAAAGTGCATTTCAACAAGTCACTCTTTTCTGAGAGACCATAACACTAAAATTAAAAACCACAGAAAAAAGTCTCACACAACACAGAAACATAACATAGTGTACTGTATTCAATAATTTTTTCAATTAATTTGCGGACCTATCGTATGAGTTATGGTACCGTTAACTTCTGTTCAAAAGACGACGGAACGGATTAAGACCATTTACATTATTTGTGGATTGGGAATCCGAACAAATCGGAATCCGAGCAGCTGTCTGGAATGGATTAAGTTCGAGTACCGAGGCTCCACTGTACCTACATTCTCTGAAATGACCAAACTGGTGTCTTAGGTGACGTCAAACAATTCAACTCAAAGCACCAATTTTGAATGGTATCTTTCTTAAAAGAAAAAGAACAACCTAAAGGATGACTAAAATCACTTTTAGAAAAGTGTACCTAACATGAGACTACACTTATTTTTTGAGTCAATTATTTATTAGTCTGAAAAAATACTTTATTAAGGGGCAGGGAGCATAAATCAATGAATTCTGTGACTGTTTGTTTTTCCCACGGACTCCACAATTGTAAACTGAATGCCATCTATAAATCCATGAATACTACATTATAATGCAGAATAATTTTTATTTAAATTCATATTTGTTTACAGGTAGCCATCAACAAATTTAAATATCTTTTAATTTAAGCACCGCCTCATCCAAATCACATTCAAGCATCAGTGCTAACAACAGGACTAATATACTGAGCTGTCCATTTATCTCTGTGTAATTTACAGCTAATGCACACTTATATTTGTTTTAAAGATTTATTTCACATATTTTATTCAGATACATTAACAGTAATTATGAACAGAAAATCATTATGTTCACTGCCTAACCAAGTGCCATTTCACAAATATTTCTTGCAGTGCTCTCCACAAATACTGATGCCCTTAGATTAGGTAAAATTGTTCTTAAATCGAGGGCACTGGTATATTTGATTAATAGTAATTTATTTATTTTCTTGAGAAATTTGTTTTTCTCTTTTAAGGTTTCCCATTCCAGCCCCAGATATATTAAAGAAAGATGAAATACAGTGTTATCTCTTGAAAATAAAATGTAATCGTTATTATGAACAAATACATTACCAAAACAAGATGTACAACAGGTGAAGAAGAGATACTGAAGCCCATGAGCTGGAGTGGATATATTTATCCAAAATTACTGATAAAACTGATAGTAAGAGATAAAACATAGACAGAATCTTTACGAGTGAATAGAGAGATTTAAAATAAATGTTGGTAAAATAAATGTTTTGGTGTAAGATAAATCTACATACCGTCTTTATGGTGGTAGTAAAGTGGTGCAATATATAATTTTCACTTTTTGTAATCACTATTATTAATCATTGGTATAGAATATAATGGAAAGTCATAATATACGATGATATCGCTACTCTTAAAAGTTGTTCTTTTTCTCTCTAGCAGTAGCCCTGAAAAATACAAATTGACAAAGAGCAAATATTTACCATAACAAGACTCAAAAATATGAAATGTACTTCCTTAAAATATGTCCTTAATTTGACACAAACAATACAATGCAAAGAAGAAGAATAAGTAGCATTTTCTAATAGTTCCAGGATTTTTGCAGTTTTCCATGGTTACCACCAGATTTTCTCCTGCCACCTCTCAAAAAAAAATACATATATAATAATAATAAATTCTTCCTAGGTTGAATTAGTTCATTTTCATTTGTATTTATTTTGTCTACATTTTTTTCAAGGCCTGTTTTTTTTTTTGTTTTTTGTTTTTTTCTCCCCTTTTCCAAATTGCATGGTGGTAGTTTTTGTCTAAATCAATGGCTATTTTAACCACACTCTTCTTACTCTTTCTGCTATAAATAACAAGATGAGGGATTTCAGGAGTACATTAAATGTACAGTATCTCTAAGGACCTTTACATAGTAATGTTAAGTTTGGTATTCCACAAGGTTCTGCATGGGCTTCCTTTTTTTTTCCTCAATACATGTTCCATTTGGTTAATATTATTTGTGAACATCATATCAGCTTCTACTGAAATGCTGATAAATACACAATTGTATACTTCAGCAAAGCCAGATAAGTAATACTGTACTAGTTTAATAAAGTTGAGAAATGTGTAAAGAACCTGACACTGGATGCTTATTAACTTCCACTTTTTAAATTCTGATAAGTATTTGTATTCTAATCATCTATAGCTTGAAATAAGATTTCTGCTTATTCAAAAGTTGGATTCCTTGAGTCAAGCCAATTTGAATACAGCTCCCTAATTCAATTTCCATCATAATGGACTTTTTTGCAAAAAAAAAAAAAAGGCAAACCACCAAAATGAGGTTTTCAGACACCAAATTGGACAAAAAGGAATCAGATGAATTTTTGAAAGTATTTTAAGCATGAGCTCATATTTCAGGAATGGTTTAATAAGTTGACTCTAAATTTGGTGTACTGACTCAGGACTTGGCTCAGGAACTGCTACATTTTACCACTAGGGTGCACTTTTTAATATGGGTTTTTATTTATTTATTTATTTATTTATTTATTTATTTATTTTTGCTACATACTCATGATTGTTATTTAAACTTATGCCTTTGTGGATGCTGATGTGTGCACCAAACAGGAAGTGATGTCATAACTGAGGGATGAACAAAAAAATCTGCCTCTTTTCACTAAAATTTGCACATGATACCTGTCAGATTTTCTAAAACTTTCATCCATCATAGGTAGTCATTTCGACGGACAAGTAGCCAAAATAGAAACCTTTGAAAAAATTATAACCAAACTTGGTGGATTGATGCCAGAAGGTAAATTATGAAAAGATTATGCATTTTTCCATTTAGGGGTGCTACAAAAAGAAAAAAACAGGCACAGTACTTGCATTACTCCATATAAGCCTGGTTTAAATGCAATATTCTGATTGTTATTTAAAGTGATATCTTTGTGGATGATGAGAACTATACATCGTGACATTTCCCATTTTGAGAATCATGTTTGGTGGTGAAGTCAGCATGATGAGGTTATAACTCGGTGATGGATTGAAAATATCACAAATAGATTTGGTACATGGACTTCAGATGCCCATTCTGAAGAAACACAAAAATTCTGTTACTTTTGATCACTGGTAGCACTGCTATTGCCATAAGTATTCACAAATTGTAGGCCTACAAATGAGTGTCTTCCTATTTTTGTCTTGACAATCCTACCCTTGTTTTACACAATGCTACATGTGGTTAGTAACATGACATTTACTTGACGTATCCAATCTGATTACATATATATATTTGGGAAAGCAAAATGAATAGGTAATTACATGACTGTATTGTGTACAAATATTGAAAAAATGTGTTTTGAAAAACTTGGAATAGCTGATGTTCTTCACCATGAGAAAGTATTAGCTTAGAATTGATGGGCTAAATTAGATTTTTAGAATTTGGCTGCATTGTTACACTTTTAATAATTTCTGCATTTATGGTAATGTCGAGTATAACTTCACAAGATGTTTCATATTACTAATTTTTAAGGCAGTTGGTGGGTTAATCCAGATATTTTCACTCTAAAATGATATACAGTACAGTATAGCCAATAATAACAGACCTCACTAAACAATGAAAAGAAAAATCTGAAAAGTCAATAAACCTGCATAATATGCTTATGACTTGTCAGAGCTATGATACAAACATTACCCTCAGATTATTACATCCATTAAATAAAATCAGCAGCAGAGGCCAAACAAAACCTATGGTTTTATCTAAAATAAAGAAAAAACAAACTGATAATACACACACACGCACATTTTAAACTCTGTTCAGATGACAGACAAAAGAAACTATATTTTTTGGTATAGTAAATAAATATTTCTGTATTTTTATTAAAATCCTAATTCTTCTATATGCTAAATCCCAAAGCTAACATATGCCACCCTGTCATAACTACTTAATCTATCTGACTGCCATATTGGACATGACCACCACCAAGATGTTTAGAAATAATTTAACACAAGCACAGTGTTTTATCAGGTTTTCAACAAACTTATTACATATCGTAAATTTGCTACCACAGTTTACAGCCAAGCCATAAGCCCAAACAGATCAAGTTACCAGGTTTGATTCTGTTATCCTGCTTCTCTGCTTGGCTGCCTTGTTGCTGATTACTGCTGTATTTAAGTTTGATGTTACAATACAATAAAAGGAGAAATAACCAATGGGGTGTGATATACTTAATTTATGTTATTTATCTTTTCTAAACACTAATAACACCCTAAAAAACATTACCACTGAATGTCATTCATACATAAGGGCAATTTAGCTTAAACAATCACCCACTTTTTGAGAGGTGGGAGAAAACTGCAGAGCCCATAGAAAACCCAGCCAGATGTAGAAGAACATGCAAAGACATGCCATGTTTGGTCTCGGTCTCAGAATCAGACTCAGAACCCAGTTTTATCGGGGTAATTTATTTTGAGTATTTCCTCATCTTGATAAATTTACGGAGTTCATATTGTAGTCTCGTTTTCTCATTAGTCTTGAGAGCCAAATCAGTTACAGTTGGCCCTCTACTTACGAAAACCTCTGAATATGAAAAATCCAGGTAACAAAAAAGGCACTGGACCGGATTAATTTCGTAAGTAGACGGCCGACTGTATTTTGTGTCTTCTGTTTATCAGGGTAACAATATACACTGAGCATAATATCACTTGGTACTAGATTTTTAGTATTGAGACATAATGTGTTATTGCAACACACACACATTTGAAATATACAATGGGGATTCCACATTTGGGATTTGAATTCATCCCTACAGACTTAACACATCATCAACTCAAGCAAATAAGAAAATAGTAGCAGAAACAAGTAATAGTGCATCAGGATACACAATAACACATTTATATTTTATTTTATTTTACTTTACTTTTAGAGGATACTCACTCTCGTAACTCTCATAGAGGGACCCTTAGAATGACAGCTGCTAAACCACACTCCAGTTTCCATTCATTTCTGGGGAATATGATACACTGATGTTTACCAATTGTTTGAAAATCAGCAAAAGTCATCCAGTTAATCATTCTTTTTTCGATATTTAAATTTTTAATTTATAGAATTGATCTAAAGAATAAGGGTTACATACCATTTCCAACACTATTGCCAACACAAGAAACTATGAAAGATAAAAACAAGCAAAAGCTATTGTCAAATTATACATGAAAATTTAGTCTCTGAACATTTATTCTTAATGGTTTAATTGATATATGAATGATATTAATGATAATATGAATGTAATTAATTCATAATGGTTGTGTTAAAGATGCCTAACCATTAAGTGTTTGTAGTTTAGTGCTTCAGATGGCTGCACTGTATTGCTGAGGCCTACAGGCTTTAAAACACAATCATAAAATTCTTCTGATTTTCAACTATTGAAGATTTTATATGATCAAAACAAATTATATCTACACACACATTTTTACATTGTATTAGAATGATCAGTGTGACACTGTTCTACTGCCTTTAATTAACTGTGAATGTCTTATGTCTCATTTCAATACAACCAGGATTAAGCGGTTCAGAAAATGAATGAATGAATGAATGAATGAACTTTCGGGTTCAAATGTGCATAATTTTAGTTGTAAGAAATGGGTAGGCTACATATGTACGTTGTATATAAAGTCATTTTATTTATGTCACTGTACTAAACCTGCAAGTCCCTGAAACAAAATGTATAATGTTAAATCATTCATCTGTATAAAAGTTATGATGTGTTCAGTTTCTCTAACTTTGTTATTAAACAACCACAGAAAAGAGAATCTCACCAGAGAACCGTCTTCTGGGGCAGAATAAGACTTTGGATCTTTGGGGTGTGAGTGGCACAACCACCACACTATAGGTGTCACCACACAGTACACTGTCCATATCACATGAGTTGACACCCAGCTGTGGCATACATGTGTAGTTGGCTCTGTTGCCGTAAAGTTCAGCTGAGTACCTGCTGACACTACCTGAGCTTCTCCAGTGTACTCGAAGTGTGCTATTGACCATTCGGTACACCCTCACACCAGAGGGACAACAAGTGCCTTAAAATCAAACACAGAAAGCTGAATAAATAGCCATTCAATTTCAATAACATTGGACCCAATATTACATATTCCTTATAAAACAGAGGTAATCTGTTCTGTTTCAAGTTTTGCCAACATGAGAAAGTTGACAAAAATGAGTCAGAAGACAGTGTAGTAAGATTATTTCATGTATATAATTAAAGGGTGTTAAATGATCTACATTACAACTGTGTTCCACTAGGATTTAAACATTTGCGAGAGGTGATGCCCAATTACTCATCAAAATACAAGGTGTTGGGCACTGAACCATACTCTGTTTATTCCATAATTTTTGCCGAGGGTTGTAGATATCCGTCAAAAAACACCCCTAAACTGTCTATGGGGTTGATGTTCTCATCTTAGAAGCCATAAGCTTCTATTCCTACACTCAGAAACTGTGAAAAATGACCTTCCAGTGATGATGATATAAATGTTCGTACTGAAATTTTTGTGGCCGGCTGGTAAGGTGCTGGATTACTGATCCTAAGGTTGGGGGGGTTCAAGCCCCACTGTCATCAGTTATCACGACTGTCCTCCCAGTGCAGCTAACTGGGTTGGCCATGTCTCTCACTGTCTATGGTGAGAGAGATGTAAAGCACCATTGCTGACTTTCGTCAAGAGTAGGCTGCATAGCTGTCCGCGTGTTTCTGCCTTGCGATGGCCTGGAAAGCTGTCCAGGGTGTACTCTGCCCTCCCCAGAGTCTGCTGAGATGGGCACTAGTTTCCCCTTGACTCTGATTAGGATTAAGCAGTTCAGAAAATTTAATGAATGAATGAGTATTTTTTTCTGAGAAATGAAGTCCATCCAAGAAAAAAAAAAAATCAAGAAGAAAGTTATTTTTATGACCATTTTGAGTCTGGAAGCAAATTCACAAATGCTGATTCTCCAGACGTTCAGCTAACCGAAAAATGGGCGTCATATATTCTCCAAACTGTTGCCATGTAATATTTTATGGAACCACGAATTCAGTATCACTATATTCATCTTCTGGGTTTTTTTTTTTTTTTTTCAGACTGTGCCAGTCAACAATATAGTAAGTTCCCATGGTTTTGGACGATTTCAATGATGATTATCAAATGTGTTGGATAAGACCATCAGAGCATTTAACATGACAGTGAGCAAGATGCAATCCAGATAGTGAAATGTAACTTACTGGATGAAAAACCGTGATAATTGCAAAAGGAACTGCGCCCCGTAATACTTATGGCTTCCATTGAGACGTTGTAACTAGTGCCACATGTGATGCATCCCATCAAGCAGTGTGTGTCCATGGTATGGCACTTCGCATGACCTCGTGGTGATGAAAGTGAAGTGATATAGGACCAGCCTCCCTTGGAAGATGACCATGTTACATTGGTGATGGACTGTGTCACCTGTTCCACATTGAGTGTATCAGGACAGCAGGGCCCTAAAGAGAGTAAGTTGACTTCAGTTATACAACATAGAGTACACTTGACACAACAATCTGTTTCAACTCACAAGGAGACACAGTAGTAATGTTTATTCAGTGGTCACACTGTTGCACAACTAATTAAAAACTCAGAACTAATCTCAGGATTACCAGTGAAATCTGTACTCTTAAATAAGGTTAATTATTTATTACTCTTCTTCTTCTTTTCCTTTCGGCTTTTCCCTTCAGGGGTCGCCACAGCGAATCATCTACCTCCATCTCACCCTATCCTTTGCATCTTCTTCTCTTACACCAACGACCTTCATGTCCTCCTTCACCACATCCATGAATCGTCTCTTTGGTCTTCCTCTAGGCCTTCTGCCTGGTAGTTCCAGCCTCAGCATCCTATTACCAATATACTCACTATCCCTCCTCTGTACATGTCCAAACCATCTCAATCTAAATTATTTATTACATTTTAATAATGTAGTTTCCCCCCCGTTTATGATGAACCATATTGTCATTGTGTGTGCTGGTAATTTAATAATAATTTACCACTAATCTGACCTGTAAATTAATCAACTCCGGAATAAGCAACTGTTTTTATATCTACTGATTTACATTATTTATTTGTGTTTTTTCTATATAATGCTAGTCCCTATTTATAATTTGGCTATAATCAAACAGGAATCTTAGAAGTTCACTAATACGCTGCTAATAATATTAATTATACAGCAGTTCACTGAGAAGCATCTGTTATTATGCAGGTAACTTGTCTAACATGAAGCTAATTGTTGATTCCTCATTCAGAATAGATACCTGTTTCCAAAGTTCTGCTATAGCTGGGCAAGCTTTGTCCCACAGTGGTGGTGGCATGTACGCTGACCTCGTACGTTTCTCCACAAGGTAGGTTGGTAAGATGACAAGAAGTATTCGTAGATGAACAAGTAAAGGTACTGGAACTGCCCAAAGCTATTGAAGTGTAGTTGGCTTGTTTGTTGTTAGTCCTCCATAATACCTGCACAGCAGAGCTGTTCACCTGAGTGAGGTTTATAATCTCAGGTGCACATGGTGCTGAGAGACAAAACATTGTGTTAGATTACTGTGCTATTCAAGTTGCCAGTACAGAGACTGCAAGAGACACCAGTAATGCAACAGATACTTATAGTGACGTTGTGTAGTGTTTTTTTGTGGTACAATAGTATGAGTGATAGAATCCATTCTCAATATATAATAATTAGCCACAAAATTACATCATCTGCCTAAAATATTGTGACGGTCCCACTTGTGTTACCAAAAATGGCTCTTGCCTGACAAGCTATAGCCTCCTTTTAGTGGGGTGCTGTGGTATCTGTTACCAAGATCTTAGCAGCAAATCAGTCAGTCCTCCATGGATCAAACCCGTTTACCAAATTCCAGATTTTAAAAATTGAATATGAATTTAGACTGTTTCCTGTTTACCTTTTGTGCCTTGCATCTGATAAACTATTTGCCTGGTCACCTGAATCACGTCTGTTTCATGACCATGAAATTGAACCATGTTTTTTTAATATTCCTGCAATCTTTTCACTAAAGTGAATTTAATATGAATTTTGCATCTACTCTCATCTCTGCTGTTTGACAGTGCGACAAATGAGTTATTCATTCATTCATTTTCTGAACTGCTCAATACTAATTAGGGTCAGGAGGCTGGTGCCCATCTCAGCCGATTCTAGGCTAGAGCAGAGTACACCCTAGAGAGCTCGTCAGGTCATCACAGGGCAGAAACAGCCTGACAGCTATCCAGTCTACTCTTGATGAAAGTGAGAAATATTTATTTTACATGCCTCTCACCAGAGACACTGGCTGGAGAGCAGTGACAACTCGGTGATTGTCGGGCTTGAACCTCTGACCATGGGATGAGTAATCTAGCACTTTACCACGGCCTCCACTGCCCACAGATGAGTTATTTCTTGCCAATTCATTAGCTTTGAAAATTATATAATATAATTACATATATATATATATATATATATATATATAATAAAAAATTATATAATATAATATACACACACACACACATACATATATATTGTATGGATATTATATTATATTATGTGTGTGTGTGTATATCTTCTTTTCCTTTCAGCTTTTCCCTTCAGGGGTCGCCACAGCGAATCATCTGCCTCCATCTCACCCTATCCTTTGCATCTTCTTCTCTTACACCAACGACCTTCATGTCCTCCTTCACCACATCCATGAATCGTCTCTTTGGTCTTCCTCGAGGCCTTCTGCCTCGTAGTTCCAGCCTTAGCATCCTATTACCAATATACTCACTATCCCTCCTCTGTACATGTCCAAACCATCTCAATCTAGCCTCTTTGACTTTGTCTCCAAAACGTCTTACATGTGCTGTCCCTCTGATGTGCTCATTCCTGATCCTATCTATCCTCGTTACTCCCAAAGAGAATCTCAACATATTCATCTCTGCTACCTCCAGCTCTGCCTCCTGTCTTTTCCCCAGGGACACTGTTTCTAAACCATACAACATCACTGGCCTCAACACCGTCTTGTACACTTTTCCTTTCATTCTTGCCGATACCTTCCTATCGCACATCACACCGACACTTTTCTACAACCATTCCAACCTGCCTGCACACGCTTCTTCACCTCTTTTCCACACTCTCCATTGCTCTGAATTGTTGAGCCCACGTACTTAAAATCCTCCACCTTCCTTATCTCTGATCCCTGTAACCTCACCGTTTCTCTTGGGTCCCTGTCATTCATGCACATGTATTCTGTCTTACTGAGGCTAACCTTCATTCCTCTCCTTTCCAGGGCATACCTCCACCTCTCTAGATTTTCCTGCACTTGTTCTCTGCTCTCACTACAGATCACAATGTCATCTGCAAACATCATAGTCCATGGGGAATCTTGTCTAACCTCGTCTGTCAGCCTGTCCATCACGAGCAAACAAGAAGGGGCTGAGAGCTGACCCTTGATGCAGTCCCACCTCCACCTTGAACTCTTGTGTCACACCGACAGTACACCTCACCATTGTCTTACATCTCTCATACATGTCCTGCACCACTCTAACATACTTCTCTGCCACTCCAGACTTCTTCATGCAATACCACAGTTCCTCTCTCGGCACCCTGTCATATGCTTTCTCCAGATCCACAAAGGCACAATGCAGCTCCTTCTGACCTTCTCTGTACTTCTCTATTAACATCCTCAAGGCAAACACTGCATCTGTGGTGCTCTTTCTTGGCATGAAGCCAAACTGTTGTTCACAAATGCTGACCTCTGCCCTTAGTCTAGCTTCCACTATTCTTTCCCATAACTTCATCGTATGGCTCATCAACTTTATCCCTCTGTAGTTGCCACAACTCCGCACGTCTCCCTTGTTCTTAAAAATGGGCTCTATCACACTTCCCCTCCATTCCTCTGGCATCCTCTCACTCTCTAAGACCTTGTTGAATGTTCTTGTCAGAAAATCTACTGCTACCTCTCCTAGACACTTCCATACCTCCACCGGTATGTCATCATCTGCCTTTCCATTCTTCATCCTCTTCAATGCCCTCCTCACTTCACCCTTACTAATCTTTGCTACTTCCTGGTCCTCAACGGTCACCTCTTCTACTCTTTTTTTTTTTCTCTCTCTCTCATTTTCCTCATTCAACAGCTCTTCAAAGTACTCTTTCCATCTTCCCAGCATACGTCTGTCATCAGTCAATACATTTCCCTCTGTCCTTTAACAATCTAACTTATATATATATAGGATTTTCTGAGTCGATCCTTCCGTAGGAGAGTGCTCAATACTTTTTGGTAGAGCAAATAACAATAATTATTATTTATATATCATATAATATAATAATATATATAATAATTCTTGTTTTATATATATATATATATGTATATATATATATATATGTATATATATATATATATATATATATATATATATATATATATATATATATATATATATATATATATATATATATATATATATATATATATATATATATATATATATATATATATATATATATATATATATATATATATATATATATATAAAATGTGTGTGTGTATGTATGTATGTATGTATGTATGTATGTATAGAGTACCTGTTTCCTGTGTGTTTGGAGTGCATGTGTTGTTGCAGCCCCGTATCTCACTGCAGGGTCTGATTACAACACTGTACAGGCTGTTGCAGGCGAGGTCAGACAGGGCACATATAGGCATGGTGTCTCTGCAGTGCAGTTTCTCTGATCCCCCTATTGCAACTGTCTCATATTGCTCAGCTCCACGCACTAATGGCCATGTGACCTCCAGTGTCTCAGTTGAAACAAGAGAAATGGAAACATTCTGTGGACAGCAAGGGACTAGAAAGAAAGGATTTAAATGAATAGATGCTACAGAGCAAGCCAGGCATTTTTTTTGTGTGAAATGAATTAAAAACTTATTTATAAAGGCTTTTGATTTCCTTAATGCTGTTAAATGCGAGAGCTGGGAAAATATGCACTGGTAATCTGGAAGCTTTAGAGACAGTGCTCATTATTTTTCAGTCTAATGTAGAAAACAGGCATGTCTTTGCTGAGATTTGATGACTGGAACATCTCTTTTTATAACCTAACAACAATAATAATAATAATATAAATCAATTATCCTACTTATTGCTTTGAACTACTTGATTTTATTCTCCTGTAATGTCATTCGTAGCTTATTAGAAACGCATCTCGAAATGAAAATGAAATGAATCTTATGCCCAAAAAAAAAAAAAAAAAATACACTGTAAACAAATTTTAAACACTTATTTATGTTAAGGATATGACTCATCATCAATTTAGACCTTTACACCATATTTTTTCCAATAGGCTACATACTTTTTAGTGATTAAGATGCTCCACACCAAAAGAAATACAAAACTGGATTGATTTTTTTTTAAGAAAACACACAAAATATTTGATACCGACTGTAAATAGTTTAGGCTACAGATTAAACTGAATAAATCATTTATTGCAATAACTTCAAAGATTTTGTGTGATCAGTTACTTGTCTTATTTATGCTTCGATCGCAGTGAATTTAGAGTGTTAAAGCTCAGATTTACGATGCCATAATCCATGTAACTTCACTGATTGAAAACTTGCACTTCACGCCATTCAAAAATTTCACAATTCCAGTTCAAAAGTAGTCGCAAAGTCCAAGATGTTGAAGGTATTAACAGAATCTGCACAACCAACTGGACCCATCCAGACACTGTATTGTACAGGGAAGATGTGAGATTTACTCTAATTTGCTGTCATCCCCAGCCTTTTGAAGAGCTTTTCTCCGGCCTGATGTAACAAAGTTCAAGTTTTTGAACAAAGAATTCAGAGCTATATGTGTAGAAAAATATGGTCAGACCTGTAATCGAAAGAACACCATCTCAAATGTGACGCGACATTTTGTGGGTTTTTTCCTGGAAAATGAATCTGAGCACGTGAAAAATAGATGAGGAAAAAGGATTATGTAGAAATACTGAAGTAGAACCACATCCATGAAGACATTAGGTAGAATATTATCACCTGATTTATTTTGAAGAACACAATTCAAAGTACAGTATGTACAGTACAGTAAGTACAGTACAATTCTAAAGTACAGTATTGAAAGGAAAAGTGTACAAGACGGTGATGAGGCCAGCGATGTTGTATGGTTTAGAAACAGTGGCCCTGGGGAAAAGACAGGAGGCAGAGCTGGAGGTAGCAGAGATGAAAATGTTGAGGTTCTCTTTGGGAGTAACGAGGATGGATAGGATTAGGAATGAGAACATCAGAGGGACAGCACATGTAAGACGTTTTGGAGACAAAGTCAGAGAGGCTAGATTGAGATGGTTTGGACATGTACAGAGGAGGGATAGTGAGTATATTGGTAGTAGGATGCTGAGGTTGGAACTACCAGGCAAAAGGCCTAGAGGAAGACCAAAGAGACGATTCATGGATGTGGTGAAGGAGGACATGAAGGTCGTTGGTATAAGAGAAGAAGACGCAAAGGATAGGGAGAGATGGAGGCAGATGATTTGCTGTGGCGACCCCTGAAGGGAACAGCCGAAAAGAAAAGAAAGAAGAAGAAGAATTCAAAGTACAGTATCCCTCAAAAGAAAACCATATCAAAGTGGTAGTTAAACAAAGCCCTTCACAAAAAACTGATCTGTGATGATTATGGCCACACATTAGTTTCACTGAAGTTTTCTCCTCTCTGTTTGCTTCCGTTCTGGTACTGTAGTTACAGAAGGGTAACTAAAAAGTCACAAATCAGCACAAAACTTTCAGAATGTTATAATTTTCTCACAAGACAGTTCAAGTTTGTTCCCTTGTTTAATCCTAAATCAATAGTGTGATTTTTTTCTTTTTTTTTTTTTTTTTTTTTTTTTCCCCCCAGTAATTGTATCCAACTATGCATTTGTATAGCATGGCGTACACATGGTTTTTGCAACGCACATGCACTAGCACTTATACCTTCATTGATTCTACTTCTTCTTTCTTCTTCTTTTCCTTTCGGCTTTTCCCTTCAGGGGTCGCCACAGCGAATCATCTGCCTCCATCTCTCCCTATCCTTTGCATCTTCTTCTCTTACACCAACGACCTTCATGTCCTCCTTCACCACATCCATGAATCGTCTCTTTGGTCTTCCTCTAGGTCTTCTGCCTGGTAGTTCCAACCTCAGCTTCCTACTGCCAATATACTCACTATCCCTCCTCTGTACATGTCCAAACCATCTCAATTTAGCCTCTCTGACTTTGTCTCCAAAACATCTTACATGTGCTGTCCCTCTGATGTACTCATTCCTGATCCTATCCATCCTCGTTACTCCCAAAGAGAACCTCAACATTTTCATCTCTGCTACCTCCAACTCTGCCTCCTGTGTTTTCCCCAGGGCCGCTGTTTCTAACCCAGACAACATCGTTGGCCTCAACACCGTCTTGTACACTTTTCCTTTCATTGATTCTACTACAAAAGCATATTTTCATGAATTTTGCAGTGACTAAATTATCAAAATTAGGAATATCTGAATTTTGTTGAAGCCATAAAAAGATGCAAATAAATTTGTTTTATTTCGAATTTAGAAAAACCCTTTTAATAGATAGAATAAAGATTTCGGTTGACAGCCTGCTTGTTGCCTCTAATCATGCACAATGTTTTGCACATGTGGGGGTCTTTCGAAAGTTTTTAAATGACTTCTGTTGTCAAACATAGATGCAAAATTGATTTAAGATATGTATGTACTGTATGGGTGATGGATTTGGGAACGATGTAGATTCGTTCGTGAAACACACCAGTGGTATAGTTGAAAATTGGTCCTGGAGGGCTTGCAACAGCCGCACTGTAGACAAATACAGTACTAATGTAGGTGTAGCCACAGGTGCAGTGGAAATTGCAGATGGTGTCAGTGGTGTTGCACTGCTCATCTAGTCCATCATCTCTGTTTATGTACACTACGTAGTAATCCACCCATGGTACCTCAGTCCATGTCACTGAGCAGTTGCCTAAAGAGGGCTCATCCACCACCACTGAGTCTGGAGGGCATGGGACTGCAACAAACACAGGTAGAAAGTTACTGTCCCTGATTACGCTTCAGAACTTTCTATATTCCTGAATAAATAAAATTGAAAACATTGAATTTTCATGCATGTTCTAAAAAATAGATATAAAGGCCCCAATTAAACAACTGGGACACAATTATTAAACATAACTAAGTTCTGCACTTTGACCAAGAGAGATTTCAGATCATTCCTCTGTAGAGGAACTTCAACTTTGAGATTTAGTTGGGTTTTTTCACATGAACTGATCACACATTTCTTTTTGGACGAAGGTCAGGACTTTGACGTGACTATCCACAACATTTAGGTTTTATTTATTCTGGTACAGTATAGTGTTTCGGGAATGTCCGAACAGGAAGAGACCCCATGGTTACCCAAAACACGCTGGAGCAATTATTTCTCTTAGCTGGTCTGGGAACGCCGGAAGAACTGGAGGAAGTGGCTGTGGAGAGGGGCGCCTGGACCTAAACTTGGGCTGCTGCCCTGAGACCCAACCCTGGATTAAGCGAAAGATGGTAATGATGATATTCTATGTACATTTATTCCTTTTTGATTAATTCTCACTGTTTCACAATGTCCTTGTTGGTGTCCATGAAATGCAGAAGAGGGCAGTCAATTCTCCTATATCCTTCTAATAGCCCCCAAAGATCTCCCTTAATATGCATACAAATGACATGGCCTAACCAGCGCAGTCGCACATGATATAGTCAACCCCTTTTTTTTAAGAATTAATTTTAGATGCAGTTGTTAGACAGTTCTTCAGGCTTGTATGTGATGGTGGTACAGGGTCCAGGTGTCACATCTATATGTCAGAAAGGGGATGACCCCATGAGTGTGTGCCTTAAGTTTTGTCTATGCAGTTGAATCTTTACAGATAAAGACCTCTGATCTCTGAACCTGCCAACTGCACATGATGCTGCCTGGATCCTTGCTTTTATTTTCTAGTCTAGCTTGGAATCCTTGGTGACATAACTGGGACAAATAAAAATCCCTCTTGGGACAACCAGTGATTGACATACTGAGTTTTAAAATGTATAAAAATGTTAGAGTTCAAAGTAGCTTATGATCACAAATTAACCATAAGATTGAGTTGCGATGGACTGCATAGAATGAACAGTTCATGCACATGCAAGAAGAAAACAGAACTGAGATTTATGAGGAGCAAAACAAAAAATATCACTGAACATGCAGGACACTTCGCAGTCAACATGAAACAGGAGCACCAGTTCAGGTGCATACACTCAAGCATAGACACTGAGTAATGGTCAGGGCAAAGACATGACTCTTATGTAACTACACACACACACACACACACACACACACACACACACACACATATGCATTCATATACATTCATTTTATGAACCGCTTAATCCTAATTAGGGTTGCATCGAGGCTGGCACCCATCTCAGCTGACTCTGGGTGAGGGCAGAGTACACCCTGGACAACCCACCAGACCATCACAGGGCAAACTACCAATGTAACAATGGGAATTTCCTCCCTAATTGCCTGAGTATAAAATTTGGACTCAAATTGTGAAAGAGCTGTCATCCCTGTGGTCATCATCAGTATACATGAGGGGTATCAATCCATGTCATCGCCATCGTAAAGTCCTGACCTTATTCTCATTAAAAACATTTGAAATCTGTTAGAAAATATTTAACACAGTGGTTTTACTCTCCTGTTATCAATGGAAGACTTCAGCAAAATAAATAAACAAACAAATAAATAAAATTTAGGAAATAAGTGAGACTTGCATACAAAATCATCCCATGAGGAAAGGCATAAAAACTTAAGGGTGAGCCAATAAAATCATGTGTTTTGCAATTTTATTATTATTAATTTTTTGGCTGAGCAGTGTGTTTTTGCATAGTACATACAAGTTAGCTGGTCCTCTGGCTGAGATGGGCTGCTAGGGCCAGCTTGGTTTTCAGCCATGACGGTAATTGTGTGGTTCTCACTGCATCCGATAGGGTCGATAATGCAGAATGGGTCTCCAATGGACGTACAGTTCTGCCCTATTGAGCTCCTAACAAAGTAGAAACTTGCACCACGCACAGGCTCCCAATATACAGCTAGTCCAATGGTTCTCTCCAGGGTCAATGAAACCTGCACACCTGCAGGAACAGGTGGACCTGAACAGGTAGAATATGCATTAGTCATCTGAGGGCATTAATATAGAGACTGAAAATGTACAGTTTTGTTTTATTTAAAGTCAGAAAAAACTACATGAGTCCCCCAATTTCTAACCCCCGATATCCCAATTAGGGTCACAGGGAGGCTGGCACCCATCTCAACCAACTGCGAGCAAGTGTGGGGTACAGTCACAGCTCACCAGGCCATCGCAAGGCCATACTCACAGAAGCATTCATACACTCATACTCACACATAGGGTCAATTTAGAACAGCCAATTAGCCTACTGTGGGATGAAACCAGAGTATCTGGAGGAACCCCATGCAAGCACAGGGAGAACATGCAAACTGCACTCAGAAACATCTGAGCTATGAATTGAACCCAGGCGTTCTTGCTGTGAGGCGGATGTGCTAACCACTGCACCACCGTACTGCCCCATGTGTATATTTTCTTCTGAAATTGTCCCGTTTTCTGCTTTAGGGTCCTTTGGGCATTGGCAGTGCATCTGCTGTTACTAGCAGCTTTTCTTGTCTGTATATCATATCCAAGTCATATTTCTGGACTTTAAACATTAGTTTTTGTACTCTGAGTGGACAATCGGCCCGTGCATTCTTGAACAAACTTATTAGTGGCTTGTTGTCTGTTGTACCTTGGCTCCGTATATAAATTTATAAAATTGCTTACAAGCCTAAGTAATGCTGAATTGTTCTTTGTTGAGCTGTACATATCTTCTTTCAGCACTGGTCATAGCTCAAGAGGCATATGCCACTGGTTTCCAGCCTTTCTTGTAAAGCTGATATACCACTGAAACAAGAATGTTTTAATGCGCATCAGATGATCCTTTGATTGGTTTCCTTGGTTTGTAGTACATAAGTATTGGCTCTGTGGTGATGCCATCCTTAAATGCCTGCCAGGACCTTTTTATTTCTTACTTGTTATTATTATTTTTTTTAAGCAAGCATTTACTTGGGAACAATTACAAATTGAACCTGCATCATGGCTACATCATGTTGTGGCTTGATGGGTCCCTAAATAATGATGTCATCCATTGATATTTCAACTACATATATCCCTTGAAGTATTTCATGAGCAATTTTATAGTAAATCTCAATGCCTGACAATATACTGAATGGCACACTCAAATATCTATACCGTCCAAATGGTGTTGTGAAAGTATTCTTATAACTATTGCTCTCCTCTATTTGTACCTGCCAGAAACCCTGTGACTCAAATCTTGGGCATTTGGGAACTTTGTGATTACAGATGCTCCCTAGGGCAGTGGTGGTCTAGTGGATAGGGCGCAGGATCGCTGACCCTAAGGTTGGGGGGTTGAGTCCCCACAAGGTTGTCACTGTCCCCCCGGTGCAGCTAACTGGGTTATCAAAGGCAGGCCATGTCTCTCACTGTCTATGGTCAGCGTGTTTCTGTCCTTTGCTAAAGGGTTGTGACAGGAAGGGCATCCGACATAAAAACCTCTGCCAAATCAAACGTGCGAATCAGATGATTCACTGTGGTGACTCTCAAGAACGGGAAAAAGCCGAAAAGAAAAGAAGTGATTACAGATGCTCCCCGACTTACGTTCATTTGTTTTACGATTTTACGGTTTTTTGTTTGGTTTTTTATTTTTTCAAAAAAAAAAAAATTGTCAAATTTTGAGTTTAGCATGCTCTCTGTAGTATGAGACATATTTACATGGTACGCTGACGTAATGACATAATGATGCTGCGTCCATTGTTTAAAAATGACAGATGTGCCCCTCCTTCTTCCCAGTTTAGTAGTGCGTGTTACCCTTGTGTTAAGACGTCGTCTCTGTGATCTTTGTGTTTACACTGTTTTGCGGACTTTTGTAACCCTAAGCAAATATGGTTGGTCAAAAGCATAAGCCTACTAGCATGGGTGCAAATTTTACAGCATATGCCGTAATTTTCAGTTTTCGTAAGCCTGAATTAACTATCTGCCCGGATCGCCGCAATCTACCATGCATACTCAGTTAAGCAAAGAGAGTTGTAAAATGAATGAAAACCCGAATCCAGAAAAGAAAGAGAACTCTCTGCTCTGCTGGTGATTCACATCAGTGCAGGCTGAGTACTAAACAAGTATTCAACGGCACCCTTGCTCACTTGAAAGACTGGAAGTCCGTATAACCTGCGTTTTGTCTCAAGCACAAGCAAGTGAACTACTTTCTGTGGAGCGCCTCACATATTGTAAGCGTTGATTGGCTAGTTTAAGCTTCATGTAAAGTGACTTGGCTCAGCTTCATGTAAAGTGGCCATCCATCGACCATCAGAACCATTTACAAGCAGAAAGATCTCATCACAGAGCATGTTAAAGGTTATATTTGATACTGTATTTCATATTTGATGAGTGAATTTGATTAAAATTTATCTATTTGAAATTATTTTGCTTGAATTTAATTTATTTGAAATTAATGTTGATATTATTTGATATATTTGATATTATTTTACAATGTTATATTTATAATAATTGATTTAGGGGTGTTTTATGAGATACGGTAATGCTACATGGATGAATAGTACAGTATGAACGTTATACGTCACTGGAACATACTGTAACAACTTGCGTTCAGCCACCCAGAACCAAACAAAAACGTAAGTTGGGGAGTGTCTGTATTTCCTCTATGGTTGGCAAATTGAAATCCTATCACTTTGTCCTTTACCCTATTGCCTTTTTCAAGTTTTGTGGGTCCATACATATATACATGGATGTCACCATTCAGTTTTTAATGACCACAACAGAGTTTGTAGGCTCCTGGACGGGTATTATGACTTAAGTTTGTGTGTGGTGAATGGAACTCTCCCACATAAATTAACTTGGTGATATCCTTTCATGAAACACTATTGTATGTTGATCTTGTAAACACCCTTAGCTATGAAATACATGTTTATCTTTCTTACTCGGGTTTTTTTTTTTTTTCCCTATATTCTCTCAAATGTAGTCGTATCCAAATTCCTACCCATAAATATTGCCTTCCTTATCACACAACCACCAACAACCAGGGATGGGCGAAAACATGAGTAACATATAATACTAGCCACCTGCCTATTTTCGGACTGCAGCGCATGTGTATAATTGAGGTAGTGTAACACGTTTGGAGGGAAAACACTATCTGCCCCTTGTACGAATAAGCTCACTGACCCCAATGATTCATTGGGGATCGCTATAAGTGACAGGGAAGTCAGCATATGCTCCGTACAGTGAGCTCTGCCAGTTAGCTCCCATGGACTCCCGGTCATGGATGGTTGCGGTATTAACCTGGATTCGAACTTGCGATCTCGAAGTTAATAGTCACATACCTTGTTGATGCACCACTTAATGCACTCGCATCCAAAGTGAGCGCATACATGCACATTCACACGCACACACACCGAGCAGTGGGCCGCCACATACACTGGGGTCACCCGGAGAGCAGTTGGGGGTTAGATGCTTTGCTCAAGGCCACTTCAGCTATGAATGTTGAGGAAGGGAAGGTGCAGCTCACTCCCCCACCATCAAACATTTTTCTTGATGGTTCTGGAATCAAAACAGTGACCTTTAGGTCTCAAAGTCACTTCTGAAACACTATCCTTTTTATTAGGGTCATGAGGAGGCTGGATAATCACAAGGACAACACAGACACACCAGTCACTCTCACACCTACGGGCAATCAAGAATGTCCAATTGGGATATAGTACATTGGTCTGTGAAATGATACCGGCGCATCCAGAAGAAATCTATGCAAGCACAGGGATACCTTGCAGACTCCACACAGAAACACTCTTCTTGGGCACAGAGCTTGAACCCAGGACCAATTAGGGTATGATGGCTTAGTGGTTAATGTGATGGGTTACTAACCTGAAGGTCAGCAGTTCAATCCCTGCTGCCACCACTGCTGGGCCCTTGAGCAAGGCCCTTAACCCTCAATCGCTCAAGTTGTATATAAAAATGATAACTGTAAGTTGCTCTGGATAAGAGTGTCTGCCAAACACTGTAAATGTAAATTACACCTAGGCTGTAATTAATAAATGGTTAATAAAATATTTTTAAAACCCTTAAATTAAAGCATTTCATTCACATCTTGATTAATTTCACATCTTCATTTCAAGTCTATTGTCGTGGTGAACACAGATGATTCAAAAACATATGACCTAACTGTATATGAATGTATGCTTATGTACCAGGTACCTACGGGTGATCTGACAGATGGTGATTTCATCTCCAGGGATGCCATTGGAGTCCCATGCCGAGGCATTGATGCAATATGTAACCCCTGATTCTAGATTACTGAAAGTCATATTGGTCTGGGTGATATTGACCAGGTAAAAGGTATCTGATCCGTGTATGAAAACACTCAGTGTGTATTGAACTGCATGTTCCACGGGATCCCAACTCACAACAATTCTGTCTTCAGTGGGTGAAGAGGAGCGTAGCTCTGGAGCTTCAACCACTAAAAGAAAATAAGAAAAATAAAGAGAAACAATCAAAAATCACGCACGCACACACACACACACACACACACAGAGTTTTGCCAGCAATAATAATAATAATACGTAACATAATAATAATGGTGGGATGTCAGGGTGGCACAGTGGTTAGCTGCTTTGCCTCACAACAAGAAGGCCTAGGTTTTATTCCCAGACTCGGACATTTCTATATGGAGTTTGCATGCTCTCCCCATGCTTGAGTGGGGTTCTTCCAGGTACTCTGGTTTCCTCCCACGGTCCAAAAACATGCGTATTAGGATAAATGGCTAATCTGTTCCAAATTGCCCCAAGGTATAAGTGTGAATGTGAACGATTGTATGTATGTTATTCCTGAAATGCCCTGGCGAGCTGCTCAGGGTGTACCTCGCCTTTGCCCACAGTTAGCTGAGATGTTCTCCATCTGCCCATGTGACCCTGATTAGAATTAATCAGATCAGAAAATGAATAAATGACAGTAATGATTTTGATTATTATTAAATAATTTTTCATTTAGATAATGATTTTGTGACTTTGACTTGATCAATCAAGGGATCTTCTACTTCTGGAGTATCTGCTAAATGCTGTAAATGTAAGTGTAAATTTTGGAAGGGTTTCAACTTCTAGGTCAAGTTAAATGCTATCCATTTGTAAATTGTTTGCCTCACAGTGAAATATTGGCGGTTTAAAACATTTAATTTGATTTTATAACCTTTTGTAATAGGTATGCTTTCAGTTCCCACACAAGGAATAGGATGCTATTTCTGTCCAGGGTCATCTCAGAGTTCTGTACACACTCTTCTGTGATCAGTCATTTGGACTCCCAATGATTATTTACATCATTGTGTTAACCCAGATGATTTAAACAGGTCGACTTATTTTTGCAACAGCAAACTCCTCTTTCATTTTTCTTTTTTAATGTATTCATGATTCCTTTAATTCAATGAATGAAAGTGGTACATACAAATATGTGCCATATACAAAAAAGACTGGAAATTAAGGTTTTATGAAAAAAAAGTAATAACTGCTCAAATTATTCACTAAATTTCCAGAAGCACTGTAAATATTAAGTTTATCAAACATAGGTAGAGATACCGTGCTCGTTTTGTATTTGCTTCCAAAATTACACCTCCTCATCTTACACACACATTGTTTGGGAAGAGAGTGTAACCCAGTTCTCAGTGTTTTGCCTTTTATTGTAAAATGGCACAAAATCAGAATGATAGAGTTCTTTAGCTACAGATATTCATCGCTATTCAGACGATTCCAAAGGCCTGGCTGTTGGATTCTTTCCATTAAGTAATGGAAAATACGGGAAAATTTTTATCAGTGATCTCTGAGCAAAAAGGTCTTTATTTAGAGGATTTTTTTTGCAGTATATGTTACTCCATGTAGGAAGTTTTCATTTCAGTGATCATTATCTCTGTTTGTAACAAACTAGTATTAGCTTTATTTAATATTGCAAATTCTTCATTTCCATGTAGCCAGCTGGTTTACACTTTTTCTTGAATGTGTGATTCACCTACCTGTCCTGGTATGGACTGGGTATGAGGGCTGGCTACGACCACCATTGTTTCTTGACATGACACTAATCACATAATTGTTGTAGGCCCTCAGATTGGCAATAGTAGCTGGCGATGCGTACACCACACTCTCTGAGAAGAAGCCTTCGTTGTTTTCTGCTCGCAGGATGTATGCAGTAGCGCCTGACACCTCGACAAATTCCACTGTGATGCTGTCACTGTGTTTAGAATAGGCCTGCACAATGGAAGGAACCTCGGGTGCTGACAGAGTTCAGAGACACAAAGATCAGTCATTTGTGAAAAGGTAGTGTGCCAAAACATTGCGCATTTTTTGGGCTACCAGAGAAATGAATAAACAAATTGGTTCTAAAAACAAATCAACAGGTCCAAGATTTTCAATAATTTAAAATGAAAACTTTAAAAGCCAAGTCCATGATCCACCTTAGATATGTGTCCCATGATTCCTTGAACAAACTATAAACATAATATGAACAGACTTGAACCATATATATATATATATATATATATATATATATATATATATATATATATACACACACAAAAATAAAAGGACAGGACAAAGACTTTCTATTGAAACTCCATTTATCACTACAGATCTGTTTCGAGGGGTGGTGAAACCATCCTCTCTCTTCAGGTGATTATAGAAGATATAATCTTCTTCTATAATCACCTGAAGAGAGAGGATGGTTTCACCACCCCTCGAAACAGATCTGTAGTGATAAATGGAGTTTCAATAGAAAGTCTTTGTCCTGTCCTTTTATTTTTGTTTATTTGCTCTACCGAAAAGTATTGAGCACTCTCCTACGGAAGGATCTACTCAGAAAATCCTATATATATATATATATTTCAGTTGTGTTCAAAATAATAGTTGTCAGACATCACTAAATTTATCAATCACTGTTTGTTATTGTTTTATGATATTTCTACATTTCAAATAATTTACTAGCAGGTGTAGTAAAATAAGAGTCCAATAGACTGAACAGTCATGACCTGCATGCTGCTGATTCTGTGTAATTGAATCACTAATTGAAAGCTGAGTGTTCAAAATAAAATCAGTGTTGAGTTCAATTCCTGAAGTCATTCATTCAACAGTTACACTGTTTTTGTGGACGTTTGTAACCCGAAGCAAATATGGTTGATCAGAAGCGGAAACCTACTGTGGGGCAGTGGTGGTCTAGTGGTATAGGGCGCTGGATCGCTGATCCAAAGGTTTGGGGTTCGAGTCCCACTCTCCACAAGATTGTCACTGTCCCCCCCAGTGCGGCTAACTGGGGTATCAAAGGCGGGCCATGTCTCTCACTGTCTATGGTGAGAGGCATGTAAAAGAACCATTGCTGACTTTCATAAAGAGTAGCTGCAAAGCCGTCAGCGTGTTTCTGTCCCTTGCTAAAAAGGGTTGTGACAGGAAGGGCATCCGACGTAAAAACCTCTGCCAAATCAAACGTGCGAATCATATGATTCGCTGTGGCGACTCCCGAGTAAAAGGGAAAAAGCCGAAAGGAAGACAGACAGAAGCAGAAGCCTACTAGCATGGGTGCAAGTCTCATTGACAGAGAGGAATTAACTATCTGCTCGGATCGGCGCAATCTACCATGCATACTCAGTTAAGCAAAGAGAGTTGTAAAATGAATGAAAACCCGAATCCAGAAAAGAAAGAGAACTCTCTGCTCTGCTGGTGATTCACATCAGTGCAGGCTGAGTACTAAACCAGTATTCAACGGTGCCCTTGCTCACTTGAAAGACCGGAAGTCCGTATAACCCGCGCTTTGTCTCAAGCTCAAGCAAGTAAACTACTTTTGGTGTTGAGCGCCTCACATATTGTAAGCGTTGATTGGCTGTTTTAAACTTCATGTAAAGTGACTCGGATCAGCTTCATGTAAAGTGACCATCCGTCGACCATCGGAACCATTTACAAGCAGAAAGATCACATCATAGAGCATGTTAAAGGTTATATTTGATACTGTATTTTATATTTGAAAAGTGAATTTGTTTAAAATTTATCTATTTGAAATTATTTTGCTTGAATTTAATTTATTTGAAATTATTGTTGATATTATTTGATATATGATATTATTTTACAATGTTATGTTCATAATAATTGATTTAGGGGTATTTTATGAGATATGGTAATGGTATTTATGGATGTGTAGTCATACCTCACTGTAACAACTTACGTTCACTTTCAATTTACGTTTGGCCATCCGGAACCAATTAAAAACGTAAGTCGGTGAGCATCTGTATATTTCTTTTTTTTAAAAATCATACCTTTTCATACACAAATGAAATGTGAGTGCACCATTTGATGACATGTCATGGGTTGCTACACTGTGCATCTGAACCACTAGCCTAATCAATGAAAATTTTGGTGTATAAAGTCCCTCCACTGACCGCTATGTAATTTCAAAATACATAGGAAAGTAGTTGAACCCAAGTAGGTGCTTGAACCCTGGAATTGTGCCACTATTTTTTTTTCAATAACCCCTGACCAATCAGATTGCACATTTCCCATGTAGTATATACACATTTTGCTTGTCTTGTGTGAACAACTTTTTTCATTGTCATCAGTGAAATCATTGAGACACTTAATGCCTGAACAGAGTTGGACCAAAACAGTAAATTATATTAAAATAGCATTTGTCACCCGTGGTCTCCTCAGTCTCAGCACTGCTGAGCACGGTTGTGGAGTTGTCCACAGCTTCCACGTGCATGTTGTACATCGTATTTGGGGAGAGTGAGTTCACAGAGCCCATAATTATGCTGCCGTTGAACTGCATGAATACAGGCTGCTCTTGAAAGTTTTTCGGTGTGGCCGTTAGTTTGTAGGAACTCGCTTCAGAATGTCCACTCCAGCGAACTGTCATACTTTTAGATGTGACAGTGAAAATGGACACAATTATGTCTATGTTAAAAAAAAAGGCAGATTAAGTGTGCATCACAGAACCATACCACTTAATTATGGTAAAATTTCAATAAGTGATTGTAAACTAAATACTTGTGCATATACTGTAACGCAAAATGCGCTGTCCATAAGATTTACTTACTGTTTTGGCCAGCACATATCTGAAAAGTACAGTAAATGTAAACAATTAAAAATGAGTAATTAAAAATAATGTGAACAACAGGAAGTAAAAGACAGTAATAATAAACAAAAAATACAGAAGAGTGGAGTGTCACGCTACTCCACAACCAAAAGCGCTATAACTAAAAAACTGACTTCCAAGAAGTGGAAATGGAAAAACTGTGAAAAAATGTGAAGAATTGATTGTGTTCTATTTGAATAATATTATTTAGGGTCATTTGTAGGTTTCAAAGCTTCCCTTAGACCATGAATTTACTGATGTTGACAGTTAACTTTAAAAATCCTGCATGAGAGCTTACCTTTACCAATGAATTCAGTTGACCATCTGAAAGTTACCACAGAATTTTAGTGTTGACAAACAACAATGCCAGAGGCAAGTTAATGTTTGAAGTGATTGAATGTTTTATGATTTGAAATTTGTTTGATTTTTGACTTTATGTTTAATTACAGTAGTTATACCATTGATCAAGTTTCCTGAACTGCTTAATCCTACTGATATCATGGGGAGGATGGAGTCTATCTTGAGTGACTCTGGGCAAAGAAGGGGTACACAGTGAACAGTTCACCAGTCCACCACAGGGTCAACACACACAATAAGTCACACATACACTTGGTTGCAATTTGGAATAGCCAATTAGTTTAAAGTGTAATTCTTTAGACTATGGGAGTAAAGCAAAGTTCCCAGAGGTATTCCATGAACATGTGACTAAAACATGCAAACTCATCACATAAAAAAACTCTCACCAAACCCGGGACTCAAATCCAGTACCTTCTTTCTATGAGATGATCTGGTTGTTTAATTGTGCTGGACATTCCCACCCAATGTGCTGACATCACTTCTGGGGAAAAATTCTTATTTTACCAAGAAGAATCTGTATTACTTAAATGTATTACAAACACATAAATTATGCTGTAGGGATAACCAATACTAGTACTTTTTAAAAGGTGTAAGATGTGTCATGGTCTTCCCTCATCTATGTCAGTATTCAGAACTGTTCAAGCCATACTTGCAGCAATTTTGAGTTTGTGAGGCAAGCAAACTACACATCACCAGGGTGAGTTCGATACCTCTGTGTGGTTCCTTCATACTTCCCTTTTATTATATGAAGGTTTGCATCTTTGCGTCCACCTTTTACTTCAACCACACAGTGGCATAGCAAAATGCTTTGCCAAAACCATTTACTTTTGCAGTTACAAACTACAAACAAATGAAGGCTAATGATGTACATCTGCTTAAAATTAGCTCGACACACAGTATATCCTTTAGTTTAAAGCAGATATGTACTGATGGCTGCATAGAGGAACATGTCCAGGAGTTTGTGGCATTCTTTCTACAGTGTGTTGCAGACAACTCCAATGTTTCTGTCGTAGACTGGCAGGACAGCCTTCATTCGCGTGTTCTTGGCTGATGCTGTGCAGAGCGTCCTTAGCTTCCAGAACTCATGCCAGAGGCTGACAGGGCAGTCTACCATTTAGAGCTCGCCAAGAGGCTTACAAAGTGGCCTGGCTTCCAGGGTTCATGCTAGAGGCTAGCAGATTCACCTACCTTTTAGCCCCTATGCCAAAGCCCAGCAATGTGACCTACCATCCAGAGCTCTTGCCAGAGGCAGACAGGACAGTCTACCTTCCAGAATGCTGTCCAGCAGCCAACAGTGCAGCCTCTATCCGGGGCTCTTGCCAGAGGCCTGCAGACTGGCTTCTACCTCAGCATTATTAACAGAGTCCAACAGGGAAGCGTAAACCCCAGCATTCTTGTAAAGGGTTTCCAGATCACATGCCAAAGACTGACTGATTACCCTGGGCTTCAAAAGGTGAGCTTGGTTTAATTATGACTGTCAGAGTTCCTCCTTGTCTCCCTTATCCAACACATCATCTAAAGAACTACAACACCTCCCAGCAGGCTTGGTACATGGTGTGTAGAAAATCTGCACAGCTTTCACAAGAACTATGTAAACCACCCATAGTAAAGCAGTGCAGGGCAGTGGGCAGGTCTTATGGACCTGTGATGGGGTTAGACATCCCAGCCAACACGAGTATCCACTGCCATGTGTGCATGCCAGAAAACAGTTGGTAAGAGTAGAACCTGTCTACCTATGCATGCGAAAACTGGATCTGGCTGATTGTGCAGAAGAAACCACCAAATTGGTTCAACAGACAAGAAGGCAGACCCAGCAAAGCGTCATGGAGTGCGACCAATGCACAGGAGACACACAGGACACTGCTGACCATCTACTGCATCCTGACCTATCTCCATCCGTCTCAACTATGTCATGCCACTGAGCTCAGATAGACCGGGATGAGAGAGTGGGGCTGACAATCTGCGCAACTCTCCCTCACTTAAAAATCCAAATCAAGTGCAAGTCATAACTTCACCCATAAGGCAGATCATCGATCTGATATGAAGTCATGGTCATCTTTGACCTCAAAGGATGAACAACAAAGCAGTGCACACAGTATTGCCATTGAATCCTCATTGATAGTTCGCTTCCAAGCCTTACTTCCCTAGTGTGTTTAGTCTTCCTGTGTCTGACCATGTTTGTTTATCAGTGTTCTGATTCTCTCTGGTGTTAAGGATAAAGAAAAGATAGATAAATAAATAAATATAATGGTGATATGGACAAGTAAAAGATCTACAGGAATACACCTCAGCAAGAAATGTTTTTATACCAAGGTTTAACTATCTAACATCCGCATTATCCACCAAATAATGTAGAAATTTAATTGATAACATATTTTTCCACCATTAATATGTATGAAAACAGGTTAAAAACGATCAGAAATTTTATATATATATATATATATATATATATATATGCAATCACCAGTGATATACAGTAGGCCCTCGATATTCGCGGGGGTTTGGTTCCGGCCCCTCCCGCAAATGAAGATAATTCGTGAGTTCTATACCCGGAAGTAAAACCCTATGTATCATATTACATGTGTGAATGAGCAACCGGAAGTAAAATACTGTGCATCTATTACGTGCGATAAAATATGCTTCTTAAACACATTCTATAGACAGTCTTACTCATTAATAAAGTATTAATGTAGTAAAATGTAGTAATGATTAAGAAAAACTTTTACATTTTTACTGTTATATTTATTGATGATAAAATATAAACATTATACAGCATCTTCTTCTTCTACTGTTGTAAAGCACTAGTATTAAAGTATTTTTCAATTATTATTCCAGTACAGTAGGTAAGTTAATGTTTAGAATGTTTGTGCGTGAGATTTTATGTTCTGTAGCATGTTTAACAAACAATATCAAAAGGATAAACTTTATTACGCTTCATGTCCTTTTACATTGAACTTGGAGTGACGTCTCCACGATGGCGCTGCCTAGAGGGTGATGTTGCAGAGTTCTCAGAGTCAAATTGTTTCTTTGTTCATTTTAATTTGATTTATTTGTTGTTTTGTTTGTTCATGTTTTGCACTATGCTCATCTATGTCCGGTCGACCTAACTACAGCTATGAGATCGGAGTCTTCTGAAGTTTAGCACCTTCCTATCCTGAGCTAATATGCTATGGTAGCTCAATGCTAGCCACACCTACAACTACTATGATTTTTATTGATAATAAAATATTTGATTTAATTAATTTAATTAATTTGATGAAATATTGATCCATTTTTAAGATGCGATGTAACCCGAATTTCAGTGTAAGTCGGAACATAACATAAAATATACTGAAGAGTACTGTATGTACAGTGTTATAATAAAATGTAACAGTTAATGACATAAAAAAGTATTAAAAAAAGAGAAAACAATTCCTTACCACAAGAATGAAATACAGTAAGGGAGGGAGAGACAGGCTTATTGTGCTGGAGAAGCTGGGGCAGGTGAGCCTGGAGTAGTAGATTCAGCTGAAGTAGAGGGTACAGGATCTGTTGCAGGCCTCTCTACCTTCTTAAAATACTGCTTCAGGTTAGGCTGGACAGAGAGCAACCTCTTCTCATCCAAGATCTCCTTGTAGCATTGCATCAAATCCATGATGCCTCTGGAGACCCTAGTGAGCCTTTCCAAGTTGGGATCCTGAGCCTCAAAAGATGCCAACGCTTGCTGTATCTCGCGCCTGAAACTGGTTCGCCTTTGTTTACGTAATCGCATAAGACGTAATGACGCGTAATTATTACAGTACCTAGACTGAGGGAAGGGAAGCGACGGCGTCTTCCTCGACTCACAACCACAACACAGCATATTCTTCCTCGTCGCGTGCCCAAACTAGTTCGCGTTTGTTTACATAACCGCGAAAGTTGTAATGACGCGTAATATTATTTTTTATATTTTTATGGGGGTGCGTTTGTAACCACAAAATGATGTAAGTCGGGACCAGTGTAAACCGAGGACTCCTTATATATGTATATGTATATAAAAGAACTCCTTTAAATATATTATCTTTGAGACATACAGCACTGTAGTTTTCAAAAATGCCCACCAGCGGAAGGTATTGCATCATGTATTTGTGAGGCACATGCGAGGCAGTGTGGATGGCAGAGTGGATATACTATTCAAAGGGGAAGTACTTAAGCAGCACGCTTCAACTGAGGTGAGCGTGCGAGTTGTGTTTATAGGGAGTAGATCAGAGGACTGAATTCAGGTATGAACTGCATGCAGTCCAAGCAGCTCAGCCACACCCCTCAAGTGGAGTGGGTAGAAAACAGTTTTAGAGTTATAGAGTTACAATACAAAGAAGCGGTGACGTGATGTGAGTTAATCCTCTGGTGCAGAGGTGAACGTGCTTGTGTTTATTGGGAGTAGATGAGAAGAGTGAATTCAGGTGTGAGCCATCAAGCAGCTCAGCCACACCCCTCAGCCGAAGCGGAGAAAAAAACACTTTGTTGGAGGCACAGCCGCCAAAGTCAAAGTTCCCCCAAAACACAGACCATAACAAAAAGGACATAAAAGAACAAGAAATGTAATAAATTGGATAATCAAAACAAATGAGAAACATGCTACACCACAGTACATAAAATCATACACACAAACATTCTAAACATTAACTTAGGTACTGTACTGGAATAATAATTGAAAAAGACTTTAATAGGAGAGTGTTTTACAAAAGTTCAGATGATTATTCCTCTTCAGGTACTTCAGAGGAAACTGTTGTTTCTTCCGGAGAAAGTCTTTTTTCTTCAGAAGAGACATCCAACGTCATTACCTTTTTCTGGCGCTTAGTCAACGTTTGAGTGGCATCATAGAGCTTAACTGGTAATTAAAACACACTAAAAAAAATCTCATTGACAACTTGTGCGCACATGAGGAAAAAGGGGCGTATACGCCCCTTTCAACCAATCAGCAGGAAGGAGGACAGCCATTGGCTGAATTTGAATAACGTGACAGTTACTCGGCAATCCGCGAATATGCAAATCGGTGAGTGCAAAACCGCGAATAGTCAAGGACCAACTGTATAGGCATTTAAATCTGAACTGTGGCCCCTCAAAAAAAATTATCCTGCCACCACTGCTCCTGGTAGCATCATCCAAAGCAAACAGGTCCTAGGTGAAGGTCCAGACATAGCTCAGTTCAAGAGACCTCCATGGAGAAACATATAAGGTCACAGTTTCCCTTGCTCGGATGCAGGTCACCGGGGTCCTTCTCTACCCCCAGGAGCCAGGCCAGGGGAAGGGACTTGATGGCAAGTGCTGGTAGTCGAGCTTCTGCCAATGGAGCCCGGCCGGCCCCAGCATGAAAAGGAGACATGGGTCCGCACTCCCATGGTGTGGGAGGGGCTATAGAGGCCGGGTACATTGTGAGATGGGTAACAGCTGAAAGTATGGGTTCTGCCAGACCGATCCTTGGATACTGCCACTGACCATTGGGACAGGAAATGCAACCTCTCTGGCGGGGCTGGCAGCATGAGGTTGAGAGATACCAACTAGATATAGTCGAACTCACTTCAATGCATAGCTTGGGCTTTGGAAACACCCATCTTGAGATGGGCTGGACCATATTCCATTCTGGAGTTGCTCATGGGGAGAAGCGGTGAGCCGGTGTGGACATCCTTGTTGCCCCAGTCTCGGTGCCCATACATTGGGGTTCTTCCTGGTTGATGAAAGGAAAGCTTCCTGCAACCCTCGGGTGACTCTTGTTTGTGCTTATGTACCAAATGACAGTTCAGAGTACCCAACCTTCTTGGAGTCTTTAGGGGGGTTGTTGGAGGACACTTCCCCTGGGGATGCCGTCATTGTTCTGGGAGACTTCAATGCCCAAGTGGGCAATGATAGTGTGACCTAGAAGGGTGTGATTGGTAGATATGGCCTCTCCAGTCTGAACCCGAATGGTGTTTCGTTGTTGAACTTCTGTGCTTGTCATGGTTTGTCCATCACAAACACCATGTTCAAACATAAAGGTATCCATAAGTGCACTTAGCACCTGGCCATTCTAGGGCGGAATTTGATGATCGACTTTGTAGTGATGTCAATGGACTTACTACTGCATATTCTGGACTCTTGGGTAAAGAGGGGAGCAGAGCTGTCAACTGATACCCGTGAGGTGATGAGCTGGCTCCAATGGCAGGGGAGGCCACCCTCCAGACCTGGCAGGCCCAAACATGCAGTTAGGGTCTCCTGGGAACGTTTGGCAAAGTGTCCAGTCAGAGGGGCCTTTAACTCTCACCTCTGGCAGAGCTACAACCACATCCCAATGGAGGTGGTTGACATGGAATCCAAATGGACCATGTTTCGTGTCTCGCGGTGGTAACCCCTAAACCCGGTGGTGGACAACTACAGTGAAGGGGCTGTCCAACTGAAAAAGAAGGCCTATTGAGCCTTATTGGTCTGTGGAACTCCCAAAGCAGCAGACAAGTACCATCAGGCCAAATGTGCTGCAGCCTGAGCTGTCGCCGGTGCAAAATCTGAGATGTGGGAGAAGTTTGGTGAGGGCCTGAAAAATAATTATGAGTTAGCCAAAAAACGTTCTGGACCATCATCCGACTCATCAGGAGAAGGAAGCAGGTCTCTACGGTTTACAGTGGAATTGGGACACTGTAGCCCTTCCCATAGGTGGTGGGTCCATGGAAGGGCGGGCCTATGTCTCCTTTTCAGGCTGGGCCTGGCTGGTCTCCATGGGCAGAAGCCCGACTACCAGGTGCTCACCTTCGAGTCCCTTCCCCCATGCTGGCACCAGGGGAGACCACAATGACCCACATCCGGCCAAGGGATACTATATCCTTTTATGTTTCTCCATCGTGGTCTTTGAGACGCGCTTTGTCTGGACCTTCACCTAGGACCGGTTTGCCTTGAGTGACCCTACCAGGAGCATAATGCCCCCGACATCATAGCTCCTAGGATCATTAGGAAACGCAAACCTCTCCACCATGATAAGGTGACAATTTAAGGAAGGTTAGGCTTGGGAAGTAGGTGTATATTTTTAAGTGGATTTCTGTAAGCTTTCTTACTTTTTACCCAGCAAAGCGGGTTCTACTGCTTAGTGTACGTAACCAAAAACCTACTGTCACAGGGCATGGCTACTCAACACGATAATGAAAGAATGTGGTATAGATTGGATATTTTGAGTGTTGGAAGATTGCTATTTTCAAAGATCTTTGCTGAAAAGGGAGTGCGTATATTGTTATGGGAAATCAAATTTTTTTACCCCCCCCCCCCATTTTCTCCCCAATTTAGTAATGTCCAATTCCCACCCATCAGTTATTGCCTCTTCCCTATCACACAACCACCAGTGACCTAAGAGGGGCAATAGCATCTTACACACCTCCTCTGTAACATGCCTTTTTTGAACTGTGAAGCCATGCATAGTTGGGGACAGTCTAAAAGCATCAGAAAGCGTTATCCTCCTCATACAAATGAGCTCACAGGTGCCTATGCTTGGCAGTCACTGTGAGTGACAGGAAAGTGAGCATATGCTGTCACCCCCTCCCATGAGAGATCGGCCAATTAGCTCTTATGAACTCCCATCTACAGATGACTGTGGCATTAACCCGGATATGAACTCGTGATCTCTGTGTTAATAGTCGCGCATCTTGTCAATGCGCCACTCGGGACATTTGAGTTAGATCACACATGCATTTATAAGTCCCCTTGTTACATCCATGAATGGCACACATTTCCTCTATAAAAGCATTCAGTTGGCATCCGCCATTGTTGCACCTCTGTACAGAACAATGGGGTCCCTGGCATGTTACCTTAATGCAACTCTAGGCAGTGTAAATATCTATAAGTAGAGATCCATCACAATGTATTCGCATTAGTCATATGCTTCAGTTTACATCGGTGGGTAGCTGTGACCATTGACATGGGCACCGCATGCATGCGTGCTGCTAATGCCGATTTAGCCATTAGATATCACAAGTGTTGGCTTGTAGGCGATATATATCAGAAATGTACAATTTACACACATCGTGTTTCATAGGTGAAAATGTATGCTCAATAATTTCCCAATATTAAACTGTACAAACTATGAATCTTTTTGCGTGTGTACATGTTGACAAGTTCAATTCTACTGCAGACAATAACATAGTGATACTGAAAGGTAGGACTCTATCCCGACTAACTCCGGGCAAAGATGCAGTACACCCTTAACACCTAGTCAAATCAATGCAGGGCAAAACAGACACACAACTACTCACATTCACATTCACCCCTTGGGGCAATTAAGGATATCCAATTATCCTAATGTGCATGTGTCTGAAATGTGGGAGGAAACCATGATGTCCCGTAGAGGGACGTTTCTTAATTAGTGCCATTAGTGAAGTTTCAGACAAACATTTGTTGCTCAGAAAAAAAATATTGATTTATCAGCTTATACTGAATCTGGGCAGTTTGGAGCTAGTCAGCTTGAAGTTAGTTTTTTGAAGATGATGCACAGTAGGGCAATTAATCTTTTCAAAATGGCTTTCTGTTATGTATCTTCCCAACCTCCCTGGGGCTGCAATGGCATGGTGAGCAGGGTAAACCCTGCCCTTGCCTACAGTCAGCTGACATGGGCGCCAGCCTCCCTGTAACCCAAATAATGATTAAGTGGCTTAGAAAATAAATGAATAAATGAAGGTTTTAGTGTCAAATAATGTCAAAATGAATTAAGGTATGAATAATTTATTTAAAATTTCTAAGAAAATAGACATGAAACAGTACTTTTGACAAAGAAACACTGACAAATTTTCAGGAAAGAAAAAAGTATACGTTAGGTGAATATATCAGCAGACAGACAGAACAGAAGAGAGGACAAGCAGTGCATATGTCCTGATACTTGTGATAATGTGGTGCTGATGTGTCAAAAAATTGTGAATCCTATATTAAATACGCATAGATTACTGTATAACTTGCACCATATTTTTTTCATTTTCATGTAGGCGACAAGCAGCTTTTCTGATTTCCCTGGGACGCCTGGAAGTCTATGATTTATAATCAAATAATATTACAACTTTATTCTTGTGACATTTATTCTTGTGATATTATTGTTCATAATATTACGAGAATATAATGTGAATTTATTCTCATAAAATTACAACTTTATTCCTAATCACAATATCACTTTTGTCGTCTAATAGCATTCTAGGATTTTATTTTTGAAATCATTAAGCCCTAATACTTAGTAACAGTCTAACTATTGCAGTCCATTGAAAAAAGTAAAAACATTGAAAATTGTGACAACATACCCTTCCCTTTCTTCTTTTACTGCAGCAACCACTTTTTGATAGATCTATAGTATAATTTTACACTACACACAAACTGTGATATTTAGCTGTACTGCAGTAGGTGAATGTGATTAATAGATTTGATTAATTAAACTTTCCTCTTTTACATTTATCGATAGATAGATATATAGAAAGAAAGAAAGAAATTTCATAAACTATTAAATATGAAGGTCACTGACATATTCCAGTGCAAAACCTCTTCATCTGGAATGGGTTAGTGTATGAAGAAATCAAAGTGCAGAAGAACATCTTAATCTGGTTTATGAACTTTTCCAAATATAACACATTCACATTGTTCTTAACATTGCTGTATTGCTCCCTAAATGTGCACTTTCTGGTAAATTATATGAAATTCTCTCTTACCTTCCATGTGCACATCATAATTAAAACGATTGTTAATAAATGCACATCTTCCTTTCCCATGTCTTCAGTTTTGGTGATCTGCTCACTGGCTTGGTGTTTTGATGCTCTTATTTGTATTGCTAGTTACGAAAGCAGACACTATGATGTCTTCAGCTTTCCATTTCCTTTTTATTTATTCAAAAGATACTTTATTGTTCAGGATCTAATGACAGAGTGTCCAGCCTCCATGTGACACTGAGAAATGTACACTGAGCTCAACCCACAGCCTGCAAACCCAACAAAACGGAGAATAGATGAATTATACCTCTATGGAAAGCTAATATCATGGTGATGATGTATAAGGTGGATTCGGCACACTCACACAAATAAACATTGGAAAGATAAAGAGAACACTTTTAAATCTGGTAAATCACACTGTAACACCCCCCTCCCCCCAATCCCAGAAAAGTATCACTTTTTGAATGCTGGGCTTTGAAAGAGATAATCAATATAGGTCCATGTGCTTCTTTTTCCGAATCCAATGCTAGCCTGTCATATTTTTTTTTTAAGTTTGAAGGTTCTCTGGACATTGGATTAAACGTTCCCCATTCACCATAGAAAATCCATTTCGTTTTAGCTTCCATTATCAGTAAATTTTGAATGAATGTTACGGTTTCCTTGTAAAACAACTGTAGCTAATGATCTTAATAGATCGTATCCATATGTCCTAGATCATGTTTTGGTTCTGTATTCAAGATTCAAGAATTTTTATTGTATTCTGTTAACACAATTACATTTTGGAAAAGGTGCAAACGAGACAACTGCAATTAACGCAGTCAACAGCAGAATATAAACACAAGTAATTCTACACTAAATTTTGAGAAAAATATGAAATAGAAATGTAAACAATGCCTATGAATGAGAATTGAACACTGGAGATATACAATAAGTACATTGAGGCACTGTGAAATGGAATAAATAAATTAATAAAGAGATAGCACCAAGGTGGATAGACTAGAATGTAACTGTAGATGTAAATAGGGTAAAGTGTGGCAGTACAAAACAGTCCTGGAGCTTGTGGATTCCGTGTTTACATACATACATACATACATGCATGCATGCACACATACAGGGAAATTTGTATGGGTCATTGGATGAGGGTTGCTGTGTTTGCGAAGGGGTGGGGGGGTGGAGGGATGATATCTTTCATAGCTCTGCGGAAGAAGCTGATTTAAGTCTGGCTGTGCTTGTGTTGATGTTTCTGAACTACTTTTCCCAAGGAAGTCCATTTCTGGGGTATATGGGAGCCGTCGCGATGCGTCTGACCTTTTTCTGGACCCTTCTTCTGGAACATAAATTGTGTCCAGATCTGGTAGCTGGCAGCCCATGATCCCTTGAACGGTTCTCGCCACATCAGTCCAAATACTTTCTGTCCTTTGCATTGCAACTGCCACACACAGACAGAGTATGCTTTCTATTATAGACTGTAGAAGTTCTTGAACAGCTGAGAGGAGAGTCCAGCACATTTCCGCTTCCTGAAGAAGAAAATACTTTTTTCGACTTTCTTCATTAGGGTGAGCTGTTGAGAGCCCAGGAGAGGTCAGATGAAATATGGATGTCCAGGACCTTAATACTGTCCACCTCCCCCTTTATCTGTTTATCATAATAAGGAACAATATTATTGCGTGTCTTGTAGGGGTCTTCATCCCCCGGGATGGCCAAGTATAAGTGCGTTCAACCCAGCCCACAGCTCTCTCAGGCTATTTAAATCAGCTACATTGCCTGCACATCGGCATTATGGACAGAGAAAAAAGCACAATAACACGGTTGTAAAAATCAGCTTATGATTTAATAGAGTCATCATAATAAATGAGGGACAATAAGATAAATGTTAAAAAAAAAAAAAAAAAAAAAAGTTAGGACCCAAAACTCAAATTGTAGTCAATGTAAAACTGAATAGAACCTGACCTCCCAAAGGCACATGAGAGGCAGGCAGGCAGGAACAAACAAACAAACACACACACACACACACACACACACACACACACACACTAAAGTTAAATAATCAAAATCCTATACACACTTTCTGGGATGGCCTGGGGAACTGTCCAAGGTGTACTCTGCCTTCACCCAAAGTCGGCTGAGATGAGCGCCAGCCTCCCTGCGACCCTAATTAGGATGAAGCGATTTAGAAAATGAATGAATGAATAAACACCCTACACCCTACAATTAACTTAGCACCTAACATAAAATAAATACCCGAATCAAATTACAAATCAAACCTCAACAATACATCAAATAAGAAATACAAGCAATTATATTGTGGCATTCTGTTGGCCCTCCCCTGTGCTGTCAGCTCTGCTGGCCTGTTTAATTCAGTCAAGCATGAAATGCTTTCTCTCCCAACCACACAGTCTTTGCCAACTCAAAAAAGAAGGTGAGCATTAAATAATGCCTCATTTAACCAAAACTAAAACTTAACTTGTGGACACTAGAGCCACCATGTAATCCTCATTTGGACACGTGTAACAGTGAAACAGATAAAATACTGTAGATTTCTGCTCGCCAGGAATGTGGTGGACAGCAAGCTGAAGGCTATATGGCCAGGTACCATTGAGACATCCTTTTGTTGGTGTCTTTCATCCTCTCCAGCCATGTCAAAGCTTTCTGATAAATCTCTAGATTAATTCTCTTCCCAGTAGATAACATTTGAGAGAGCCCAAATCCCATTTCACAAATATGCACAGTTGAATAGTGAGTTACTCTGGGGACCAGGTTCCTGCAATAGGACGGCAGCTCCTTTGAGGACCTGAAGAAACACTGCACCAAGGACCCCATCAGTCATCAGCCTGAATAATAAACTTCTATTCAAGGATAAGACACTGTAGTATTGGGTGTGAACTCAACACTCAGTGAATATCCTTGAATGCATTTCTTGCCTCTTCTGACCACAAGAGCTGCTTGGGTCCCTTAGGGCTCGTCATGTCTATAAGGAGAACAACTTGGGCAGAAAAAATGGGCATAAATCTGTGATACTAACCTACCATCCCAAAAATTATTTCAACTGTGTTCCGGTATGATTGACCAATAAACTTTAGAGCGGTCAATGGTAGAAACATATTCGGCTTGCCAAGACAGTCAATGAGCTCATCGATACATGAGGTCAGATATGAATCAAAGTTTGGTATAGAGTTCAAATAGTGAACCTCTATGCAGAACTTCGTAGTTCTATAGCTTTCTTTGGAACTAAAACAATGGAATTATCCCTTTCCCGTTGGGACATTTAAGTAATACCAAGAGAAAGAATCATCTCAATCGCTCAATCATTCTCAATAGGTTGAAGTAGGTTTCAGGAATCCAATTGGCTTTTTTGGTTCACAACCAAGTCTTCTTCCAGAACAATGTCATGTTTTGTTAAATTAGTGATGCAACCAGGGTTTTCATGAAACAGCATTGATGATGGAAGCACCTCCAGCTGCTACTAGTCAGCCAGATCTTCATTCATGACATAAGAGTAAGTTTGTTCTCAGATCTTGGAACCGACTGCCCAAGCAAGTTAATATGGAAACCCTTGGGAGGTATGGCATTTTTCTTCATAAGGTCCCTTCTACTTCACAATAAGCTGTCTACATTCCGGTTGACAAACAAATTCATCCTGTGATGACGTTTTTATAGCAATGTGTGTGCAGTCAACAGTACAGATTACATTCGGGAAAACTGGCTCTTGCCGCAAATTACGCTTTAATGTCGGTCTCTTCAGCTGCACTGTATGGGAATGTGTAATGGGGCAGTGGTGGTCTAGTGGATAGGGCGCAGGATCGCTGCTCCGAAGGTTGGGGGTTCGAGTCCCCACAGGGTTTTCACTGTCCACCCCAGTGCAGCTAACTGGGTTATCAAAGGCAGGCCACGTCTCTCACTGTCTATGGTGAGAGGCATGTAAAAGAACCATTGCTGACTTTCTCATCTCATCTCATCTCATCTTCTTCCGCTTAGTCCAGGGTCGGGTCGCGGGGGCAGCAACCTTAGCAAAGAGGTCCAGACATCCCTCTCCTGAGCTACTTCCTCCAACTCTCCCGGGGGGACACCGAGGCGGTCCCAGACAAGCCGAGAGACATAGTCCCTCCAGCGTGTTCTAGGTCGACCCCGGGATCTCTTCCCGGTTGGACATGCCCGAAACACCACACCAGGGAGGCGTCCGGGGGGCATTCTGACCAGATGCCCGAGCTACCTCAACTGGCCCCTCTCAATGCAGAGGAGCAGCGGATCTACTCTAGTGGATCTACTAAAGGAGAACCCCGCCACCCGGCGAAGGAAGCTCATTTCAGCCGCTTGTATCCGTGATCTTGTTCTTTCGGTCATTACCCAAAGCTCGTGACCATAGGTGAGGGTTGGAACGTAGATCGACTGGTAAATTGAGAGCTTCGCCTTGCGGCTCAGTTCCTTTTTCACCACGACGGACCGGTACAGGCACCGCTTAACAGCAGAGGCTGCAGCGATCCGTCTGTCGATCTCTCGCTCCATCCTTCCCTCACTCGTAAACAAGACCCCAAGATACTTAAACTCCTCCACTTGGGGCAGGACCTCATTCCCGACCCGGAGGGTGCATTCCACCATTGTCCGACTGAGAACCATGGCCTCGGACTTGGAGGTACTGATCTTCATCCCGGCTGCTTCGCACTCAGCTGCGAATCGCTCCAATGAGAGCTGGAGGGCCCGACTTGATGAAGCCAAAAGGACAACATCATCCGCAAAAAGCAGAGATGATATCCGATGGCCACCAAACCAGAACCCCTCATCGCCTCGACTGCGCCTAGAAATTCTGTCCATGAAAATTATGAACAGAATCGGTGACAAAGGACAGCCTTGGCGGACTCCAACTCCCACTGGAAACGAATCCGACCTGCTGTTACCAATACGGACCAAACTCGGGCTCGGTGATACAGCGACCGAATAGCTCGTAGCAACGGATCCGAACGCCGTACTCTCGAGTCGCCCCACAAGATCTTTCGAGGGACACGGTCGAAAGCCTTCTCTAAATCCACAAAGCACATGTGGACAGATTGGGCAAACTCCCATGCCCCTCCAGAATCCTGTGGAGCGTATAGAGTTGGTCAAGAGTGCTGCGGCCAGGACGAAAACCACATTGTTCCTCCTGAATCCGAGGTTCGACTATCGGTCGGATCCTCCTCTCTAGTACCCTGCATAGACTTTCCCAGGTAGGCTGAGGAGTGTAATTCCCGATAATTGGAACACACCCTCCGGTCCCCTTCTTAAAAATTGGGACCACCACCCCAGTTTGCCAATCCAGAGGTACAGCCCCGATGACCACGCGATGTTGCAGAGACGTGTCAACCAAGACAGTCCTACAACATCCAGAGCCCTGAGATATTCCGGGCGGATCTCGTCCAACCCCGGAGCTCGACCACTAAGGAGCTTTTTAACAACCTCAGTGACCTCCACTCCAGTGATGGGCGGACCCTCACCCGAACCTCCAGGGTCTTCCTCTTCCACGGAGGGCATGTTGGTGGGATTGAGAAGGTCCTCAAAGTATTCCCTCCACCTCTCAACAACATCCCCAGTCAAGGTAAGCAGCTCCCCACCTCCACCGTAAACAGTGTTTGTGAAGAACTGCTTCCCCCTCCTGAGGCGTCGGATGGTGGCCCAGAACCTTTTTGAGGCCAACCGATAATCACTCTCCAGGCCCTCACCGAACTCCTCCCACGCCCGAGATTTTGCATCTGCGACAGCCTCGGCTGCAGCACGTTTGGCCTGCCGGTACCCGTTTGCTGCCTCAGGAGTCCCACAGGCTAATAAAACCCGATAGGCCTCCTTCTTCAGCTGGACGGCCCCCTTCACCGCAGGTGTCCACCACCGGGTTCGGGGATTACCGCCACAACAAGCACCGACGACCTTACGGCCACAGCTATGGGCTGCCGCCTCAGCAATGGAGGCACGAAACATGGCCCATTCGGATTCCATGTCCCCTGCCTCCTCCGGAACGTGGTTGTAGCTCTGCCAGAGGTGGGAGTTAAAGGCCTCTCGGACAGGGGGCTCCGCCAAACGTTCCCAGCAGACCCTGATTACATGCTTGGGCCTGCCAGGTCTGGAAGGCAACCTCCCACACCACCGAAGCCAACTCACCACCAGGTAGTGATCAGTAGACAGCTCAGCTCCTCTCTTCACCCGAGTGTCCAGAACATATGGTCGCAAGTCCGATGACACGACTACAAAGTCAATCATCGAACTGCGACCTAGGGTGTCCTGGTGCCAAGTGCACTTATGGACACCCTTATGTTCGAACATGGTGTTCGTGATAGACAAACTATGACGAGCACAGAAGTCCAACAACGACACACCATTCGGATTCAGACTGGAGAGGCCGTACCTACCGATCACACCCTTCCAGGTCACACTATCATTGCCCACATGGGCGTTGAAGTCTCCCAAGACAACGAGCGAGTTGCTGACTTTCGTTAAAAAAAAAAAAAGAGTAGGCGCAAAGCCATCAGCGTGTTTCTACGACCTGGAGAAGGTCACACCGACATTAGTCTTCAGTATTGAAGTTGTTCGGTTTACCACGAAGAAGAGAAGAAGAAGGGAATGTGATATTTCCGTACGTCACCCTGAGGACGAATTGTTTCTCCATAATCAACAGTTTCACAGTATCACCTCAAGGTGTCGCCAAAGGACCAACAGCTCTTGAAACATGTGTACGCCATTTCTACTGTAATTTCACTCTTAATACAGTAGAGCTGAACTTTGCCGTCGGAAACAACCTACGCCACGTTTTTGTGTGTGTACGTACCCTTTGTACATGAGGCCCTAGTATTCCCTTGTCATCATTTCTGGGTGATTTTAACATTCCCAACCAGGGCGCTTCTGTGTGCAGTTTGCATGTTCTCCCCGTTATTGCGTGGGTTTCCTCCGGGTACTCGGATCACCTCCCACAATCCCAAAACATGCACAGTATGTTAATTAGCTGTTCCAAATCACCCTTAGGTGTGAGTGTGAGTATGAATGGTTGTGTGAGTGTTAGCCCCTGCTAGCCTGCCAAGCTGTCCAGGGTGTACCTCTCGCCGGGGGTCGGCTGAGATGGGCACGAGCCTTCCCGCGACCCTAATTAGGATCAAGCGGTTCAGAAAACGAACGAATGAAAAAAAAAAAAAACATCTACATAAACAGATAGAGAATGAGCCAGACAACGTGTACGTACACAGAAAACGTGGCGTACGTCCTTTCCCACGGCGGAGTTCAGATGTATCAAATGATCGTGCCCATGTGCGTCGTGTCTCACACCAACTTCACGGTTGGCGGAGGCATGTTTGTAGAGCTGTTGGTCGTTTGGCGACACCTAGAGGTGATGCCTGGAAACTGTTGATAATGTTAAAACAATTCGTCCTCAGAGACACATGAAAAATGAACACTAATGTAAAATGAACACATCCTCGTGTCTGCAGTGAGATGAGTGGATACAAAAGCATGTGCAGTTATGCAGAAAATACCGTTAACAACAATATCTTAGTACTGTAGTATTAAAATGGTGCAATCAGAGGAGAGCAAGTATTCAGAGACAGAGCATTTACTGATACATGATGATGACTCTTTCATCAACCGCTTCAGGTTCCATCGTCCTGGAACTATATGTGAAGCTGCGGCCTGCCTTTGAGCGTGGCATGGTGAGGAGCCATGCATTGCCAGTCCCCACACAGGTGCTGTCCACACTGGGGTTCCGACCAACAGGGGGCATTCCAGAGACAACTAGCTGACCGATCGGGCCTGTGCCAGTCAACCCCGCGCCGAGTCATGCCAGCTGTGTGAGACAGAATTATCCGAATCTCAAATTCTCATACAGTACAACTGAACAGACCAACACTGAAGCGTAATTTGCAGCGAGAGCCGGTTTTCTGAGTGTAATTTGCGCATGCGCAGTTGACTGCACACACGCATTACTATAAAAGTGCCATCACAGGAAGAATTTGTCTGTGTTCAACGGGAATCATTTTCATTCGATCCATGTACAGATCATATGTGATGCACAAATGCATTTGATTAATATTGTGGTGACATGGCCTGATTCACCTGATTCATTCATGATTCCGACCACAAGCTGGCACTGTGCAGGACTGGTGACTTTTTGGTGAATAAATTTGTTTCACATTGAGCACGTGCTCCCCAAACATGATCAGGTCTTCACTGCATCAGCACTAATTAGTGACTTGCTGTTCTGGGTAAACTGCAGCTTCAGAGCTTTCTGACAGGCCCCTGATAGGACATGGCGGGTCTTGGTGGTTGAGGCGCACTGACGCCGTGGCTGGTGTAGGAATCCCCCGAGTCTGTGACAGGACAGCCTCCACTTCCAGGAGAGTCTCGAATTCACGTTCCGTGAGCGCCCCGCCCCCTTCCTTCCATTCGGTGCAGGGCTATTGAACTATGATTTGCATATTTAAATTTGGGCGTGGACAGGGCGGGGTCGGACACTCCAACTTCAGTTCATTTTCTGTAACCGCTTAATCCTAATTTGGGTCGCGGGGAGGCTGGTGCCCATCCCAGCCAACTTCGGGCAAGGGCAGAGTACACCCTGGACAGCTCGCCAGGCCATCGCAGGGCGGAAACACGCTGACGGCTTTGCAGCTACTCTTTACGAAAGTCAGCAATGGTTCTTTTACATGCCTCTCACCACAGACAGTGGGACACATGGCCGGCCTTTGATAACCCAGTTAGCTGCATTGGGTGTGTGTGTGTGTGTGTGTGTGTGACAACCTTGTGGAGAGTGGGACTCGAACCCCCAACCTTTGGATCAGCGATCCAGCGCCCTAGACCACCACTACCCCCCACTAGACCACCACTGCCCCCCCCACTAGACCACCACTGCCCTCCACACTCCAACTTGTTCGCTTTAATTCCATGTTGATTCAGATGTTAAAAGAAAACGAGTTTGGATTCATATGTATGCAGATTCATACTTTATAGGATTTAGGCATCTGCCATTTTTCAGCAGGAATTCCACACAAGTCTTTGTAAAAAAGGTCCCTGTGTGTGTGTGTGTGTGTGTGTGTGTGAGAGAGCAGCTTGATAGAAATACAGAAATGAATATAATTTTTGTTATGTAAAAGAACCATTGCTGACGTTAGACAAGAATAGCTGCAAAGCCACCAGCATGTTTCTGTCCATTACTAAAGGGTTGTGTCAGGAAGGGCGTAAAAACCTATGCCACATCAAACATGTGAATCAGATGACTTGCTGTGGCGACCTGTGACCCCTGAAAAAGGAAAAAGCCAAAAAAGGAGAAGTTAACTTTATAAAATGACTTATGCATTTGGTCCCAAGTTGTGTCCTGAAATGTATTTGGGACATATAAAGTAATCCTTGAGATAGCTGCACATAGGTACCAAACAAAACAAACATTACCTGAAAGCCGTATACCATACCAACCTACCAACTACTCTCCCATTGGTCTGGTACCTTCGAGTCGTAGGACGATTCTTGGCGACCTGTCATGAAGGATAACACCTTGATTATCTTCGTCATGGAGGTTTTCTTGACAAGGATGGTGCAGTGGTTTGCCATTGCCTTCTGCACAATGCGAACCTACGGGTAATTTAGAACGGTTAATTAACCTACTGTGCATGTTTTTGGACTGTGGGAGGAAACCAGAGTACCCAGAGGAAACCCACGCAAGCACAGGGAGAACATGTAAAGTCCACACAGAAACGCCCAGGCCGGGAATCGAACCCAGGCCCTCTTGCTGCGAAGTGCCGCAACCTCCCATTACCAACCAACCATGTTATTGTATCTGGTAATAATGCAAACAGTGGGGCAATACATTACGCCTGTCAAAATATAGCTCTTTTCTAATTGTGCAGAGGAGATTGAAGTGAAGATGGGAGAACGTCTGGCCAATCATGAGTGTGGTACAGCATGCAACACCATTAATAGGCTTTCTACAAGTAAAATGTTTGTCACTTCAGACAAAGGTCCAAACTACTGAGAAGTGCAGATTACAGAGCTTTAAAAAAAATAAATAAATAAATAAATAAAAGTTGCAGTGAGATGTAAAAAGAAATTGTGAACAGATCCTGTAATGGGTATTTTATTTTAGTTAGTGGTGAGAAAGCTGAGAAAATGTGGACAATCCATCTCATGTACACAAACAGTGTGCCTGTGTTTTGGTGTAAAGTCATGCCTGTCATTTCTAAAACATGTTCAGTTAAAACCCAGGTTAAACATTTTGCATTAAAACGCCACAGCTAATGCACGTCTGACCCTTTGACTCTCTTTTTCCATCTCTTAAAATAAAAAGAAAGAAAAGGATCTAAACAGAACTCTAACATTGTATCTGCGGCCATGAGGAAATAAAGCTGTCAATTGAAACACACTGACAATTTGGCAACACTAGATGGCAGTATATACTAATTTTAATTTCCTATATCAAGAAAAAAAAAAAATTATAAAATGTGTATTTAAAATCAATCAATTATTTTCTGAACCGCTTAATCCTAATTAGGGTCCCGGGGAGGCTGGTGCCCATCTCAGCAGATTCTGGGGGAGGCCATCACAGGGCAGAAACACAGTGCAGCCTACTCTTGTCCTAAGTCAGCAGTGGTTCTCTTGCATGCCTTACAGCAGACAGTGTGAGATGGTCATGGTGAGCTTTGATAACCCAGTTAGCTTCACTGGGGAGACAGCAGTGACAACTGTTGATAGTGTGGCCTGAACCCCCCCCTCCTTAGGATCTGTAATCCAGCACCTTACCACTGGACCACCACTGCCCTCAACGTGTATTAAAAAATTCCACTTGACAATACAGAATGAACTCACATGCCAATTTTATTCTCAAATCCCCAGCCCAGATTTATTGCAATCTAGAAAACAGAAAACATTGTTTTTTAAAAAAAAGTTGTTGTTTTTTTTTTTATTGATGTCAGAAGCATACCAGAATGTCAATGTAACAATTGCATTTCCTCTTTTAGTCATTGCGGCAATTACAGTGGTATTTGAAGTACAGTAAAATACCTAATGGCAATTTACTAACAATATTGATGTAGAGCAAAAAAAAAAAAAACAAAAAAAAAAAAACCCTACATTAAAAGGAATGAAGTACAACCTCACATTAAACTAGGTTGTACAATATATAACCTAAATGTCCAATTCCAAGCATTTTTTTTTTTATTCACCACCCCACCCTTGCTAAACTGTAATGTGGAAAATGGTAACTTTAAGGACTACCAACAACCCAAAAAATAAAAAATAAAGGGGAAAGAAATACAAAGTATTTTGGAACAGGAGTAGATAGGCGAGACAAACACATTACATTTTTTGTAGTGTTACTATACAAAAGGGGTGGGGACTGTACAGCTTAAAAATCATATCATATACACAGTCTTAACTTTTTCACTTTTCCACATTTGCCTATTTTATGGCCATAGTTAAGTGTGTACAGGGGTTAAATGCTTTATAAACAAGAAACTAAGCTTTCATTTGTAACCAAATTTACTCATCTTCCTCATCCTCCTCTTCGTCATCGTCCTCTTCGTCATCGTCCTCTTCGTCATCGTCCTCATCTGCTTTGTCTGGCTTGGTTGGAGCTTTGGCTGCACCCCCTACAACTTTCCCCTTCCGATAAGCAGCAATGTCCTTTGATTAAAATAAAGGGTGAAAAATAAATTAAAAAGCACATACCATTACAAATTAACAAATTTGACCAAGTCAACTCATGAAAATATAAGAAATCCCAAAAAGACTCGGGACGTACCTTCTCATACTTTTCCTTCAGCTTGGATGCCTTCTTCTCATAAGGCTGCTTCTCCTCAGCAGAGGTCTTGTTCCACATCTCTCCAAGTTTTTTAGCTACATCTCCAATAGTAAGTCCTGGGGTCTCCTCTTTCACCTTGGGTCGAAATTCCGCACAGAAAATAAAAAAGGCTGACCTTAAGGGCAAGAGTGAAAAGCATTTTACTCATGACAAACACTGCAAACCAAACATCTCGCTGATGGACATTACTGCCAAGATAAATGCCTACACAGTAAAAACCTGCAAGATTCTTACGGGGGTCTCTTGGGAGCATTGGGGTCCTTAAACCTCTTCTTCTTTTCACCTCTGGGAGGAACATAGTTCTTCATCTCCCTTTCATAACGAGCCTTGTCAAGTCTGGCCATCTCTTCAAACTTGCCTTTTTCCTTGGCTGACATAGTCTGAGTCAAATAAAAATAGCTTAAAACACCAAAGCAAAGAACGGCAAACAACTATCATAGTTTAAAAAAAAAAAAAAAAAAAAAAAATCCAAGACATATATACCTTCCATCGTTCAGAGCACTTTTTGGAGAACTCTGAGAAATTGACTGATGTGTCAGGGTGTTTCTTCTTATGTTCCTCTCTACAGGTCTGGACAAAATATGCATACGAGGACATTTTGCCTCTTGGTTTTGCTGGGTCTTTAACCATCTTTCTGATATCCCTGAAATAAATAAAGTACTGAAAAAAAGTTGCTCCACATTGCCAGCATGTATATTATATTTAATAATGGTGCCACTGTTGGACCAGACTTGGTCTCGATGCTCGAATTGTTTGTGCAGATCCAATGCCAACATTTGAGGTATTTTTCTTAAAAAAAAAAAAAAAAAAAAAAACAACAACTTTCCAAATTTCCTTTTCAAATTAGGCACTTTTTTTTTTTTAATCAATGTGATGTTTTTAAAAATATAGATTTTTAAATATACACGCATGTATAAGTTACTAATCAAAATTAAAATGAGCAATAAGTTACAACAAATTTATAGTTAATTCAAATCATGTTTCAGAATAAAACACAAAAAAGTGACAAATAATAAACCATAAATATTGCCTACTGAAATGGGATTTCTCCCCATGTCATACTGCATAGAAATGGCGCACAAGCAGTCTTGTTGAGGTAAAGGAGGTCAACAACGACGGCAATATTTCTCCTTCCATTTTGTGAGAAAGGCTTCTTCATGAAAGAAAGTACTCCTAAAATGTCTCCACCCGCCTTCCTGTTCGCTTTTTAACTCGACAAATAAACTGCGACAATCCGTGTTCTTGACCATTTTTTCCATCGGAAAACCCTATGCACAGGTCCCGGTGTAGAGTAATACACTCAGTCTGTACTATGTCTATGTAGGGAGTGTGGTTTGCAGTAGGCTCGGAATGGCCGCTTGTCTTCATGCACTGAGAATATGGCTCCTTCTCTTTGTGTCAATGCTCAGCCATTACACTGCATGCAATAGGGGCAGAGCGCCCGTCATACCCACCTCACTTCAACCGTGAAATAAACAACGTTCCAAGGCACGGATAATTAAGAAAAGACATCCGTTGGAACGATGAAAGATCGAAATTTTATTTTCCAGTCAATATTGTCTCGCTTCATGAGCAAGAACGACAGAAAACACGGTTGAAAAAGTTGATGTGAACTGCGCTTGTCACAGGTTCTGTGGCTTCGCCTTGTTTCTTAAGCGAGTCCAGTCAGCCATTACAGCGAGAACAAAAAATCTGGAGACATTTTAATCCCTGTCTATGTGCTTCTAAATTTACTCCAGGAGCAAACGCACACTGCGCAGATGTTTACAAGACATTTACAGTTATTATTTTCCTGCGATTCCTCAGATGTTTTCACATGCGACGCATCCCTTGCTATGCACTGCAACGGCTAACAGCGCTGCTAGCTCGCTAGCATTCCCGTCCACATCTACCTGGGATTTAAACATTAGCTCTGAATAACAACCTCTCCGGCACAGTGGACGCTTATGGTTATTCATGATGTAACATATAATAAATATACATTGCATTACCATTTCTCCAGGTAATGTTATAGTCATTTTACTTAAATGATCAAAAAAACAGGAGTATTTTTTGTTTAATACGCCTTTAATAAAATAAAAAAAAACAAACACAACAAATCCAGTCACTGTCGAGCCGTCTGCGATTCAAACGTGTAGTATTGTAATAAGTTTATAAATCCATACATTCTACAGATGACACTTACCAAAGGCTGCTGCTGACTCTCAATCTACTGCAATGGCTGTGTGGAGCTAATAACGATACGCAGTCTCCTCACTCTGCTCTCGGCTCTGTAACATTACTCTCAGTAGGATTCGTTTCCCATTGGCTAGCGCAAAACCGAGCGGAAATCTGATTGGCTGAAACCTTTCCATTGTTCTAATAAGAGACCCGTTGGTATTGGCTGTTTTTTGTGAAACGTCATGAATCTTTTAAATGGCGGGTTAATCCAAACTGTGCTGCTTGAAGGCAGAAGTTGAAGCAGTGTTTGTAGACAGTGTGTGGTGTGGAAGCTATAGTGTTATAGTTCTATTCACTCAGTGGATTTATATGGAGACTGGGAGGGAGCGCTTGAGTAGAATAACAAATACTCAATGAAATCAATCTGTTCAAGGCCTCCACAGTGCTTAACTCTCAGTCAACAATCACAGCAAATTTCAAACCAGAATATGCAAAATATAGTTTGCATAATTTTGTGGTCATTTAAATTAGTTCCTGTTAATGAACTAATGCTGTTTTATTATAAAAGCACCTTAAAGGTATAAAAGACAATCTAACGCCTTTTGGAGTTTAGTGTGGTTATCTGGGAATAATATGAAAAAAGTATTCCATCCTTTATTTTACAAAGGAGCCAGGGTCTGCACACTTAGGCCATAAACACACAGTTCCAGATGGATATTTTATTTCACATTGGCCTGTTTAAGATAAATTTGGGAAACTACATACGTTGTTTCTTGCATAATAATTACTTCATAATCTGCCTGTTGAGCCAGTTATGATGATGATAATAATAGTAATGATGATGATGATGATAATATATTTTTAGGAGTTAACATACCTTTTTTTTTTTCTTTTACCAGAACCAGAGGTATGGGTGTTCTACCTACACGTTTTCCCTGTACTATTATTTCACTGGTCATGAGCCACAGCCTCAGCCTTCATATGCACAAGTACTTAGCTATACTGCATACATGTTCATTACCTCTGGGAATTATGGTAAATATGAGTTGACAAATGGAAAGCAGTATTCGAGATGTGGTCACAGTGGTATTTGCCGCTGGTGAACTGGGAATTGTTGAGGTGCATCTACTTGACCCACAAGGAAACCGTTCCCTTTTATCTACGGCAATGAGGGAATTCAGGGAACAGATCATTGATAGTTAAACCATTATTTTAATGGTGATAATAACAACAGTTTTACTGACAAATAATACATTAAAAAAAATGTGACCATCATTTTCTGAACCGCTAATCCTAATTAGGATCACCTGGAGACCGGTGCCCATCTTAGCTGACTCTGCGCGAGGGCAGAGTACACTCTGAACAGCTCGCCAAGCCATTGCAGAAAATGAGACATCTAGTGTATATTATAATGCAGTTCCTGTTTTGTTGGTGCAGTCAGATGGAATAGAGATACTTAGAGATATACAGTGGAACACATAATGTGTCTTTCAGATAGAAGTTCTGCTCTGCTTTTCATGCTTTTCAACATTAAAACTTGAACACAACCAATAATAAATACACATACATCATCTCTTTCAGCAATAGGTCTGCCATTGTGGTTACTTTGACATTCCTGACATCCGCTGAGTGCTGAATGGTTGCAAATCATATGCACAAAATGACATCTAATAATCATCATAAATCCCAGGGACAATAAATGCAGTATGTTATAACATCTTGAACATGTAAACCTAAGCAAAATAGGTAAATATCCTTGGTATTAATTAATAATTACTCTGGCTTTTTGGTGCACTGTTAATTTTGTAAGAAATTTGATCAAAAGCAAATGACCCTGCATGACTAATTCAAACCAGTTTATGGTTGATTAACAATTCATTGTTTATTTTTTTATTACACATTAAATGTAAGTGGTGGCAATAGATATATAATACAGATAGGCTCCACCTAATTGAAAGGAACCCTGATAGTGTATTATATTTTCTCAAGATATCAAGTCCCAAGGTAACAGGATAATTTTTTTTAAAGCTCTCGAGACAAAACCTTTCCCCCATGATAATAAGATAATTAATATGAGATATAGAGATAAAAAACAAAAAATACTATAATCTATAATAATAGTTTCTTCATTGCCATATCATGTCATCATGAATACTGATCCATTCATTAATTTTCTGTAACCACTTAATCCTAATTGGGGTTGCAGGGAGGCTGGCGCCCATCCTAGCCAACTCCGGGCGAGGACAGAGTACACCCTGGACAGCTCTCCAGGCCATCGCAGGGCAGAAACACGCTGACGGCTATGCAGTCTACTCTTGTGAAAAGTCAGCAGTGATTCCTTTTCATGCCTCTCACCACAGACAGTGAGAGACATGGCGGGCCTTTGATAACCCAGTTAGCTGCACTGGAGGGACAGTGACAGCCCATTGAGAGTGGGGCTTGAACCCCCAACCTTAGGATCAGTGATCAAGCATCTTTCCCACCAGGCCACCACTGCCCTCAAGGCCTGATAAAGGCTAAAAATAACTCAAACTTATACTTGACTTTATTGCCATTCTTATACATACTAGGAATGAAGTAGAATGAAATGTTTTTTGTGAGCTCCAGATTCAGTAGACAGTGACAGTAACCATAAACACTATACAGTACTACTGAAGCAAACAATAATATAAGTTACTAAAAGTATTACAAGACACACAAGAACATGGCTTGGAGAGCAGCAGGGAAAACATTGTGGACAAAAGGGTAATGAGGTGGTCAGAGTGTTGCAAAATACCAAAGTCAGGTGCAGGTGCAATATTTTAGTTTGGCATACTGAATATGCAAGTCATCAGTATGACTTGCATGAAGATGGAGGCAGATGATTCGCTGTGGTGACCCCTTAAAGGGAACAGCCGAAAGGAAAAGAAGAGGAGTACTGGATGGATAGAATTGAATCAGAATCTGGAAATTGTGTAGTATGAAGTATAAATGTTTAAAATTAAGGCGCTGGCATGGTGTTAGTTTCTCAAGTATATACAATGTAAAGTGAACATGCAGTATCCAGTATAAATTGTATAAGGTGCTAGTTAAGTCCTCTAAAACATAGTGTGTGTTTGTGTGTATGTGCCTGTGTGGGTGTTTGTGTTCTGATAGCTTGGGGAAAAAGCAGTTGCAGAACTTTGGCGGGTGGTTTGTAATGCTTCAGAACCTCCTGGCTGATGGAAAGAGGTGACATTCTGTTAGAGGGGTCTATCACAATCGCCGACGCACGGTGTAGACAGTGTGTAAGGAACAGGTCCTGGATGGAGTGCAGAGAGCTCCCAGTGATCCTTTCAGCTGTTCTCACAATGTGTTGGAGAATTAGGCAATCCTGTGCACAGTAGTTCCCAAGCCACACATATATGATTCAGCTCAACAGAACACTCTCCACATTACCTCTGTAGAAGGTGTTAAGGACTGGTGGTGAAAAGCCGACTCTTTTCAGTCTTCTAAGTGAAGACATATCTTCTTCACAGCAGAGCGGGTGTTGGTGGTCGAGGGGAGATCCTCTGCTGACTCTGGGCAAGGGCAGAGTACACTCTGGACATCTCGCCGGGCCATTGGAGGACAAAAACACGCTTATGGCTATGAAGATAACTCTTGATGAAAATCATCAATTGTTCTTTTAAATGTCTCACACCGTAGACAGTGAGCGACATGGATGCCCTTTGATAACCCATTTAGCTGCTTTGGGGGGGGACAGTAGTGAGGACTGTTGACAGCTAGCAAATTTGTATTTGTATTCATGTTTTGTTATTACAGATAGTGTAAATATCTTATCATGAGAAGCCAAATGAAATTAACTTGTTATCATGGAAAAATGGAGGAAATTAAATATGTATGAGAATGCTCATCCAGTTAGGTCTTCTGTGCTAGTGGCAGGGCTGTTTGAGGCAGAATTTTGGGCCGCCATCTTGACAAGTGCAACTTACTTCCGGTTATGACTTAAAACAGCATGAATGCTAATAAGATCAACGATTAATTTTATCAGCTTAGGTCCACAATGTTTCAAAATAAAATGTAAAAACTACAAGAGTAGGCTTTCAAAAAACAACAACAAAGGATTTTCATTTCACAGAAATAGAATAATTTTACAGGGAAATCTGGCCAGAAGTAAACATGACTCTGTCTGGTAAATTTATATATCTAGGTCATTCAGTTATGAATTCGTGACTATTTTTCGTCCACATTTAAAAAAAAATGCTTAGAACTATTAAATAATTGGGCAATATAATTCATTAATATATGTAGTACAGTGCAGTATTTCATGCACTGTGGGGGGTGGGGGTGGGCTGGTCGGGCAAGCCAGTGTTCTTTCTCACGCCACTTCCAAGCCTGGATAAATGCAGAGGGTTGTGTCATGAAGGATATCCGACTTAAAACCTGTGCGAAATCTACTAGGCGGATCATCAATATGACTTCCAAACTAGATCGGTCGAGGCCCAGGTTAACAATGACCGCCATCAGTGCTGTTAACCAACGGGGTGATGGTGGAAACTGGACTACTATAGGTCAAAGAAGGAGGGGCGGGAGGTGTGTCCATAGGCAGAGAGAAAAGAAGAAAGGCATAAGTCTAGAACTGAGAGTTGAGACTTTGAATGTTGGAACTATGAAAGGAAAAGCTAGAGAGCTGACTGACATGATGCAGAGGAGGAATGTGGACATACTGTGTGTTCAGGAAACCAGGTGGGAAGGGAGCAAAGCTAGAAGCTTAGGAGCCAGGGTTTAAGCTGTTTCATCATGGTGTGGATGGGAAGAGAAATTGATTAGGAGTCATCTTAGAAGAGGGGCTGACCAGGAATGTTTTAAAAGTGAAAAGAGTGTCAGTCAGAGTGATAAGTCTCAAGTTAGAAATTGAAGGCGTGATGTTCAATGTTGTTAATGCTTATGCCCTCAGGCAGGATGTGAGCTAGAAAAGAAGGAGAGATTCTGGAGTGAGTTAGATGAAGTGATACAGAGTACCCCCAGAGGTGAAAGAGTGTTCATTGGGGCAGACTTCAGTGGACATGGTGGTGTAGGAAACAGAGGGGACGAGGAAGTGATGGGCAGGTTTGGTATCCAGGACAGGAACACAGAAGGACAGATATTGAAAAATTTTGAAAAAAATGGAAATGGCTGTGGTGAATACTTTCTTCCAGAAGAAACAGGAGCATAGAGTGACTTATAAAAGCAGAGGTAGAAGCACAAAGGTAGGCTACATCTTGTGCAGACGATGTGATTTGAAGGAAGTCAGTGGCTGCAATGTAGTAGTGGCTGAGAGTGTTGCCAGACAGCATAGGATGGTGGTGTATAGTATGACGCTGATGGTGAGGAAGGTGAAGAAGGCAAAGGCAGAGCAGAAGACAAAGTGGTGGAAGCTAAAAAAGGAACAGTGTCGTGTTGTCTTCAAGGAGGAGTTGAAACAGACTTTGGGTGGTCAGAAAGTGCTTCCAGATGACTAGACAACCACAGCTAATGTGATCCAAGAAACCGGGAGGAGAGTACTTGGTGTGTCCTCTGGAAGGAAACTAGATAAGGAGACTTGGTGGTGGAATGAGGAAATGCAGGAGTCTGTACAAAGGAAGAGGTTAGCTAAGAAGAAGTGGAACATTGAGAGGATTGAAGAGAGGAAACAGGAGTACAAGAAGATGCAGCATAAGGCAAAGGTAGTGGTGTCAAAGGCCAAACAGAGGGCGTATGATGACTTGTATTATAGGTTGGACAAAAGGAAGGAGGAAATGATTTATACAGGTTGGCACAGCAGAGAAATAGAGATGGGAAGGACATGCAGCAAGTCAGGGTGATTAAGAACATAAGTGGCTGTTCCCTGCAGGCAAGGTCCAGAGAGTGCACCTGTTTCCATTCAGCAATCAGCAATCAGCGAGCTATAAATAGGAGCGGCTTGCTTCCCTCTGACGTCAGAAGATTGTCCTTCCCGGTAATTCTGTTTCTCTGCTATCTCTCTGACTCCTGGTATCCTGCTTCGTGCTCGACCAGTTTCCATCGATTAATTATTTCCAGTGATTTAGATTTTCCAAGGGCAAAAATAAAATCGTTGAATCTTCTTACATGGTCTCCTGCATCTTTGGGTCCGACGCATATGCTCCAGGGCAACAGAATCTTCTGACCTGAAACATGGACCCAGCGGAGAATCAGCAGAGAAACCTGCTCAGCTCCGGCAGGCATTATTCGACCAAGGAGTTCTGTTGGGACGACACGACACCCTGCACCAAATGATGGACAATCTCCAGCGTATAACCACCAGCATGGTGCAGCTCAGTGAAAGGATAGACGCCATCGCCACTCAACTCGATGCCGCAACCCCGCCCACTCACCCTTCACTCTCTGCTTCGGCAGCAGCACCAGCACCAGCTTTCTCCCCATGCACCGGGAACCACTCATTCCCACGCCAGCCAGGTATTCGGACACGATTGGCTCCTGCGCACAATTCCTCCATCAGTGCTCGCTCATCTTCAGCCAGCAGCCGTTCACATACACCACGAATTAAGCTAAGATCTCCTTCATTATGAGCCTACTCACGGAGCAAGCCTCGTCCTGGGCGCAAGCGGTTGCCACCCATACCCCGGAATTATGCTCGCATTTTGACCAGTTCGTGTGAGAAATGAAAAAGGTTTTCGATCGCCCGGCGAAAGGGGAGGAGGCAAGCACTCAGCTCCTATGAATCTGGCAAGGTTCACAGTCAGTGGCAGAGTATGCCATCCAATTCCGGATTCTCGCCATAGAAAGTGGCTGGAACAACCCCACGATCCAAGGGGCTTTCCTGCGGGGTCTAAATGGAAGGCTGAAAGATGAGCTCGCGGCACGAGATGAGACGGCCGCTCTCGAGGATTTGATTGCCTTGTCTACCAGGCTGGACAACCAGCTGAGAGAAAGGGATAGATCCCAGGAGGAGCAGACCAGTCTTGTCTACCCCTCATCGAGCGCCTCCGTGAGGCCCAAGGAGGCCCCACCTCGAACCTCCTTGCCATTCCCTCCTCTGAGGGAGGATGATGGTCAAGAGCCCATGCAGGTGAGCCGCACCAGGCTGACGGCGGAGGAGAAGCATCGGCGATGGACCAACGGTCTCTTCATCTACTGTGTTGAGAAGGGCCATTACCTCGCCCAGTGCTCCGCACGACAGGGTCCGACAGCTAGGAGAGGGGCAGCAACAAGATGATCCTCCACGACAATCGGGAAGCATCTGCAAGTTCAAAGTACGGTGTACTCCGCACAACACTCCTATGCTGTGGATGTATTCATTGACTCAGGTGCTGACACTAACTTCATGGATCCGGGGATGGTTGAGCTCCACGACCTACCCATATAGGAGCTCAAAACCCCCAAGGAGGTAGTGGCCATTGATGGCCAACTCATAGCTCGCATCACGCACAAGACCAAGCTGGTTAAGCTCAGTCTGTCCGGGAACCACCAGAAATATTTGGAGCTATTTGTTCTCTCTGCCCCTCTCTCCCCTGAAGCTTGGGTGGCCGTGGTTGCAGACCCACAATCCCCACATCGACTGGTGCACCCTCACCATACACAGCTGGAGTGACTACTGTCTGTAACACTGCTTAATGGCGGCCGTACCCTCCCAAGCTTCACAAACCCCGGTCGACCTGAAGGATCTGGACTTAGCCGGCGTGCCGAAAGAATGCCACGATCTGAAAGAGGACCGGGCTTGCTCACTACCTCCTCATCAACCGTACGACTGCGCCATCGACCTACTCCCAGGTTCCATGCTCCCTTCTTAGCACTGTACAACCTCTCGAAGCCAGAGAAAGATGCCATGGAGGCATATATTAATGAGTCGCTTACTGTAGGTCTCATTTGGCCCTCATCATCCCCAGTAGCCACTGGGTTCTTCTTCATAGAAAAGAAAGACATAACCCTGAGACCTTGCGTCGATTAAACGGGCCTGAACCATATCACCATAAAGAACAAGTACCCTCTCCCTCTAATAGATTCGGCCTTCACCTCTCTCCACGATGCAACCATCTTTTCCAAGCTGGACCTGGGAAACGCATACCACTTAGTCCGGATTCGGGAAGGGAAGGAGCGGAAGACGGCTTTCAACACGCCCCTGGGGCACTTCGAATATTTTGTCATGCCATTCAGACTAACCAACGCCCCGGCGGTTTTCCAAGCCCTGGTTAATGATGTACTTAGGGACATGCTGAACCGCTTTGTATTCATGTACCTAGACGGCATTGGGGCCAGTGGCATAGTGGTTAGGGTGCTGCGCTCATGATCAGGAGGTTATGAGTTCGAATCCCACTGAGACCCTCACTGTGCTCAGACCCCTGGGCAAGGTCTCAACCACAAGTGTGCCTCTGTTCACCCAGCAGTATAAATGGGTACCAGTAAAAATATACTGGGAAGGTAACCTGCGATGGACTAGCACCCCATCCAGGGGGAGTTGAACTCCAAGTCGCTTCATGCTATGGAAACAGGGGATAAGCACTGGCCTGATGAGCCACAAGGCTTGGGTGTAAAAACCGAACAGACTTATCTTTTTACCTAGACGGCATCCTGATCTTCTTTAAAGACTATGATGAGCATCGCCGTCACGTGAGGATGGTGTTAAAGAGGCTCCTAGAGAACAGATTATTCGTTAAAGCGCAGAAATGTGAGTTTCATGTCCCCTCAGTCTCTTTCCTGGGGTTCATCGTGGAGAAGGGTCAGATAAGATCCGATCCGGCGCAGGTGAAGGCAGTGGCGGAGTGGCCGACTCCGGGGACACGGAAACAGCTGCAGAGGTTCCTGGGGTTCGCAAACTTCTATCGCGGGTTTGTGCAAGACTACAGCCGCCAAGCAGTCCCCCCTCACACAGCTGACATCACCCAAAACCCCGTTACAGTGGTCCCTAAGTGCCCAAGCGGCGTTTGACAGGCTGAAGGCTAAATTCGTCAATGCGCCCGTACTGATCCACCCGGACCCCTTGCTGCAGTTCGTGGTGGAAGTCCACGCCTCAGACTCTGGGGTGGGGGCAGTCTTCTCCCAACGGTCTCCCACAGACCAGAAGCTACACCCATGCGCCTTCTCCCGTCGCTTGTTCCCGGCGGAACAGAACTATGATGTTGGTAATCGTGAGCTGCTGGCGGTGGTCTTGGCGCTCCAGGAATGGAGGTACTGGCTGGAAGGGGCAGCCCACCCCTTCGTGGTCTGGACCAACCATAAAAACCTATCTTACCTCCGTACAGCCAAGAGGTTGAACTCCCGTCAGACACAATGGTCGCTCTACTTAGTAAGATTTGACTTCACACTAACGTACCAGCCCGGCTCCCGGAATACGAAGCCAGATGCTCTATCCTGGCAGTTCTCCTCGGGGGAAGAGACCACCATGGAGACCATCCTGCCTGCCTCCTGTATACCTGGAGCAGCTCAATGGGAGGTTGAACGGATAGTTCAGAACACCCATCAGGGGGAATTGGAGCCCGTCGGGTACCCCCAAGATCGACTATATGTTCCCCCGCTGGCCAGAACCCCAGTGCTCCAGTGGGCTCACTCATCAAAATTAGCCTGCCACCTCGGAGCCCACCGAACTCTCTTCCTACTCCAACAACGTTTCTGGTGGCCAACAACAGCAGCAGACACCAGGGAGTTTGTGGGAGCTTGTTCCACCTGTACCTGGAGCATCGTCCCATCGTGTACCCACGGGTCCCCTCCAACCCTTACCAGTTCCTCATCATCCCTGGTCACACATTGCGGTGGACTTTGTTACGAGGTTACCCCGTCCGAGGGCAAGACAGTCATCCTGATGATAGTGGACAAGTTCTCCAAGGCGGTTCACTTTGTCGCCCTACCCAAACTCCCCTCGGTGATGGAAACTGCTGGTCTCCTGGTCCAACATGTCTTTCGCCTCCATGGCATCCCCCAGGATGTCGTTTCAGTCCGGGGCCCCAGTCTAGCATCTAGAGTTTGGAAGGCGTTCTGCGACACCTTGGGAGTCTCCTGTAGCTTGACCTCCGGCTACCATCCTCAGTCTAACGGGCACGCGGAGCGAACGAATCAAATCCTCGGATCTTCCCTGCACTGCATCGCCTCCCGTCTCCCAGCCTCCTGGTCCACACACCTCCCATGGATCAAATATGCACACAACTCTCTGGTCTGCGCCACCACCGAGATGTCCCCCTTTATGGTGATCAACGGTTTCCAGCCTCCCCTGTTTCCCAGCCAGGAGGTCGAAGTGGCCGTTGCATCCGTCCATGTGCAGTTTCGCAGAGCACGCCAGGTCTGGAAAGAAGCACTTGCCACCCTGGAACGAACAGTGGCCTGAAACTGGAAAATCGCCTATCATCATCGAACCCCCGGCACCTCCCTACACGGTTGGGCAACAAGTTTGGCTCTCCTCCCGGGACCTGCCTCTGCAAATTGACTCAAAGAAATTGTCTCCCAGGTACATTGGGCCCTATGTAATAGAAAAAAATTATAAACCCCAGCACCGTCCGACTCAGACTCCCATTCTCACTCAAAGTACACCCAGTATTCCATGTATCCCTGATCAAGCTCGTGGTGGAAAGTCCCCTCCACCCCCCCACGACCCAACCTGCTCCGAGATCCCTCACATATTTAGCCTGGGACCGTAAGGTGCCCAGTTACCAGGGTGTGCTGCAGGGAAGCAATGTGAGTCTTGACTTAGCAGAAGCTTTGTACCATCAGGAAGGACTTACGCACTTGGTCTTTTCACTCAATGAGCTAGATGGTGGCTGCAGATTAAGTTGGAAGCGAGAAGTCTAAGCAACCTCACTACAGCTGCTCTACAGCACTACGCGCTATACTAAGTCCTGCGCAATGCACCTCACCCCAATTTTCTTATACTTCATACTTTATTTGGTTTTCTACACTTGAATATCTCATTATGTATCAGTAATGCAAATAATTTCTCAGTTCACTTTACTTATTAGGAATACAGGGATCCCTCACTTTCCGCGGTTAATTGGGACTGAGATCCCCACGCGACCATCGAAATCCGCAAAATAGGATCATCCCCCCACCCCCCTTCCTGACTGGCGTATACGTACATGTATATGTGTATATAATATCAATAAATACATATCCAATGCTATAAATGCTTATAGTAATAACAATTAAACATTACACAATAATGTATAAGATGTAAATACAGTATAAATACAGATGCTCTCCAACTTACCTACATTCGTTTTGCAAACATCCGGAGATACCAACAAAGCTGTCCAAGGTTGAAAATGAAAGTTAAATGAAATTGAAGAACAAGTAGAAAGGGATATGGAATACAATCTACAGAAAGATAGATCATAAATATAAGTATGAAATATGATTAAACATTATCCTGAGGTACATTATACTCGGCTCCGGCTGAGGGGGGCATGCCTGCGCAGACGCTCCAGATGCAACAATGTACCCAGTTTTGATGGGAGATTTTGGGTTGTTTTTTGTTTTGTGTTGGTTTAGAGGGTTTTTTTTGCACAATTGGCCTTCTTTTTGTGACATTTTCCTTCACTTTTCCACCTATTCTTCCTTAATTTCCTTTTTTTTTAATTTGATGAATATTTATTTATTTAAAAAACAAAACGCAAGGCACTGAAGCCACTAATTGAAGCGTGAAGTAACCAGGGATCCCTGTATATTGGTGTGTACATTTTACAAATAATTTCTGCTTTTTATACCATTTAAGAAACTCAAATTTATAAACTATTGTATGGTATAAATTGTTATTGACTCAATATATTTCACTATATGTATAAGTCTTCTTTTCCTTTCGGCTGTTTTCTCGAACCATTCCAACCTGCCTGTACACGTCCTTGTCGTTCACAGACATGTATTCTGTATTACTGAGGCTAACCTTCATTAATCTCCTTTCCAGGACATACGTACCTCCACCTCTATAAATTTTCCTGCACTTGTTCTCTGCTCTCACTACAGATCACAATGTCATCTGCAAACACCATAGTCCATGGAGATTCTTGTCTAACCTCGTCTGTCAGCCTGTCCATCACCATAGCAAACAAGAAGGGGCTCAGAGCTGACCCCTGATGCAGTCCACCTCCACCTTGAACTCTTCTGTCACACTGACAGCACACCTCACCACTGTCTTACATCTCTCATACATGTCCTGCACCACTCTAACATACTTCTCTGCCACTCCAGACTTCCTCATGCAATACCACAGTTCTTCTCTCGGCATCCTGTCATATGCTTTCTCCAGGGCTACAAAGGCACAATACAGCCCCCGCTGACCTTCTCTGTACTTCTCTAATTAACATCCTCAAAGAAAACACTGCATCTGTGGTGCTGTTTCTTGGCATGAAACTAAAATGTTGTTCTCAAATGCTGACCTCTGCCCTTAGTCTAGCTTCCACTATTCTTTCCCATAACTTCATCTTACGACTCATCAACTTTATCACTCTGTAGTTGCCACAACTCTGCACGTCTCCCTTGTTCTTAAAAATGGGCATTAACATACTTCTCCTCCATTCCTCCGGCATCCTCTCACTCTCTAAGACCTTGTTGAATGTTCTTGTCAGAAAATCTACTGCTACTTCTCCGAGACACTTATATACCTCCACCAGTATGTCATCAGGACCAGCTGCCTTTCCACTCTTCATCCTGTTCAGTGCCCTCCTCACTTTACCCTTACTAATCTTTGCTACTTCCTGGTCCTCGACGGTCACCTCTTCTACTCATTTTTTCTCTGTTGCGCCTGGAGCATATGCGTCAGACCCAAAGATGCAGGAGGCCATGTAAGAAAATTCAATGATTTTATTTTTGCTCTTGGAAAATCTAAATCACTGGAAATAATTATTTAATGGAAACTGGTCGAGCACGAAGCAGGATACCAGGAGTCAGAGAGCTAGCAGAGAAATTAAATTACTGGAAAGGACAATCTTCTGACGTCAGAGGGAAGTGCGCCGCTCCTATTTATAGCTCGCTGATTGCTGATTGCTGAATGGAAACAGGTGCGCTCTCTGGACCTCGCCTGCAGGTAACTCTTGTTGAATGTACTCTTTTCATCTTCCCAGCACACTTCTGTCAGCAGTCAATACATTTCCCACTCTGTCCTCAATCACTCTAACTTGCTGCACATTCATCCCATCTCTATTTCTCAACCTGTATAAATAATTTTCTCCCTCCTTACTGTCCAACCTATCGTACAAGTCATCATATGCCCTCTGTTTGGCCTTTGACACTGCTACCTTCGCCTTATGCTGCATCTCCTTGTACTCCTGTTTCCTCTCTTCAGTCCTCTGAATGTCAAACTTCTTCTTAGCTAACCTCTTCCTTTGTACACACTCCTGCATGTCCTCATTCCACCACCAAGTCTCCTTATCTACTTTTCTTCCCGAGGACACACCAAGTACTCTCCTACCTGTCTCCCTGATCACATTAGCTGTAGTTGTCCTGTCACCTGGAAGCACTTTCTGACCACCCAAAGTCTGTTTCAACTCCTTGAAGAGAACACGACACTTTGTTTTTCAGCTTCCACCACTTTGTCTTCTGCTCTGCCTTTGCCTTCTTCACCTTCCTCACCATCAGGGTCATCCTGCACACTACATCCTATGCTGTCTGGCAACACTCTTAGCCATTACTACATTGCAGTCACTGACTTCCTTCAAATTACGTCACCTACACAAAATGTAGTCTACCTGTGTGCTCCTACCTCTGCTTTTAGAAGTCACCCTACGCTCCTGTCTCTTCTAGAAGAAAGTATTTACCACAGCCATTTCAATCCCTTTTGCAAAATCTATCAACATCTGTCCTTCTGTGTTCCTGTCCTGGATATTACACCTGCCCATCACTTCCTCGTCCCCTCTGTTGCTTGCACCAACATGTCCATTGAAGTCTGCACCAATGACCACTCTTTCACCTCTGGGGGTACATTGCATCACTTCATCTAACTCCCTTCAGAATCTCTCCTTCTCTTCCAGCTCTTCTGCCTGTGGGCATAAGCATTAACTACTTTGAACATCACACCTTCAATTTCTAATTTGATTTCACTATATGTACTAGTATGAATTATTCATGTATGAGTATATAATATAAAATTTCCACTTTCTTTTCCACTTTTCTTCTTCAACACTTCTTCATGATTCAAAAGTAGGCTAATTTTGTTGTTTTTGCTTTTAGCGATGACTGCGGACTGTTCAAGTGCATTCGCACCACGCTTTGGTATCGGATTCTTTGCTTTGGCTTCGAGTATTGTTTTTAAAAAAAAACCGAGAGAGAGAGCAAAACTAAAAAAGAAAAATAGAAAATATTTCAAACTCCCCTCAAATATTTTCTATTTTTCTTTTTAGTTTTGCACGGTGCTTTTCATGTTTACGCTTCAGTTTCATTTTTACCACAAACCCCAAGTAGTGCTCTGGTCTCGTCTCAATAATGACGTTTATCGATGGTTTTCTCGTTTCTTGTGTAGAACGTCACCTGACCGGAAGTTAACGTTGACTGTACGTCAGAGGCTGCAGACACATGGAGCATTGCTGTTTCGCTTAACGTTGCTAGTTTGTTCATTGAATGGTTTTTAAATGTCTGGTTTTATTTGGTCCGTGCTCTGGTCACTTTACAGGTAAGTGTCCTAAGTTTCGAAATATAAGTCACGAGTAGTATTATAGGAAATGTATTGTTACTAGTTGGTGAAAATATTGTATGATGGTCTGGTAATTGTATACTTTGAGCCAAATGCTTAATTTGGCTTGTTTAGGTATCAGTTTAAGTTTATGTTTGGTTTAATGTTTTCCCGACACATGATAACGAGACCTTTAAAAGCGTGTTTTATAATAAATCTCTGGAGCGTGTGCACCGGTTAGCTTCAGCTTTCGTCGGCCATCTTGGTGCGAAAGCATTACCGGTGAAACAGCATGGCGAGGGACGGATACGAGACCACTGTTATATAAATTATTCTAATTTTTATTCAAAACACTTCCTGTATATTTTCTTACTGTATCAAAAAAAAAAAAAAAAAAAAACAATTAAGCGACTATAATGATCATTACAGGATGAAATCTACGGGTCTCTCGCACTCACCTGTCTGTCTGATGATGATTTTTACATATGTATGAGGTGTTATAATCAAAATATCTTGTTTGAGGAACATCTCAGTGCATCTCCATCTCTCCAAATATGCAAAGAATGCTCAGACCCAAGTTTTATAGAAATATTGTACTATGTAATGATTTTTTTGCAATCCACACTGCATCTGGGGCATCACTTCTTCACGTCCTATCTGTTTTAGAGCAAAAAATCTCAAAAAACTGTTCCACTGCTATTAAGTTGGTTGAAGTAACAGACAAGGCTAGGTGTAAGGTATATCTTTCTACCTTTTTCCATCAAATGAAGAACTACCACAACAGTTTCTGACTTGTGTTAACCATAGACTGGAAGCCCACACACATACCAGACTGTAGTGTTCATTCGAGGTATGAAGGATATTCTAGATTTCCATCATATGGCCTTTTTTCGAAAATTATATTTGTCACTAGCCTGATTCATGTTGATGTATTTATAAAATTTGGACTGCCCCGTTCCTTTGTGGCTGCCACCATCTTGTGTGTCTTTCAAACAAAGTATTATTGCAGTGAGCCATTGATTTTTCCACCCTGCTGCATGGATGATTACCTTGACTTCAAAACGAATGAATGAGAACTATAAAGTATGCTATGTAAACACGTTGGGTGCTGTCTATTGTGCCATTTATCTGCATAAATTAAAGGACGTATACAACAAAAAATCTGGATGAAATGAAAAGTGAAGTGTGGTCCACGGACTTTGATGGCGACTCGTATATCGCCTACCCTGACATAGTGAATTACCAGGTGAATAGTGCAAGTTCCTTCACTTTCAGTGAACTTAAGGGTTACAAATCTTTGGAAGCCTCTAATTAATTTGTGAGTGGCTGGGTGCAGGAAATTGGGCAACCAACAGTACAGGACAAATCTGTGTTAATCGTTAAAGTCCATCATTCCCAGATGTTGATGGTGCGAAATCCATTCATTCATTTATTTTCTGAGCCGCTTATTCCTAATTAGGGTTGCGGAGAGGCTGATGTCCATCTCAGCCGTTTCTGGGCGAGGCTGGGTACACCCCGGATAGCTTGCCAGGCCATTGCAGGGCTACACTCACACCGAGCAGTGATCTAGAACAGCCAATAAATGTACTGTGAATGTTTTTGGACTGTGGGAGGAAAACGGAGTACCCGGAGGACACCTATGTAAGCATGGGAGAACATATAAACTCCACACAGAAAAGCTCGTGCTGGGAATCAAACCCAGGCCTTCTTGCTCTGAGGCGGGTGTGCTCACCACTACGCCATCATTGTTACCCACTGTCCAAAATCATTATTTTAAATGATGATAAAATGAGTCAACGCTGTCAGTCTCTTATGTTCATGGCGTGTGATGTCAGCTGCTGCAAAAGAGGCCTAATAGGCAGTAGTACTATTAGGTCTAGTACAACTTAAACTTTAGTATTTTATGAGGCATGTCTGGGGTATACTGAATCTTTTTTTTTCATTTCATGAACTGCTTACTCCTAATTAGGATCACAGGAAGGCTGGAGCCCATCTCAGCCCACTTAGGGCAAAGACAGAGTAGACCGTGGACAGCTCGCCAGGCCATCGCAGGGCAGAAACATGCTGATGGTGGTTATGCAGCCTTCTCTTGACGAAAGTCAGCAATGATTCAATTACATGCCTCTTACCATAGACTGTGAGACACATGGCCGACCTTTGATAACCCATCTAATTGCACTGGGGGGGGCAGTGACAACCCGTTGAAAGTTGGGCTTGAACCCCCAACCTTAAGATCAGTGATCTCGCACTTTACCACCAGGCCACCACTGCCCTAAATGAGCTGCAATCCAATTAAATTTTAATAACACTGTAAACCACAGGTCTCAAACTCAAGACTTGTGGGTCAATTCCTGTCCGACAATTCATTTTATGTGGCTCACAAGAGGCTTTAAACATTGTGATTATCATACATCTTTTGGGTCAATCGTTATCATGAAATATAATTCATCTTTCCATGAGGTCATGGCAATCTATTCTAAATAAGCAGTAAGTCATTCATGACTCAAGAATGATTGTGTGTCGTCAGGAAAGTGAAAAAAGAAAGAGCACAAAATACTCCAACTAATTATATTGCCATGCAGATTTTATTTTATATCTCTTTTGAAAGAATGTGACCGAGACTTAATTTGTGATGTTGCCCTCAGTAAAAATGAGCTTGACACCCCCTTTTGTAATACCAATCACTGGATAACTCCATCCCACCCCAACCCAAAAAGGCAGAGAGTGAGAGATATATATACACGCGTTGCGTGTAGGCGAAGCCCACATTCGGCAAAACACACCAGAGTGAGAGAGTTGTGGGTGGGTGGGTGTGTGTGTGAGAGAGACAGACAGACAGACAGTGTTTTGTGTGTGTGTGTGTGTGTGTATGTGCGTTAGTTAAAAATGTTTAATAATGGTTTAATTAATAAATAAAAAAAGTAGGTCCTTGGGTCCAAAACATAGCTTTTTCCAGTCAGATAGAGGAGGCCCAAAGCTGCAAAATGCAGCAAAAAGTTTGTCAATACCTTGAAAACTGACTGAGCTATGCCATTTCTTGTCAGCATTCAACTAAAAATTTCAAAAGATGTTTTAGAGAAAAATGAACACAAAGATTGCACTTCTTCCAAGATCATTAGTGCTTAGCAATCAAACATTTTTATGCACTTCAGCCATATAAGCTTTTAAAAAACATGTCTAGGAAGAGATGATCAGAGAAATCATCCTCATTTTAATCTGACAGGTCCTTTTTAAACCCATCATTCACCGTGGTAACCCCCAAAAATTAACAATGGACTATTTTTTTTTTTTATTTCTGTTTATTCCAATAAGATCAGTATGTGTCTTTTTGACCATGAATAAAGGTTCAAATGCCTTCAAATGATATTGATTGAAAAAAAACACTGTCAGGTTCAATCACACTGAAATTAAGAAAACTATATAGAAGAAAACAATATAACAAAACTCTCTGATCTCTTTATACAAGTAAGCTTCATCAACTCTGCCCTCAGCATTATCACCTTAATCTATATCCTGCTCCGCAGATAAAATCACATCTTCACAAACACCAGTCATCACACTTTTATTAACAGATGCCTCTTCTTCATCAACATCAAAATCTTCAACACAGCTGGCATAGTCATCATCAGTTTGTTTATATGTAAAATGTATAAAACATTTAGGTATTTTTCAGGTCTTGACCAATTTTCGTACAAAACTAAACAACCCCCGATCCAGCATGTCCATTCCAGACACGATTACACACAAATCGAATTATCAAAAAAATTCCATAATCGAATTTTGCATGCAGAGAAAAATACCAATACTCATATTAAGTTTGTACAGTACATAATACTGACCATATGGGATTTTCTTTGAATTGCAATGGAATCATGTCTTTTTCTTAATATTCCAGCAGACCTGAGGTATCACACACACACACACACACACACACAGACCAAGACTGTAAGCAGTGGGTGACTACTCATTTTTGCATCTATCGCACCATTTGCACTCATTTGCCCCACTCCCTTCATATATTTTCTTCCATTCAAATTGTACTAGTTCATCTGGATACTGCTCATTTAACCATTTACACACTGTGTGTGTGTGTGTGTGTGTGTGTGTGTGTGTGTGTGTGTGTGTGTGAGAGAGAGCGAGAAATAATCTTCAAAGCCAAATTCTAGTGTCAAATTTAACACCTATACTAATGCTGCTAGACATCACAGATGACATTTGACTCTCCTTTTCCAGAAATTATGTGTATTCACAATCTTATAAACAAACTTACTTATGGTTATTGAAAAGAAAGTCGGAGATAAGTTCCGCATGTGGTATACTAGAGTCAGGAAGTAAACCAGAATTTAACGTGTGACGGACACTGCGCATGTGCAAGCCCGAGCTGACCCATCAGTGTGCTCGTTTCAGATCTTCCTTAGCAAGTAGCCTGCATTGTTTACATGCATATCGTCTTTATAACCTTTATTTTATTCACTGAAATGGCATTTTAATATTAAAACAGTGTCCAAAATGGAGAGACGACTTCACAACCATTCTTCTGGTGTATGGATTATAGTGTGTCTTGTACCGAACTCGGTGAATAATTGCAACGAAAACCAGTAAGTTTGCTGCTGTTTTTTCCTAGTTTTATGAGGGTACTCGTCAGAAAAATGGAAATTAAAGATATTTTTAGTGAGTTTTAGTCGATTTCACTTGAGCAAGTAATAATTGAATACTTGTTTTAATAGTTTATGCAAAAATCTGAATTTCGATTAAAAAAATGACCATTTTTACTTTTTTGGCCATTTTCTCGAAAGTAGTCCGTGCGACAAGCGCCTACATTTGGTGGCGTGCCTCACCTATGTTAATCGTGAATCAGAACCTCTGCTCTTTCAAACAGGCACTGTAATTTCGCTTTAAATACAACATCCCTTCCATTTAAACATTTAAATAGAATTGCGCCGTCGGTTGCGCGTTGCGTGTGGGCGGAGTCCACATTCAGCAAAACACACCAGAGAAATAGAGTTTTGTGTGTGTATGTGTGCGTGCGTGCGTGTGTTTGAGAGAGAGATAGACAGAGAGAGACTGCATACAGAGTCAGTCAGAGGTGAAAGGAGGCGCTCTTTTAACTCTCTTTCGAGAGAGCACATTGCAGCTTATTTTTCGTTTTTTAAGTTTAATTCAGTAAATGTTTAATAAATGTGTCGCGCTCCGCCGAATGTGAGCAAAATGCGGCTCTTCTGGACCTCCAATCCATCAAGGAAACAAGTTAAAGTTGAGTCCGCACCTCTGATCTGTCAAGCAGGGAGTGCGCTTTGAATTCCCTGTCTTAAAATGCTCCAGCGTCCTGCGTGTGGGCGGCGCCTGCATTTTGCGGCGCGTGCCACAAATGTGTGTGTGTGTGTGTGTGTGTGTGTGTGTGTGTGAGAGAGAGAAAGAGAGACAGACATAGAGTGAGAGAGATAGAGAGAGACTGTGTGTGTGTATGTGCGTTAATAAAAAATGTTTGATAATGGTTTAATTAATAAATGTTAATAAAATAGTTTATGTTAATAAAATGTTTAAATGGTTTAATAAATAATTTTCCTTTACTTTTAACACATTTCATACAAAATTGGTGTACTTTTATAATTTTTAAAGGGTTTATGGGGTAGTCTTGGGAGCCTTGGAACGAATCAGGCGTTTTACATGTAAAATGCACCCCCTACTTATGAAACTCCCGCGTTACGAAAAAGGCGCTGGAACGGATTAATTTTGTAAGTATGGGGCCGACTGTATGCTGAAATGTCCTCAAAAGCACGTTAATTAAAGGAATCTGATGCATAAGTAGTATTCTAATAGTCCGTCCAGCGTGTAAATATATTCAATATAAATATATTCAAACAGAACTCAAAGCAATTGAAGTGCATTCAGCATAAAGCCTGAAGGGGCATACGCACAGAGATTTGCTTGTTACTCATGGATATAAAAGTTTTACACTAGGCATCACAATTAAGAAAAAATATCTTCTGTAGCTCAAATAATACTGTCTGCATGTATACAGAAATTTTCCTGTCATTCCTACCCCCCTCCCCTATGCATATCTTTCTCTCTCTTTTCTTGAACACTTCTTGGGTTCTAGTGAGAAAATTAATGTTTAAGAGAATTGTGTTTATTGTCATAGGATGTGAGAAGATGCAGAGATCATGATGAAGAGATCCATCGAATAACGGTGAATGGACTGAAGGGCCAATGAACGGTGAAAGCTGTCATCTAAGTGTGCCAAGCCCAGCGTTGGCAGGGTATTTGGGAAATGTCAGTTGTGCTCTGTTCTCCCCAACTGTCACGTGTGCAAAGCTATTTATAAAACATGTTCTGATTGGCTCCTGTATTGGTCAAACCATTCTTGCTCAAATTACTTCCAAAATTAATAATACAAGGAAATCTTTGTAAAAGGCGAAAGTTGCAGAAAAGATAGTCATGTACAAGGTGTTTGCATCAGTTCTACATTACTGTCACCAAAAGGTTTGGTTTGAATGCATTTATGTTTTTCATGTATTCCAAGTTATGTTGTCTTCTGAAGGCTCAGAATCGAGGAGTGGTAAGTGGAGCTTGCCCTTGGTGTTTCGCAAAAGGCCAGAAGAATATTCTTCGCTCATATGCATTCAACCTTAAAGAGTCCATCACACTTTGTACTGGTCCCCTGGTAAGCCACATTACATATTACCACTGAGAGTCATTTTTGTTTGCAGGGATATCTATTTATTATTATTGTGGGAAACATAGAGTTGTGACTTTAAACATTAAAATTTTATATTTTTAGTTGTTATAATACATTAAGCACAAAAAAGCAACACCTAGAAATATTATTGCGTTTTAAACGATCAGATTATGTCATGGTGAGCTCTCACATGGTGTGTCAGCCTTGTGTGACTTTGAACCTGGAGATCGCAAGTTTGAATCCAAGTTGATGCGGCGGCCATACGCAACCTGGAGTCCATGGTCGTTAATTGGCTGAGCTGTCACGAGAGTGAGGGATGGCATACACTCCTCTGTCACTCACAGCCATCACCAGGCAATCTGTGGGTGTCTGTGAGCTCATTTGTACAAAAGTTTGTCAGGCCTCTACCAAAATGCGCATGTGCAGCAGTTCGTATAGAGGCGGGTGGTAGCATCACATGTCACAGAGAGGACATGTGCATGCCTGCGTCCCTTCATGGCTAGTGGTGGTTGTATGTGATGGGGAGATAACACTTGATAGGTAGAAATTGGATACATCTAAAATTAGAGGAGAAAAACTGGGATGTGCTGATTTAAACTAAGAAGTTTTTCTAATAAATGTGTAAGCCACAACCAAGCAGGCATTTGTATGTTGCATATTGATTTGTTGGATAATAACATTCTGTATTTTTCTGCTTGCCTACCCAGTGCCTTTATCCGCTAGTTAGTGGACCTTTGGACAATATCCGTGCCCTCTTTTCATCCCAAGACGTACAGGGGTGCAAGAGAAAGTTTAATTTCGCATTAGATTCCGAAGAACTTGATCCTGCATCAAAGAATTGGAAGAAACAGGATCTGGATATTGTGTCTGATGTGAAATACGAGAATGTGGATATTGGTGACTGCAGAGTGTCCGTCGTTGCAGTCGAAAAAGAACTTTTAATAAATGATCAGCAGGAGCAGCAGGAAGTTGAGGATGCTGAGAGGAGTCCTGAGGCATTTCATGTTGCTAGTGAAGATTCCAAATTGTCTAATGATGCACAGATTAAGGATCCAGTATGTATCAGTCAGGTTAAAACATGGGAAGAACCACCAGCGTATACACCTGTGCTGGATTTATCACAGATGGTACCTACTCGGCAGCATTTATTCTGGAAAAATAAGGACAACTTGTGCTGGTTAGATTCACTACTTGTGGCACTTGTATGCTCAAAGATATTTAGTGAAGCTTCTTGTGAGAATGAATGCTTGACAGACACAATCTCCAGCAAAAATTTTAATGTCAAGAACTTGTGTGCAGCATATAAGAAGACTTGTGCATATATTAAAGCCAAGGAACAGCAGTGTCAAGGTTAGTGAGAATGTTTTTAATAATAATTTAACCCTGTGGCAGCTCTGCATACACACACAAGCGTATATGTGTGCGTGTGTGTGTGTGTGTGTGTATATATATATGTGTGTATGGATCCCTCACTTTCCGCGGTGAATTGGAACCGAGATCCCCCGTCCGCGATCGCCGAATTCCGTGAAGTAGGATCAACCCCCCCCCCGACTGACGTATATGTTTGTATGTATATGTACATCTATGTGTATATAATATCAATAAATGCATATTCAATGCTATAAATGCTTATAGTAACAAACATTCAAAAATAATGCATAAGATGTAAATAAAATATAAATACACACACGCGCACACACTCAGATGTGCACCTCACATGAAAATGTAAGGAGTTTTTGTTTGTTTGTTTTTTGTTTTTTTTTTTTATATAATTGGCTTTGTTTTGAGGCATTTTCCTCAACTTTTTCCCCCTATTCTTCTTTAATTTCATTATTTTTAAATTCAATGAATATTTAAAAAAAAAATGCACTGAAGTCGCATGAATTGAAGCACGAAGTAGTGAGGGATCCCTGTGTGTGTGTGTACAGGGGTGAAGAAAATAATGGAAAAACCTAACATATAGGATCATAATCTTTGAGCATAATTTAAACAATCAAAACTTGGCATGTTATTATTTTTTGGATAATTTTATTTGATATGTTGATGTAATATAAATGTTTTTTTTCTTTTTTCAGATATTGAAAACATTAAACAGATATTGAAAACATTAATCATACCACATAATAGCAGACCTCTCAGATTTTAAAAGAGGCCAAATTGTTGGTGCTCGTATGGTCGGCGCTAGTGTAACAAAATCTGTTGTTTCAAAAAAAACAAATGTTCGGTGTTTCAAGAGGTACTGTCTCAAAAATAATGATTGCCTTTGAAAGAGAGGGAAAAACGTCCTCAGCAAAGCACAAGTCTGCCATCGTCTCTCAAAGAGTTGGAGGGTATTCTAACTGAAGAATGGCTTAAAATTCCTTTGGAAACGATTCACAAGTTGTATGAATCAATACATATGCCAAGTTTTGATTGTTTAAATGATGTTCAAAGATTATGATGCCAAAATGCTAGGTGTTTACATTATTTTGC